>VXBX01005210.1:397434-408199 GCA_013400415.1 Scytalopus superciliaris | reverse complement strand
AGCGGGCACACACAGCGCGCCCCGCAGCCGGGAGATGAGCCCCCCGCAGCCCCGGCCCGAGCGGTGTCCCGGCGGTGTGAGTGTCCGAACCGCGGGGAGTAGTTGGAAAACGTCACCTGAATGTGCAGGAATAAAAAGGGAGGGCGGGAGGAAAGCAAAACAATGCGGTCTCGCGCTGGAGGGCGGGTCAGGGAGCACAAAGCCTTGCAAGAATACCCCCTGACTTTGTGTTTCTCATCTCGTGTGATCCCTGGCAGGGTGGCGGGTTGCGGGGGGACCCCGCAGGGTGTGAGTCCGAGGAAAGGCGGTGACAGGCTGCGCACGCCTGGGCAGCGCTGGAAGCGGCGGTGTGGAGGGGCGGCAGCCGCATCCCCGGCGGGACTCCGGGGTCGGTGGGAGGCACTGCGGAAAACTGGTAACTAATATTCCCGGGATTCCTGCACCCGGGAACGCGAGGTGCTGCCTGTCAGCTGCGAAACAGCAGCACTCGTGACATGCCTTTTCCTGGCTGACGAGTAGCGGCTCCCCGCTCACAGGGTACCATCTGCCAGCGTGGTTCACGTTGCTACCTACCAGCTTATCCAACTTGGGAATAAAAAATTACAACCTATCGTAAGAACATTACACCAACTCCCAGGATGAGCTGTTAGTCTGAGCCTGGCAAGCTTTTCCTTGCACAAACATTAACTGTTCTTCCCATCCAGATCTTGCAGATTAGTTTTCCATGATTTCCTTATGGAAGAAGTACACAGGTATGCAAGAAGTTGAGCAGGTACGGTTAGTGTTCTGTGACTGATCCAGGCTGCGAGGACGAGAGCATACCTGAGCCATCTGGGCTCTAGTGGTCAAGTCAAAGTGGATGGGTCAAAACGTGTAATAAGTGAGGTCTGTCTGATAGATCAGTGCCACATTTTGTAAGTCACAATTTTGTCTTTAGTGACTGGGCAAATGGGCTGGAACAGTTCCCAAATCTTTTCGTAGTAGAGACTGGCCATACATCCCAGATCATATTGTATCTGTGCCTACCTAAGCCAAGGCCTTAATTTTCCAAGAAAATTACCCACTGTATTTTCAAATACAGTGAAAGGTATGACAAGGGTATGACAAGCAAGGCATGAAGCAAGTATGACAAGAAGTTTTGAGTCACATCGCTTAGTTCATTTCCCTAGAGAAATCAACGTTTTAGGGAGATTTTAAAGCAGTTTCTTCTGTTGGTGGGAACCTTCTGAAATTACGTGCTTTTCGGTATCTTGCATTCCCATAGCTAAATGTCCTGCCTACCTTAGGGTTCGCAATTTTGAAGCTTCTAAATTGCACTTCTGTTTAGAAGCTGGAGGAATGGAGAAAGTGTAGCCAATTTCTGAGGCCACAGGTATGGGCAAATCTTGATTTTAGCCACCTCAGTTGTAGAACTTCTATTTTTTTTGGCAAGACCAGATTTACAGGAGGAACAAAACCCACTTCCCTTCCACTACCTCAATTCACACAGACATGTAAAGGTGTTTGCCTGCAGTAATGGGGTCAGACCTCCAAGGAAAACTTTTCAAGTCTTCAAGTTCCTGTAAAAACCCCATGGGTTTAAAACAGAGGTTTGATTCTCATGTCCTGAGTGCGTGCTGAGTGTCAGACTAAATTTGATGCTAAATTGACTAAATTTGTCATTTTGAGACAAGACAACAGCTCCTTACCATGAATCAGAACAGCTGGAGGAGTAAGCTGAGTAAGGGAGTGTAATATCTCACACATCAGTTTTGCAAAATAAAAGCATCGTGGTTTGGAAGGTTAAATATTGGTGATGTCCAGTCAGCCTTTACACTCTTGCAAGGGCACAGGCAAGACCTTCTCAGGGGGAGCTCATAGAAATCAGTGCTGAAATCAAATAATTCATGGCAGTTTCAGCAGTCACAGAGATCTGCTACAATGTTCTGGGCATGAAAAAAGACTTCCATAAGCATGGCAAGTACCAATGGTACCGTGTATTGTCCTGATTTCCCCAGCCTGGTCTGGCAGGGGATTGAGACTGGCACAGTCCCCTGGTCCAAGTTCTACTTAAACCTGTGGTTGGTTGTGGGGTAGTAAGGGTCCCTAAACATGGGGTGGTCTCCACCAGCCTCTCCACAAATGCCTTCACGTTCCCTGTCCCATAGAAGCAAGTCCTTACTGTACATTATCAACCATGACTTGTCCTGGAGATGCATCTTTCTGACAAGTGCAACAAGTCCACACCAACTGGTTCTGCAATTCTCTCCACAATCCAGTCCTTTGGAGAAGCCTTGTTTTTCATAACTCAAAAATAAGTATCTCTTTTTCTTTCTCTATATAGTACACAGAGTAGTTGTAACCATTTCACTCTGAAATGAGTTATTTTAGAAGTCAGGTAAGTAGTTACATCATTCACACAAATTTTGGAAAACTTAACCAGATTTCTGTTCACACTTGAATCTTTTCCATTTATCATACTTTCTCAGGAATTCCTTTATCATAATAGATATGATCTTTAATAAATAAACAAGGAAGCTGTTAGCAAAACATCACCTTTCACATCCTTTTATTCTTATTTATGTTTTTTTATATTTTATTTCTTTTCCTATACAAAGAGCTAGCAACAGTTCCAGAAAGCTGACCTTAGCATACCTGATTTGCAGCCATTCACAAATTATTAAATCTCACTGAATTTGGATTTAGAACATAAAAGGCACCTTAACACCCATCTGTAGTAGCATAAACAGCATCACATTTGTATACTTCAAAGGGGCGGCACATAGAAAGGATCAGGAGACTTTGATAAAATGCACTAAGTCTATTTCTACAGAGAAGAAAAATTCCCTTAAGCAATATTTTGGGTTTACAGGTATTGGCCAGTGCTTCATTCTTGGCATAATCTCCTTTGAGGTTAAAAAATGAGCTTGAAAACATCCATAACAGAAATAAATTACTGCACCAAAACAGCATGATGGTTTAGGAACAAACAAGACTTTCTTAACAGATAGACTAGAAACTTGATGTCAGGGTCATGCTCTGAAAAGAGACTCAATTGACAAGAAATGGGAGTAGATAAAATAGTACCATTTTACTTAAATTGTAGACAGACATGTTCCACTCCATGGCTGTCAAAAAATGTGAGAGAAAGCTAATGGGGAGATATTGTGAAACATTCTGGAATCTTCCTGTCAGAAATACTTAATACAAATAACCTGTATTATAAACTTTCTATGTACGTGCTTTTATGTAAGTAAGGTTAAAAAGAAATAATTAGATTAAAATAGTGAAAACTCAGACCTCTGCAGTTCTCCACAACTTTAGAATGTTCATTGATGTCCAGGTTCAAGCTGATGAAATAGAACTACCCATAACAAAGAAATAAAACATCCTTTGTGGGAGACAAAATGGAGTACTTTGACTGGTTTATTTTATTGCTAGCTATTACTGTCACCTCTCCAGATAACAGGTTACTGCTCACCCAGCTTCTTGAGAAGACTAAAAACTCACATCTGGGCTCCAGTTAGTTCTCTCTCAAAAATACCTGCTCTGAAGAGAGATGAATCTCTCATCCTCTCATTCTGTGGCCCCCGTCTGTGATTTCCACCAGTGCTGCAGTGATCTTTCACCTCCTCTCCCCTGGTGGTAAAGCCCCAAGCTGAGTGCCCAGGAGCATCTGTGCTGCAGTTCTGCTCTCCTCAGTAGCTTTGGCCGAAATTCTGAAAGCAAGAGATGAACTGACTTTGGTTCTTCGACCTGCTCTCTGTAAGGAGTTTTGGTCCTAGCAGTCACTTACTGTTTTTCCTGAGTAGTGTTATATGAATCCTTCCAGCTGGGTTTCCTGAAGCATGTTTCTCTGCCCCTAATGTGAAATAACGGCATACAGGCTGTTGCTGTAGCAGTTGGCCAGTGAAGTTTGCCAGGGAAAAGTGGTTTAATCAGAAAATGTGAGCTTCTCAGCTCGGAAATGATTTGTGACAACTGGCTGAATGCAGACTCTTGCGAAGCCCTAAGTATTTTTCTAGTCCTGGGAGCTTTGGTTCCAGAGCAGCATATTCACAGCTTTTGCAGCTACTGAGGGAAAATCGGTGGCATTTGTTACCTTCACTGCTGCTACTGAGAAGTTGGTAGGTGATGAAGTTAAAGAAAATTACATCAATTTCACATAGTTATTGCTGAGATGACAGGCAGGGCATGGATTTTCCAAGGGAATACCATGTGTCTGTGAAAAATACCTGTTTTTTGGGAAGCTGCAGAACACAAAATTATCCATAACCTGGATAATTTCCAGTTCTCCATGAGTGTTCACTGCAAAGAAGCTGCTAGCATTTCTTCCAGGCATTTTTTAACAACAAAAAAAAGGAAACGCAACATGTAATATGTGAACTGCTACTCATTCTTTGAATAATGGATGCTATTTTCTACAAAGGCTCCAAGCCACACACAGGCAAGTTTTCTTTGCATCTGTAGGAAGGTGGTATAGCAACAGTTGTTGAAGGAGAAGGAATGGTGAAGTCTTTATTTCACTTTTGTGATGTTTACTTTTGAAAAACTGGATTGAGTTTCCAAAAATCCAGCAGGGGAAATGTTTGCCATCCCTGGGATGAGCGACAGGCAGGGGATCAGTCTCTCCTGCTATCACTAATTATGTGTAAACGCCTGGGTTTGGGGATTTATAATGAGATCTCAGGAGATGGGTTCTGCTATTACTAATTGCTATTACTCAATTTAATGGGAAGATTGGTTTAGACATCTGCAGCAGGGAAGCTGCAAAGCACTGCAGAGCTGTACGTGAAATTAAGGAGAGTGGTTGCTGTATGCAGTCCCTTGTGTTCAAGGAGGTTTGAGCACCGACAGTCAAAGGTGGAGGCCCTGACTCCAAAGCAAAGCATGACCATGATGTTCACCTTGTGCTGAAACTCAGTCCCATTGCCCCAGACCTTATTTCCTTGTTACGGGACCAGGGCAGCTGCAGCTGCAAGTGCAGGGACAAGGTTTGCTTCTCCAGCATCCTGAGCACAGCCAGTGCAGCAGGCTTCCCTGTCCCTTCCCAGTCACTAGGTAAAGCCCTTTGTGGTGATAACAGTCAGTTATTCCATATTCCATGTCTGAAGACATCGCTGATGTTTGTAACAGTTGTGTATGCCCTCTGCCGCAAGCAGCAGGGCAGGCTGAGCTCAGCCTTGCTGTTCTCCAATCATCCTCATTCTTACAAACAGATGGGCTTCCTGTACAAATCATATCTCAGTTGCATTTAGCTAACAAAAGCAACAACCAAATTCTCCATTGCACCCGCAAAGAGTAATGAGGATTAGAGTCTCGTCCAGTGTGCTGGAAGGCTCATTTGCATTCCCTAGTCTGGCAATTCCCCCTTTTTCCATGTTGTGAAAGGACCCTCTCCCCAGTGTCTTTCTGTCTCTAAGACAAGGGAGCTAAAAGGCTTTCATTGATGGAGGGCAAGTGGAAGATCATGTTCATGATATCTCCTTTTTACATAATTCCTACACATCATACATTTCTGCCACAATTATTACTTAATTCATTCCTCTCCAGAAAAATACACCAGTCATTTCCGTGGTCGCCTTGTTTATCATCCCCGGCTGCGGGAGCCGGTGCCGGCCAGGTGCAAGGACAATAGCTGGCTATTCATTTCTCTGCACCAGCTGTTCCCCTCAGCATGCACTGAGTCTGGGTCCTGCTGGTGACAACCCTGTTACGGCTGCTGCTGCAACTTTAATTTTATTTTAAGAGCTAATCCAGACTGATTGTTCTGACAATATGCCTCAGTATAGTAAGGGGTAAGTATATTTTACAGAAAGACATATTCCAGGCTTTAAATCTGTCATAGAACATCTTATAGGTTTTTTTCCCCTAGATTCATGGGAGACATTGACTGGTACAGTTAGGTAATGTGAGGTAGAGAATTGCTCACCTGCTATTGGTGTCCATCAAACTCTATGTTCCAGCATATGGGTCAATGCAAAAAAAGAGAAATTAAACTCAGAAAACATTTTCTTAGCTTTAATGATGTCATTCACAGATATTTTTCAACTAATTGCTTTCGAATTAATAATTTTTGACTAATTGCTTTACTTTCAAACCTTTTTCATTATTATTAAATGGAGAAAAAAACCTACTCATAGCTATGGCCGTTACATTTAACTGAAATCAGTGGGATTTCCCTCCCCCCTCCTCTTTCTCAGCTCGGTTATAATATTATCAGTCAAAATTCCCCATTGAAGAATGTACTTTCTGCCTCTGAGATTTCTGCTCTCTTCCCCCCAGCTGAGAGAAGGAATTTGCCAGTACTTTGACCTTTCTCTCTGTACTAATCCAACTTGAGTCAGTAGATGCCAAAGAGAGCTTAGTTATTTCATATTTTCCCAGTTTTATCTGCCAATAGTGTATCATTCTTTGTATAGACTCAGGTCTGCAGAATAGTCCATTTTATTCTTCTATAGGCCAACAAAACAAGACAAATTGGGAAGCTGTAAATACAGTACTAAACCCCAGGAATAAATGAAACTGCAGTCTTTGAGAGAGGTCACTCAGAAATAACTTCAATTCCAATAGACTCTGTATTAGCGACTCAAAATTGTGAACATAGCCAATTAAACCTTCAGTTCATGCTGAGATACAGGGATGGGGACTGCTGGCTGTTTTTTGTGGATATTGACTTTTCTTCCAGGAGATCTACCTTCTCTTCCCAGCAACTCCACACACTTATGGTATGATGTTGAGCAAATCATCCTCGCTAGTTTAAAATCTCATGGTCATTAGAATAAGGACGATGACATGGCTGTCTTTTGTAAAATGCCTTGAAATCCATAATAAAGCCATACACTGATAAAATCAAGCCATACACTGAAAAATCAATGACATTATATATCTACAGAGCAACTTCTAATAACCTCAGAAAGCTATTCTGAAATTATACAAAAATGCATACTGTATTTCAGGAGTGTTCTAGTTAGATGAAGCTGTTTGAAAACACCTTAATTCCAGCTCAAGGACAACTATCTTTGTTTTCTTTTTTTCATTCTCAGCTTTGGCCCATATCATATCAAACTCAGAAATCATTAATAGTTCCCGCAAATGGCAAGTTCCAAGGGAAAAAAAAATAATCAGAAATACCAAGGAAGGATGGCTTCCAAGAGAAATTACATTCCCAAGTGAATCCTGCATTATAGACAATACATGCCTCAGGCAGGGGGTAAGGAGGAAAAGAAAATTAATCTTGCAGGATGCCTGAAGAGAACCAGGCATACCTCGTGTATTTAAATTAGTATTTCTCTTCTTTTTGTGTTTTGACCTCAATGCTTAGCCAAAATTCAAGGTTCTGTAGTAATTTTCTGTTAGGAAGAGTAATTATAAGAGAAGTGGGTGTCTTTGACACAGTTCCACTTGTTTACAAACAATGCACAAAACTTTGCTTCCTTGAACAAGGCAGAAACCAGCAAGCTGGAGACAGCTTCTCAGAAGGGGGTCTGGCATGGCCAATTGCCAGCACTCAGAACAGCAAGATCCCAGGAGATTTTCCCAGCACCATCTTCCCTGTGCTTATTCACACCGTAACTTATGCTTGACTTTACCTCCTCCCTCTTGGGTCCTCCTGGGCCGCTTGTATGGAGACACAATCCAGGCAGTGGGTATTGCAACCTGAGGTCTCTCTCAAAGTCCCCATTGCAGGGTACAGCATTGAATTAACAGGGGCCACCTTAGATGATTTCAATGAAAAGTTGAAAAAAAGCTTTCAGGACAATCTGAAACTCAAAAAGGAGAAGATAAGAGAATGCCCAATGTACTTGCTTCATCATAGGAAAATACCCTTAGTGTGAGGGCTTTTGTTACTCTGGGCCCAGCTGCTGCTCGAACATCTGAGATGTGTGATTTTCAGGAGCAGACCCCATTAGGTAACAAGTCAGTATGCTTCTGCCACAAGTAATACTTGGGGTGACATGGGCAGGATGGGGATGCGGAAAGATGATAAATAGCATGAAGATGGTACATAAATGCCAACAGCATCTCTCCTTGGCACAGCCATTGCTGCCAGACTTAATGCCATTCCTGTTACAGACTGAAAGGTCTCTTCTTGCTGTAAGGAGCAGAAGTATTTTTCAACTCTCAAAGGAAAAGTGGGTTGAGTATCACAGTTTCACTCCAGGAGACATGCATGAACTCAGTGTAAATAATAACAATGAAATTGTAGTATATAGGTAATTTCCAGCAGAAAAAAATCTGCTACTAGCCAGAAAGGAGAAAAAAATTGAGAGGTCGTTTTCATTATCTAATTTACCATCGTTCCTCAATATCTCTGAGACTGGGGTTCTGGCTTCTTTCCTCTTTTCTGTAGTATAGACCTCTGCACTACAGCAAGGAGAAACTGTCATTGCAACCTATAGCAATGCCACAAGCTCTAGCAATTCTAGTGAATCCATAGAAAATTTATGAAGTATAGCCCCAGGCACATGATGAAAAGGGCAGAGAGAGTGAAGGCGATATTCAGTCTTTGAAAACACTGAGAAGAGATGAAGTTTCTTGGAGCAGCTTAGATTTTTTTTTCTTTTTCCTAAGTTCCCTTATCTCTAATTAGAAAGAGCAAGTCTGTTAGGTATTGAGTTTAAATTTAGATTGCCATGTTGTTCACTTCTCTGTTACAAAACTCAGATAGATTTAATGTCCAGACCTGTAAATCCTTTGAAGTGAAAGAGAAAAAAAATAAAATCAAGTCACAGAATTAAGACCAGTTAATGAAAGCATATGCATGAATGGCCTGTGGGGTGTTCCCATTAAGTGCAGTGCTGATTTATACTGCTGTCATCACAATCTTTTTGTATTATGTCTCATGATACTCCAAAAATATTGTTATAATTAGATTGAAATTCATCTTCATGGGAGGCATTGCCCTGACCGAAGGACGAGAATGATATTTCTGGGCAATCTGTAATGCAATTGGCCATCTATGACTGCCAGCTGGATCTTCATCACCCTGCACAGGGCCAGCCCAGAAGCTGGGGAATGGTTAACAAGGTAAGTTCAAAACACCCACACCTGCACTAAACCTTCAGGTAACAGACCAACAACCAGCTTCGTGTGGGACCTGGGAAGAGAAAATCCAGGCACCCCCCTCCCTGGTTCAGGAGGAGTTGAAAGCAGCTGCTCCTGCTGGGGTTCACACTCATGCTGCTGAGAGGAGCCTGAAGGCGGTCTGCCTGGGGAGTGATGTGTGCGCTCCTTGCAACTAATCACACTCTGTACATCAGACTGCAAAAACCAAGACAAATTAATCATAATTTCACCTTGCCAAGTAAGTAAATACTAAAGCTCTCATCTTATATACAGAAAAAACGAATCACAGAAAGAGCTGGGGCCAGTGCCAGGATTGGGAAAGAGCTATCCAAGCTTTCTAGCAGGCTAGCTTTCATCCCGCTCCCTTCAGGTAACACAACTGCTCTATGTCAGAGTCAGACTCAAGTTAACTCCTCTGGAACAGGGGAAGGTGGCAGCCAACATGTCATGGACCCTTTTTGTGAGGATCACATTGCACTTCCTAACTTTTGGCTTCTTGTAACTTGTTCTTTGTTGGTTGAGAGGAGTTGTCTCAAGGAGCCCCATGCTGTAGTTCTAGGGGTTTCTGGTTGCTTCTATAGTAGCAAAATAGCAGTCACAACAAATAACAATGACAAGCTCTGAACAACAGCTGATGCTTCATTTTCATTTAATTTTCAACATTTCCTACATGTGCATACAAACATAGTTGAAGATTAAAAGCTTCTCATTAAAAAATAAAACCAACAGCCTGGACTTTCCTTTAACTCGGAGGCATCACAGTAAGTGCTTCACAGTTCCCATAGCTGACTGTTCTTTTCAAAGGCAAACCAGCACAAACTTCTTGCTCCTGTTGTTATGGTTCAGTTCATCCCATGGATGCTCTGCTTGTAGGACCATGAGATTGCCTGTCTTCATATAAGCATGAAGGTATGGTTCAGTCTGCATACCTTTCCTCTCACTACAGGACAAAGAAAGAAAAATAAATAAATAAATAATTACAACCACCACCCCCCCAACATCAAACTTAGCAGAGAAAATAAGATGCTTGGCCAAACTCAGTGCTTGGGGGCAGCTGACATTTGATTTACTATACTAACACATCAGTAGTTATCTGTACGATAAAAGAACTATGTGGTTCAGCTTTTTTTCCTCTCCAGGTTGTTGCTGAAATCCCCAGGTCACATACTCAGGAATCCTTTTATCAAAGGAACTTTGCACCACAAGTATTGTACATGCCTGATATTGCCCTTCATAACAGCCTTTAATAGGACTGACGGAGTGCTGTGGCAGCAATGTGCTGACAGCAGAATTTAGCTCCAGTTTGATGAGATAAGGCAAACACATAGATTTTGGCACTTGTGCTCGGGAAGGCTAATAGCAAGGGCCAGGTCTCTGTGAACATTACTAGCTCAGTGGCAAAACTCTGGTGATCCAAAATACCAGCAGGGACTCCAGCTGTATGGGGAAACAAAAGCATAAAGCAAACAGAATATGAGGAAAGAAAAGAATTTGAATCAATTGGAGCAGTTCATCTCCAGACAGAACAAGCATGAGTGAGGGTGGTATTTATGTGCACAAGGGTAGAGGGGACAGATTTTGTGCTTGCAGCTGGTTAGGGAAGGCAGTAAATTCTCTTTTCTTTCCAGAAAGTAAAAGGATAGCTTGTTCTGCATTAAAAAGGAAAGAAAAAAAAAAAAAAAAAAAAAAAAAAAAAAAAGAGAATTTCCACCCGTGA
>VXBX01005210.1:363059-397382 GCA_013400415.1 Scytalopus superciliaris | reverse complement strand
AAAAAAAAAAAAAAAAAGAAAGAAAAGAGAAAGGAGAATTTCCACACTGGACTGTTCTTACTCCACCTGTGCAAATACTTTTGTATCCATTGGCAACTAATCTGGAAGGTCCATCTGCTTCCAACCAACACATCAGCGCCTACCGATCCCACCTCACATGCTTTTACTCTAAGTCCCCTCATTTTACCAGATCACAGAAAGGGAAGAGGAGGGAGAAATCCAACAGATTTACTCTAATCCTTGAATGCAGCTTTGGATCTGCTTTGTATGGTCTCAGAGCCACCCCCTTGTCTATATAAACAATGCCCCATGCTGAACAGGAGATTCTGTACAGCCCATGGAGAAGAAAAAGGACAGAAGCAAGGGTAGTGAGAAAGCAGTTATCTAGTTTAGGGAAGCATAATATAATAGTGGCAGAGTTTACATTTTACACCAAAAAAATCCCACCAGTTTTCTTGGCTTGTTATACAAGAACTTGCTGAAGTTAAGAGGCAGAGAGTAATTTTACAGACTCTGACTCATTTAGCTGACTAACAGAGCAAAAAAGCTTGGAAAATACCTTTCACAGTCAAAGCTACAAAATAATGCACCGTGTGGTTTGTATCAGCCTGGTTTCCTACATGCTTGGGATTTAAATGTAAGTCTTTGCCAAACATAAGGAGTTTTTAAGGGTGTTAATCACCTAACCCTTTTTACAGTGTGCAAAGTCATTTGAAGTCATTGGGGAACATTAATCCTTTGTGGAGAGAGTTCCAGGTTGGAAGACTGCAGTTTGCAGCACTAAGACATATAAATCACTTCAGCTACGGTGGAATGTGATGATTTGAAGCCATCAGGTTTGGAAATGGAAAAAAGACATGATCTTGGAAGATTCAAACCACTTTGAATATGCTGAGCCCAATCCTACAGCTCTGATCGAGACATATTCAACAAACATCAAAGTACAAGCTGCAAGATCAAATACTTTCTCCTGGAAAACTTCCCATAAAACTTACCCTTCTAGCTCTGCATATATTTAGAAACACTGGGCCTAATCCTACAGCAGTTTGCACTTGATGTAATCACTTGCTGTTGTGCAAACTGAGCACAAACACCTTTTCTGATCTTGTAATAACTGTACATAATTTTGCCATCATTGTGAAAAGCCACAGTGGACAAATGTTCTGTTCTGCAAGGGGAAAGAAACTGGAGATACAATTTTCTTGCTTTCGTGAGGTTGTCTTGCTATAATAAGCAGAAGAAAGATGGAAATATGAAGGAAGGACACTCACAAAATTGTGGAAGTTACATAAAATGGAAATAAAAAAGGAGTGGAAGCACAGCAGCTTTATTCCTATGGGCAACATCAGCCGGAGAGTAGGAAAACACTATAATCTATACCATCTCATCCTCTAACCTTGCTCACAGGCATTCTTGAGGACTGGAGGGGAAACACAGCCTGCATCTAGTTTGTATATTATTTATGCTAGAATTCCACTGTCTGAGACCTACTACTGTGCTAATAGGAAGTGTTAATAAAGGAAATCTCAAAAAAAGGGATTTAGGAACAAACAGCTGCCAATCGGCGATGCTCGGTAAGATGTAATTAGTGACATGGGAGCAGATGGAATGTGTTTAAACATTACAGTTGCTTCTAAAAGCCATTGTGTATCCACAGGAAAAAAAAAGGATAAAGCACATTTCTAAGTTTACCAAATTTCTAGTTTACCAGAATAATTCTTCTGAAGAAGCTTCCCTGTTTTTTGCCATCACTTAGATCAGCAGTAAGAATGATATGAGAGAGCAAACTGAACTTGTATGTGCAGATTGTGAGGAGCTACATATTTAGCTTGATTAGTGTTTGCTATTGCAAAAAATACCTGACCTTTTCTGAAGGAGCTCAGTGCTACCTCTGCCTCGTAGCAAGCCTTTGTAAGCCTGGAGGAGGGAATGGTGACAAGTGTGCTGCCCGCCTTCCATGGAGTTCCATTTGAGCTTGGATGACAAACAGCATTTTTCACTTTGCTGCAGTCCTTCTTCCATCTGCATTTGCCCCACCAATATTCTGCCAAAATAATGGAGCATGAGCCCTCTGTGAATAGGGAGGATAGAGTGTGCGACCAAGAACAAGTCCTACAGGGATTCCGAGTGAGACCCTGCTTATGCATCTTCCTCATGGAGTACTTGTATGTAGAAATGCTTATCACCATAGGGATAATGCTTATTAGTAAGTATGTATGTTCATCATACAACACTTACATAATATGATCTAGACTGAGGTTAAACAATGTAGAATCATAAATGACACCTTCCATGCAGCCTTAATTTGGATCCCAGTGTATGTACAATGGAAGATAACCTTTAATTAAATGTTTTGGGTTTGGTTTTTGGTTTTTTGGTTTTTTTTTTATTTTTAATTTTTCTCACAGGGATCTTATCATATAGTGAGAACAGCAATAGGAAAAAGAAGCAAGATTGTGAATTAATGAGGCTCCTTGCTTCACTTGCTCCAGCACGTAGGAAATGAAACTTCTGCAAAAAGCAAAGGCAAGACACTATAGGAGAGAGCATGTCTTTTCGAATAATGCAAGTGAATATTACAAAGTGAAACTCAGTCATGTCCCTGCTGCTGCTACACACTTCCTCCCTGACTGTAACCACAGCTCTCTCAGTCTGCTCCATGGACAGTGAATTGGCAGTTCAGACACAACAGGGTAGAAATGTGCAGGTCAGTATAACATTGGAGTGCCTGGCAGCTCTGGAAATCAGAAAAGACCAAGATTTTGTAAGAAGAAGAAGGCACAGAAACAGGACATGACACCCAATAGGCTTAGGTACTTCTTAATATTATAACTCTATGTGATACAATATAGTTCTTACATAACAGAAAATGTGTATGTGGCAAAATTCCCCCCCCCCGGGGCAGTTTTTAAGATCCACTCCAACACATGAAACACCCAAGTTCTCACAAAGACCAGTAACTTTATTTGAAAACAATAACAGAAAGTACTTCCCCAATTTGTCTTCCTATTTTCACTGATACATTCAATGACTTAATTTCAGAAATAAGCCAAGGAGTAGTGTTAAGAAATCAACTGAAGTTCATCTGTGCAATGACCCTGCCCAGGAGACTGCTGTGCATCAAGGAATCAGTCATCTACTCCGCAGGCAACCTGAGCAGTCTCAGGCCTGTGCTGTGTCATGCCTCATGTCCAGCTTGGCCTTCAGCCTTGCTGTGCTGCACAGACTGATCCCATGACTGTGGGACAAACCTGGCCACCTTGTTATTAAGAGAGGAGCCTGTAGGCAGCTCCTGCTCAGTGCCAGCAATTACACCACCCACTTGGCCTTGCCCTCATCTCATAGTGCAGTGAGAAGTTCTCATGCAAATGTCCTTTAGGAAAAGAGTCATTTTCTTATAAGGAAATTATTTAATAGCTCAAAGGATCATAAAGGAAGAACCTCTCTTTAGAAGATGAGGGAAAATCCATGGGAAAATCCATCTGGTGCCTGTCTGATGCTGCACAATCTGAAAGGATGTAAGAATTACTTACTATATTACTCTTCATTCTCTTACTAAAATTACTATTTTATTAACCTAATTGTTGTTGACTTTTCTTTCTGAAATCCAGAAAGAGCCCTGCACTGTATTTGTCTCCATCTCTGTCTCACCACCAAGCCAAAACAATGTTTTATATGGATTTTTTAAAAAAAATGTTTTGCTGTATTAGTGGGAAACAAACTCTGTCAAGAAAAATATTTGGAAAGCAACTAAATGGAAGTCTAGATGATACTGTCATTTGCACCATTATGTCAGTAAAGCAGGTATTCCAGTATGGACTAGGTCAGTGGTGCATAATTGCACAAATTCAAAGATACAATACTTACACTGGAGAGTTTCCACTAAGAAGCCCTGTTGCTACCAGGGCTGGGCTCTGGGATCAGATGCCTTTATGAGAGCTTTTTCTGGGATTTATGGACTAAGAATTCAAAAGGTTATTTTATCTAGCCATTATGCAAAGACAGGGATGTTTCACAGCATAACAAGTAGGGTTATGCCTGTTGGATGTACCCTAGAGATACAAAGTTAAACAAAAATTATGGATACCTGGTAAATGGACTGCTGGTGCTCTAGAGACACAAACTCACACTTTACCTTCTCCAACAAGGTCAGAGATACCACCCTGTTGGATAGTCACCCCAAAAAGGCAAATCTCAGAGGCAGAAGGTGGAGAAATCATGCCCACCCCTCACACTGTGAACCTCCAAGTGAGGCAGAGCTATGTGGTTGTATCCACAATAGAGACAACAGTCAATGGAGCAGAGCCCCTTCCAGCAACAATGGGCAGGACTGGAAGGAGCACCCAGCAGAACCTCAGGTTTACTCAGGAGTTTCATCCTGGGCTTCTCCCCCAGGATTGCTGCCTTCCAGCAACCAGGAGACCAGGTCACTCAGTGGCCTTCACACCTGTACCACCCCAGAGAACCTTTAAACCTGAAACACATCTCATGTCAGATGTATTTTTTCAAACAGTAATGCTAATAGGTTAAGATGGTAATATAAACCTCTCTCATGAGACACACGTGTCTAGAGTATGACTGCATGTCCAAGCCATGGCCTTGGTACCATCTGGTTAGCAGTATAGTATCCCTAAATACTGTGGTTGTGAAGCCACAAGATCATGATGTTATGCCTGCACAGCTCACAAACTACCTGTGTTGAGGATGGGAACATGCATGAGTAATGAGTGTGGTGATAAGACTCATGAGTTTCACACTGATTGCCCCCTTGCTTCTATAGCCCCAGACTAATACCTGGCTTGATCTCATGTGAACTGTTCCATTGACTTCTAGATGTTTGCAAAAATAAAGATTCTACAGAATGCAGAATCATTCTTAGAAATCTGGTGTAAAAAAATCTATTTCTTTTATGGCCTCACCTTAACCATACAATTCTCTCGGATTTTAGATTTAATGAAAACATTGCCCTTGTACTGCAGACAGCAGCTTGAAAAGATGACCCATTCACAGCCATAAAATAAGGAAGGCAAAGAAAAAGCACCTCAAGCCTTCTTTAAAAACAAACTTTCCAAAATCTAATTTTTGCATCAGCCTCTTGGTATTTTTACAGCCTGACTCATAAAATGCTGAGTGTGTGTGGGAGAGGTAGAGTAGGAGTGAAGGGATGGCACTGCCATTTCAAAAAATATTATAAATAGATAAAATGCCAACTGTCTGCAAGACATCACTAGTTGGACAAGATCATTGCCATCGTCTGTAACTAATAATGAAAATATTAGATTAGTTTTGTTTCTTACATTTATGTGAGAGTGACATGAGACTTGACAGCAACACATGCAGGTTGCAAAGTACAGCTCAAGTCAGGAGTTTTCTAGACAGTTGCAGTAATGTTTCTTTTTTTGTTTAAAATGGAGATTATCAACACAGCAACTTAAAATATGTGCTTGCATGATCACTAGCAGTCTGGATTGCCATAAAGCAAAAATTTCCAGTATCACTCAGTTTGCACTGTTTATACTGTTTACTCCCTCTTGCTTCTGCTGACATGAATTGGTTCTGTTTTCTTTTCTGCAGAAGTGTTTCAGCCCTGGCTGTCACCCACCACAACATCCTGCTGGCGCTCGGGCCGCAGACCGCAGAGAGGACAGTTTGACTTTCACATCCAAATGCAAACCCTGCCGGCTTTGGCTTCTTTAAAAATATAAGGAAAGCACATTGCATACAGGTCTAAACTTAGTAATGGCAGTGGGGCTGTGGTATTGACATTTTTTAACCCGTTGTTTTCTGGGCCACATATTGTTATACTTTTAAGACAAGGTATGTTCAGTAATGTCAATAAACCTGTCAAGACCCTTACTAGGGTGCACATCTATGAATGGGGTCCCAAGCATGATTGGGAGCTATTTTTCTCATTCTGCAAGGTGTTCGAGAGGGAACCAAGCTGATAATGCTCCAAACTTACAGGTGCCATCCAACTAGAAATATTCTGTGATTCTATAAACTGCCTAAAGTGTTTATAGAGAAGAAAACAATTCTGAGAAGTCCCACTACAGCAGTTGCCTGCTATCGGGTTAGCTGGCTGGGCTTGCTTGAATGTAACACAATACAATTGTAAGCACACAGAGCAGCACTGTTTTCCACAACACAAAGGTTAGGAAATCGCACTCCTGGCTCTGAGCAAACCAGTCAGCCTTGATATTGCTTGACACAGACGCACAGAGCAAATTCCCAAGGAGCCTGAAGCACAGTTTTTGATGCAGTGATTTCTCCTCACCTGCTGATATGTTTTTTTGGCACACAACATGCTGTGCAGGGGCCCGGCAGCAACCTGTGCCCACCTGCTGCTGCTGCTCCTACACCCTTCAACCAGAACCATTGGCCAAGAAAATTAAAAGTCTCACAGTGCATGCTTAAGGAGAAAATCAGGCATTTTTTTGTAAAAATGAGGACTATTCATTGTCCCCACTTCCCAGCACAAGATCCTGATGGATTTTAGACATGTGTGTGTGCTGATCCCCTGTGGATACATGTCTGAGACAGGCCCTTGGTATTCGGCACAGATAAGGTGGCAATGCCTCTGGATATATGGAGGCTCACCTGATTCCAGGTTCCTAGCACAGTTTTCCAGTCAAAAATTAGGTCTGACTTAGATGGACTTGGAGCTACCTTACAAATGTCACATACCTGAATTTAATTATTCCAATGCCACTGAAGGTACCTGCAATGCAATTATTTCCATGTTTGTATCTTGACTTCTGTGTGAACTGCTCCATAGTGCTGAAGTCCTGATGAATAGTGATGTCTTCAACTGCTTTTGACCATCTCTTTTTTTTGCCTAAGAAAACTGAAAGCAGATTTCCAAGAAAATCATACTGTGCTCCAAAATACAAATTTGTAAAGGAAGCTTTTTAGAATGTTAGCGGCTGAGACAGACCAAGGCCTCTTGACTAAAAAATACCTGGCAGCAATACACCTTCTATTACCAAAGCTTCACAAAAGACCTAATTCTGCAAGATACAGACTATCAATTATTCTAATATGATATTCTGTGACATTTAGCACTTAGCAAAGACCATAAAAGGCAGATTACTATATTCCCATTCAAGTATAATTGTAATTTTATTGTGTTTCCCCACTGAGAAAAAATAGGTTTTAAGTACCTGTTATACCAACACATATGCATATGTGCAATAGTATGCATACACAGTTACAGGGTACATGCAATTTTCCTCTCTGGAGAACAGCTTTAAGTATGGCAAGGTGGCAGCAAAACTCTTAGGGTCACTCAGCTTATAGTGGTTATGCAGGAATAAGCTCCAAAAAGGAGCAAGGTGATGGACATAATGCTGCTATATTTGTGAAAATTCTGTACTGAAAAATGCTCAGATATGACTCTAAGCATTTCTCTGAAAGGAGGTTTGATCTGGATTTGATCTGACAAGACTCTGGAGAGTGTTTGTAGGTCACACTACTCCCTCTCTAGGTTACCAGACTGGTATTTAACCTCCTCAAGTTACCCAGGTGCTCTGGCAGAGATAAGCATAATCTTCAATGACATGTAGGCTACACTACAAGATAACTCTGCTTCTGGTGCGTTATTCAAAATACCTGCCAGCAGACTAGATTCAGCTGCTTAAATATGCATCTGCAGTGCATTTGTGGCTAAAGCTGTACCCAGAGTGGCACAACTAAACTGAACTGCCACCCTCAGGAAAATTTTATTAGAATAATTGCACTTTAGAGCAGTTTATGTAACTAGAGCTTAAAAACATTGCTTTCTAGAAGCACTGTCAAGCACTTATCCTCAACTAACCCGTTCAACTTTTTTTTAAAACAGAACTACCTGGAAATATTGACCATACAGATTCCTGGAAATCATTAGACTGGAGCAGTTCTTCAACCTGCTCTTGATTTTTTTTTTTTAGATCAAAATGCTGAAGATATCTTTCCTTGAAAATCAGATTCCTAGGGCATCTAAAATTGTATGGGTGCTGGCTCTCTGAGCAAAGGCAGGTCACTGGTTTTTAGCATCTCCTGTAACATTAACAATCTTGACTGGCATCCTGCCTGCATATACTGGAGAGAATTAATCAGTACTTTTGTCCTTGTCTTTTTCTCTGGTATGTAATAAATACACTGAAAGGGATAGTTGGGGTCTTTTCCATAAGCTTAATAGAGAGTTTACAAAGTAAAAAATTAACTGGACTGTAGGGAAGCAGAAACCCCCTCCCTCCAGAGTATTTTGGCCTGTATCATCATTTCTTGGGTTTCACAACAAAGTAATGTCATACTGACTTTTGTCCTTAAAGGTATTCAGGCTTAAATATGACTTCTGGGTCACCAAACTCCTATTCTTCAACTTAGTAATATGACCTGCTCCAAACAAGTGTCAGAGTACTGAAACAACATTTTTTGGTCTAGAAGGTCATTTTCCTCCTAATCGCTTAGTTCGTATTTAGTTCTACATTCTGTGGCTGGCTCCTACACATCAGAAAAGAAGATCCATAACAGACCAAACGTCCTATATTTGCTGAAGAAGGACATAAACAAGAACGTGAATTTTGCAAAATTAGTGACTTTGCCAGCTTCCAAAAAACACATTGGGCTTTTTTTAAGTCCTTAAAAGCATGATTCCCACCATATAGTTACCAGACAGAGGACTTTCAAGTAATGCTGACATTAAGCATGCTTCAGTGTGGAACAAACTTTTAGGACTGTTTTTTATACTAAGTGGAGGTAATACAATGATAACATTAAGGGTTAATGCTTTACTTTGGAGCCATAAGGGCAGTTCTGTGACAATCATTGGTTCATGTTGTGTCATCTTAGTAAAGGCTCTGCAACAGTTCAAACATATTTTGTGTTGCTGGAATAGAGGAGAACTAGCCTGTACTCAAAATATTCAACTAATTCTAAATAAAATTACTAAGTATTAGTGGCAATATAAAAAGTTTTCAGCATGTAAGAACTTCCTGCTCCTCTTATTCTTGTTCTTTTCTTCAAGTGCTTTTTTGTGGCAAAGACAATCAGCATTACACACATATGAATGGCAAAAGTTACATTGCTGTCACCAAGAGAAATCCCTTGAAGCAGAAAGAATACATCCAGCAAATCTTTGGAGGAGAGATGAGAAACAAGGAAAACACAACATGCATTTTCAAAATTCATTTCCAACATGATAGAGGCATGTAAAAGATATTGTCACATGCATTTCAACCCTTGCTTTGCTCACGCTCCCAGCAAAAAAACTATGCTTACAAGAGAAATACCAGCAAAGTTTAAGATGTCACCACCTTTCACAAGAGGTTTTACAGACCTGCACCTCAGCACCTTCACAGCTTAAGAAAACTGCTTTGAAAAGCATGTTTATCTCCAGTCACTGGATTTTGCACAGAAACAGCTGACGTGAGGTGCGTGCACACACTCTGCTCCATCAGTTACCCTTAACAGTCCCAGCTGAAGACACGCACTGATAACATCTTAAATTCTACTAGCTAATTTGCCTGGAGCTCCTCTAACCTCTCTTTAAGGTACCACTATGCTCTCAGATCTTATGAAGATAGAGACTGAATTAGCTAAGCTCCACTTTTGCTGATTTCCCAGCATTATTGCAGGCAGGTAACAGCCCTACTGACAATTCTTATGATGTTATAAAAGATCTATGATTCTTCCGACTTCCTTGCAATTGGGATGATTACTTTCTATTTTGGAATCACTGGTTCTCCTGGCTGACCTACAAACTTCCATCGGACCCACAG
This sequence comes from Scytalopus superciliaris, assembly GCA_013400415.1. NCBI lineage: Eukaryota > Metazoa > Chordata > Aves > Passeriformes > Rhinocryptidae > Scytalopus > Scytalopus superciliaris. The sequence continues at coordinate 387,624 of VXBX01005210.1, read as the reverse complement.
CTGGCAAGGTCATGAACCCATCACAGGGGACTCCTGATTGTACTATTTACAGAAATAGGTAACGCTTTCCTCATAGTCAGCTTTTCTATTGTGCCAAGTACTCCAGGAACTGCATCTCATGTCCAGGCTATTTGTTGTGGCAATTATTTCCTTAAGAGATGTGTGGTATACAAGCTGAAGTGAAGAACCCTCCACAATTCTGGTGCCAGTAGATACCTTAAACTTTGTACTGCGGGCAAATTCTTGGATATACATCCTTGTTCATGTTGTTCCTCTTCTGCTTTCAGAAGCAGAGAAAAATCAAATCTCAACTGCCCCAGGCAGTACACAAGTCACATTCTTCTCTGATTGTTACAGGTTTGTTTTAATGCCAAGTTTCTCTGTCTCTTTCTACATGGTGTTCCCAGAAGTCCTGAGCACTTTTATTAGTATTGTTAAGATGAACCTCAATCGAGAGACATAAAGGTCTCTTCATAGTCCCATCTCAACTCCAACTCAGTACAGAGCCTTATGTTTACTGGTTTGATTGCTTTGTTTTTACTATATTTTCAAGGCTGAGCCCCCTTCAGAGCTTTAAGAACTGTCATGAGCATGCACAGAGAACTACATCCTGATTTGGGCAGGTTGGTACCCTCTGTACCAAAACTGACATCTCAGACAATCACAAAAAATCAGTCAGCATACTCACGCTATCCCGTGAACCCAGACAATGACTCAGGCTTTTGACGAAATAGAAGCAAAAGAAAAAACAACTGCGGTTTATCTGGTAACGCAGCGGTGTCTGGTCTCACCCCTCCAGCAAAGGTCTGCGTGTCTGTCCCCTTTCTTTCTGCCTTTGGAGTGCAGGGGTGCAGACACTTGCCAGCTCAGGTCTGGAAGCAAAATTGCTGCACTGGAGTGACACGGCACTGGAGTCAGAAAGCTGTGCTGAGCTCCTGCTCGGCTTCTCCACTCCAGCTGGCTTAGACCCAGACTGCTCAAGTTTCTCTGTGTATCACTTCCCTGCTCTCCAGATTCTGGGGCCAGCACAGGCAGAGGCAGCCCAGATCTGTTTGCATACAGGATATCTAAGTTGTTTTCCTGTTGTGGGAAGCAAAGCAAACAAAGATGAAAGGGGTAGCAGCTGGAATTACACAGCTTTGTAGAGATTCCATAACCATGCATGCATTTCCTGTATCTGGAAATAAGGAGACACTTTTCAAGCATTTTGCACTTGTAAAATGCTGCTAAGAAAAGGGAAATTCACCCATCCTGCAACTGTAAGAGCTGCAGCTGCAGAGTGTAAGCACAGAGCAGTAAGCAGTTTATTTGCTCACTTCTGCTTTCCTCATGTAGCAACTCTTTCTCCCTAGTGGAGGGAGCATTTTTACCTGCTAAGAAGAATTAGCAGGAAGCTAGAAAACAATCAAAAGGGCTTTTTCCCCCCCTCCCCACTCACTTTCTGCCTGCAGCAATTTAGTGAAAGTATGATTTCTTTGCGGAAAGTAATCACAGTATGAAGCTGCTGTACTAACTTCTGGTTAACACTGCATGAAAGCATTCAGCAACCTCCTCACCCACTTCCTTCAAAAGTCTACAGGACAAGAAAATGAAAACATATGACACTGCTAGAGATGAATGAGGTACATTTAACATTCATACCTTTTTGTGCACAATCTGTTCACTCCAAAGGACTGTCATTCTTCTGTTTAATCATGACGCAAAATTATTTCTATTTCACTGTCATGCTTTCTGTACAGTCGCCTAAATATGTTCCTTGCAGGAATTCAGTTTACTTTAATTTCAGATTGCAAATAAAAAGAGAAATCAAAGCAATAAGAATTACACAAATTTAACTTTGTGCTTTTATTTTATACTTTCATGGCATATTTTGATTTGTAAACATTACATTAACAGTCCCTTTCTTCATATGTTGAAAATAACCACCAGACATTTGAGAGAATTACCTGAGATTAAAAAAAAAAAGAAATAATTAAAAAAAAAAAGAAATAAAGAAAAGAGAGAAAGGTCTGGCACCTTTTACCTTACTGAAGTACAGTACCATTTTAGGAAGACTTACAAAAGGGAATGTTTTCCAAAATTGGACAGTTTTCTTTTGAATATAAAGATATACAAAATACATCAAACACCTTAGAATGATCAGCCTTATTCAGAGGATGTGACAAGTCACCATCTCAAACAATTCCATTAATGCACAGCTGAAACACTGCATCAGTCCTGCAGCAGCATGATATCCACGTTGTCATGAACCCCTTGTAGAAGTAACTCTCCTTGGTAAGTGATAATCTTCCGTCGTTTTGCAGCCTTAAGAGTTCCCACCAGGGCTTCAAAGAGGTTGGCACACTTTTCATCAGCAAACAGCACACCGAATTTCACACTCACTTGTCCGTCAGCATCTAAAACGAAGATAAAAAGTGAAAACACATGCAGATTTCCTTTCAGTTAGGAGGTTACTGGGGAAACAAGGTGACACAGTCAGAACACTGAAAGTAAAACCCCATTGTGTTCCCCAGTATATTGGGAATGCCGATGATAAACAGGCAGAACTCCTGCCTGGTATAACTTCCCCTTTTTCTCCAGGGACTCATATCAAGGACCACATATCTGCTGTGTTTACTTTTACTGATGACTTTCTGAAACCTATGACAAACACAGGCTATTGAACCTCTTCAAAGCATAAGGAGGAAATTAGTTTTAAATAATTAAATCCTAGAATGCTAGATTATTTCAAGTTGGAAGAGACCCATAAGGATCAAGTCCAACTCGCTGCTCCTCCTACCTAAATCTAAACCATACATTAAATTCACATTTTTATTTCACTTATTAATATCGAAAAGGCTGCAATGTGAATTCATTTCTCACACAAAGCAAGAATTTTAAAATATGTGTTAAGGTTAGTTAGGTTATTTCTAAAAAGCAGATGCAGTCATACAAAATGCAAGATGAACATGTTAGTTTTAATTTTGAAAAACAAGTGGAACAGAACAAATGGCATTAGAACTGACATATATGAGCAGATAGCACATGTACAAACAGCGTAATTGTAAAGAAAGGGGAGTTTTGGCAATGAAAAACTATCTTAAGATTAAAGGCTACCTTCTGAGCAAGTTTAAGGAAGGTTGGGACTACACCTATAACTCCTGGATTAGTTTTAGGCATACAGATCAATTTCTTCCAAATAATATAATAATGAAGAGAATTGAAGTGTATGAGTTTTGAAGTACAGAAGTTACCAAGGAAGGAGGTGGAAGGAAAAGGTGCAACTTTCTTCTGTGATGGTTATAGCGATTATTGAAAGCCAAAAGAAAAGGTGAATTTTGCAGGTGATTTTAGTGGGAGCAGGATTTCAGGCCTACATTCTCCTGGCTGCAGAGGCTTAACTGTTTAACTTCATAACAGAAATACTTTAAAGGATGGGGCACAGGAAGTACCATACAGTCCAATATTAAGTGCATATGCAAGTTTTGAGGTTACCTGAGCCCACTTAATTAAATTTGCCAAGTTCATAGGTTGATGCAACATGACTACATCTGTATGACATGTATGTCAAATACATATATGCATCTATAACACGATTGCAGCTGTACAGCCACAGATACTATAATACTTACTTTTGGTTCCCAGCCGCCGAATCTCCTCCACTAAGAGGCTAATTTCATGTTCCACGTTCATTGTGGTCTAAAAGTAAAATAAATTTTTACAAAGTTACTGGGAATCCTGTAAATCCTTTGCACTGTTCTGGCCTGTTCTCAGTCCTTTAGGAACGTCGCAACACTTTGTAAATCCCAGTAGCCTGGAGACGCATGATTACAGGATAATCCAAGATTTTAGTCTTGAATGGAGAAAGAGCCTCTGCACCTCTACACCTGAGGAGAAGTGAACAGAAACTACAATTTTGCTACATTCTAAACACAAATATAAGGAGCGCATCTTAAAATACGAAAGCAGTGGGAAGGTTGAGGAGGCGGAGCGTTGTTTGTTACAAAGAATGCGCTTAAGCTGCCACAGAATCAGAGCAACTCATTAACGTCACAGGTCTTCAGGGGCTATGCAACTTTCCATCAATGGCCTCAATTAAAATGGAACACTTGCTTTTAAATTCCTCTCTGGGATATGTGGTAGATTTGGTTTTTTAAACCACACCACAGCTGGCAAGATACTGCAGACATCCAGCTGGTTGCATCAAGTCTATACATGATGCCTGAAAGGACAACATACCTGCTACTGAGAGTGAAACTGATCCAAACTATGCAAGTGACTTAAGGCAGTCAACACCTATTTTCATTCACAGTGATCCCAAGGAACTGCCAAAAGCATCCAGGACAGGAAACACTGCAATTTTCACCAATGTACCAATGCCTTGCAACAGTTTAGCCATATACAGCTCAGCCTGTTGCAATGCTACAGTCACACAAAATGCTACTTGGCTACAAAGCATCCCAGGTTAGGAACTGCAGACACCTGAAAGGTGTTTTGTGATCTAAGCTGTGCAAAGCTGCATCAACACAATGAAACCTTTAGATGTTGAATTCCTTAAGCAAAAACTTTGTCATTGAGGTAAGCACAAGAAACTGGGCCTCACAAACAAAGCAAAGCATCAAATACAGCTTCCACAGGTGCCAACAATGCAGCCTGGAACAAAAGCTATTGAGAGCTTCTGGAGCTGACCACTGTCCTTAAAGGGCTCGGTGAGCATAGACCCACTCTGTTGTTCAAGGATTTCAGCACTGGTATGTAAGTGGGGTTAAAAAATGGAAATCTGGATGCATCACAAACTCTTATTACGAGAAAGCTTCCCCTCCTTTCTTTTTTTAAAATTGAGTTAAAATAGGTAAGAGTGACATAATTCCACCTCCTGACCCCTTACAATTTATTCAAGAGGCAAAAACCCCCTTTGCAACAGCAACAGATTTCTAGATCCCAAATTCAGTTGCAAAAAAATCTGTCGTTTTAATATGCAAAACTGAGCAAGCTTTACTATCAGCATGAGCTTCAGGCAAAGCCCCCCATTCAAACCACAGTGTCATCCCTAACGCGTGGTAACAGCACCAGTCCAGTGGGTATGGACAGACTGGCATGCATCACTGCAACAGCACAGGCTGCTGTGGGGCCACGGCCGTGACGGGCTGCAGCTGCCCTAGCGGAACTTCGAGGTTTTGTTCAACTCAGCACTAAATACATTGTCACACACCACCAAGGAAAACATGACCCATCTATTAGAAAGCTTACACTCCCATCATTTATTTGTCCGTCTGCCAGTTTTAAAATTGGTCATCACAATAGCGTAATTAGCTTCTCTTTAAAGATATATTCTTTCACTTTAAAGGCTCTTTTTTACTTTTAGCTCTTTAAGTTCACAGTAATGTAAAATTATTTTCCCTCATACATGCACACCATCAATTAAAATAACTATATTTAGAATGAAAAAAAAAAATGAATTCTACATTAGTAGACAAGACTTTTGAGAAAAGTGTGGCTGTGTAAGGAGTAAGGATGCCAGGTGTTTCAATACCTAAATATTTGCTTTATATTGTCACCTACAGCAACTATCAATCGTGCATGCCAGCTATTACACTCTTAATATTTCTGAAGCCAATGCACTGCTGGAAGCCAGCGTGGCTTTACATTACGCGGTATGAAAACTAAACTTCTCCTTATTTGGTGGGGACGCGCCGAGCCGCTGCGAGCGCTCACACATCTGTCACCCTCCGGCGCCCACGCCTCCCCGCGGAGGCACTGACGGATGCTCGCCGGGGCCGGTCCCCTTCCCACATCCCCGGCGGCATCCCGGGATCCCTCCTCCCGTCGCCGCCTGCGCACCGGGAAACCGGGAAACCAGGAAACAGGGAAACCGGCCCCGCCCGCGCCACGGCAGCGCCTCCCTGCCCCCGGGGCGGAAGGACGGCTACCCCGGGGTGGAAGGAAGGAAGGAAGGAGGGACGGCTCCCTGGGATGGAAGGGTGGAAGGACGGCAGGACGGCTGCCCCGGCCCGCCCCCGCTCGCCGCCACTCACCCGGTGCCGCCGGCGGCGGAGCCCTGTCTGTCAGCGCGGGGTGCGGAGCGGTGAGGGAGGAGGGGCAGGGCGAGGGCGAGGGGCGGGCGGTAGCCCAGCCTCCGCCGGGGACAGCCCGCCTCCCGGAGCAGCTCCCACCGCCCCGGGGCGGCGCTCCGGCCGCGCTGCGCTCCGCCGCCGCGGGATGGGAGGGGCGGCACCGCCCCGCGCTGCCCTGCCCTCTCTCCCCGTGCTGTGCCAGGGATAGGTTCTTCCCTTGGGAAGGGCGGTAGTAAGTTTGTTAGAAAAAACGCCTTCCGAGGCCACCCCCCTCAGCAGCTCCAGGTCTTCCCCTGGGTCAGCTTTCAATAACGCGTTTCTGTCAGCGTACCGTGCCTCACGCTCTGCATCGCTGCTGGCTCCCCCGGGTGGCATCATGCCACATGCTCTTCCATGTTTATTTGCTCCGAGAAAAACAGTTCTCTTTCCAAAGAGAATGAACGAGCTAGCTTAACACCATCTACTTTCGATAAAGTTGTATTGCAGTTTATCCGTTTTTCATTCCGCGCCCATGTCCTTGCACTTCTACGCTGCAGAAAGACTGCAATTTACCTTTTTCTGTCTTGTATCGTGGCATTCACTACTGCTCTTTTCTCTTGCTTCCTCTTGACAGAAATGTTTACATCTTCTCTCAAGGACTCAGGCATGGAAATTGAGTTGCACTAACTCCTACAAAGCGATGAAGCTGCCGCCAAACCCCTAGTCATGGTCAAGGCTCGCAGCAAACCTCTCCACGAAATTCACACTGGCACTGCTGAAGCTCCCGCCTCCTTATCAAGGCACGCCTGCCCCTAAAGCAGAGTTGGTAAGAGGAACTCTTTCCAGCCCTTGCGCTTCACATTTTCGTGCACTTGCGTGTGATGGTGAGGCTGAGATACTTTCTCAGACTGTGAGCTGTGCTAGTTAGGGCTGGTCCCTTAGTACGGTCTCACATCCCTGGTAGGGGTGGGTGAATAAATAGCTAACAGCACCTTAAACCACTGAAGCAAGCTCTGCTAGGGCTCGAACCTGCAGCTACATAAATTGATTTGCACACTAAAAATGATGCCAAGATCACATTTTTATCACTCCAGGGACCATGCTCCAAGCCCATTGCTTTTCCAAGGGATTTTTTGATGCTGTTTTCTCGAAAATATTAGCTTTTCCTTAGAGTAATCACTATTTATCAGTAACAGAATCTTTGGTTAGTCAAAAAAAACCCCATGCTGCTTTCTACTCAAGGAGCTATATATACAGCAAGTGATAGCATATCAAAACATTTTCCGGGACAGATTAGCTGTATTTTACATCACTAAGGAATGCTCGCTCCTTTCAAAAAGCGAACCCTGATAGTCCAGAAAATAAGATTAAATTGGCTACATTCCTAAACTGAAGTAAATGAAATTTAAATCTGAATTGAATCAAAAGACAGTAAAAATTCCCAAAAAATGTAGTATTTGAAGAGGCCTGATGCTCTGTGCATGTGATGCCATCTATGCATACTGCTTTCCTGAGGGTCTTCATTTTGTTGGCCAACACAACACTAAATACTACAGTAAAGAAGGGTAGTTTTAAAAGGTAAATCTGAGAGAAACCTTTCAAAATAGAATCTAATTAGTATGTTAGCAAATACGGTGAGGATTCCAGTTATTTAGTAGTAGAGAATAAAAATTCTTCTCTTCTGGTTTTATTGTTGACAACATGCTTTCAGTTGCAAATACTCTAGATTTCCTAATCATCAAAACACCATTACATTTGTACAAATAATGTAGGCCTTTGCTTTGCATAATTTGATTGTTATTATGGATAATTTATGTTTCATTGAGTAATAGTTTGGCTTGTTTCAGATCAAAAGTATTATCATTATGCTGTTGATGAAATCTGTGTTAAAAATTCTTTTGAGTTTTGTATCATAGCTCCTAATTTATAAGAAGCAGATCAACTATACATCTGAAGATGAATAAAAATCTGTAATTCCTTATCTTATATTCTTTTAAACCCCCCCCCTTTTTTTTTTTTTTTTTTTTTTAATGAAAAAATTTTTTTTTTTTTTTTNAGCAGATCAACTATACATCTGAAGATGAATAAAAATCTGTAATTCCTTATCTTATTTTCTTTTAAACCCCCCCCCTTTTTTTTTTTTTTTTTTTGAAAAGGCAATAATTTTTTTAATTCTGTCTTTTTAAAAGAAAGTGTTATACCTAAGTATTGGTCCCCAGGACAGAGGAGATTATCAAAACATGGTATGCTTTCATTATGATTTGTCTCATGCCCCTTCTTAGGCATGTAATGTTAAAATACTTTTAAGTAAATAAGAAATAAAAAACATTGTTACCATGAAAATCAAGTGAACGGTGATGCAGCCAAAGTATGAAAATTAGCTGGGCAGCATCAGAACTAAGTGACTGATTATGTCCTTACAGGAGCAGCAGCAGAAAGCAGGAAATGTGAAAAGTATGGAGATGGTGATTTTCAGTCATTCTACTAACACAAAATGACCCTAAAAAAAAAAAAAAAAAAAAAAATTGTCCTTTACAGGCTTTCAGGATATACATGGATATATTGCTCATATATATTTCATATCACTGGACTCAGAATTCATTATGCATTTTAGCTGCATTTACTAAGAGTGCTCCCTAAAGCTCATGAGATTATGCCTTAAAAGAGACCATTCTAATATGACCTTCCTTGGCATCTGACTTTAGTGCTTCTATCACCCCCAGATGCACAGTTTTACATGAAGGCAGACAAACACAGGAATTGGGCAAGATATATCTTGAGAACACCACAGTAGACATACTGCTTCTGATCAAACCATCAATTAACTGGACACTTTGCCTCCAGCAGTGACCAAGAGCAGGCATTTAGAAAACAGTAAAAATCAATGAAATCTGTTCTCTCTGCTGGCTCCTGTCACTTATTGGAGCAAGTAATTATTACATCTTCTCCTTTCTCTACCACATTCCCTAGTTCAATTATTTAATCTCATATAAGATCAATGCCTGTCCATGTTGCTGATCTTTCTTGTTTCTTTTTATAACTTTTCAAATAGTTCTGTGTTATTTTCTGGGATTACATTAGTAGACCTCAATAGCATTACTCAGCATGTAGGTATAGTATATAGTTCTCACTTCTAATAATTCCTAACATTTTACTTGCCTTTTTGAAAAGTTCTAAGCACTACACACAGTGATTTCAAAAACTGTTTCGAAAGTGGTAGTAATTAATTATTCTGCTACAGATAAGTAGGATTATTTCCCCCCAGTATACTACATTGCATTTTTCAGTATCATCAGCTGTTTTACTTTATGATTTAAAATAGGCTCACACAAACTTTGTCACCTCTTTTCCCATGTCTTCAATGACAGCACTGAACAGCACAAGTCCAAATAGAAATGGTACTAAGAGCACACTAGTAACCTCTCTCCCTCATGACCATCAGTTGGCCATCAGCTCTACCTCTTTGCCTCCTCCTACCTTTCAGCTGTTTATCAATTCTGAATTGAGCCTGTCTTCTCATCCCATGAGAAATTAGTTCCGTAAAAATATTTAATGTTTGCAGTAAACACGTTGTAAACACATCACTTGTAACAGGTTTCTCCAGACACAGATGTGTAGCAGCACAGGGCCAAGATTGAAAACAGTAGGAGAAAGTCACAATGTAATTTGCTAGGTAATGACCATTTTTAATGTTTTAATGTTTATTAACTGAATATTCTCATGTTACTAGTATATGATAACCTATGCCGGTTTTGTTTTGTATAATACTGTTACCTTGAATTTTTGTTGTATTATATATGCTTGTAAATAGGCAGACATATGCATCACACGTGCATAGACATACAGTTTTCTGCTGAGATCCTCCCCAGCTAAAAACCATTAGAACTGACACCATAATTTGCAGATTTCACTGTTAGATGAGATCATCTTAACCATCTTCTTACACAGTCCAGGTTTTACCTTTGTATTTCAGCACATTTTTGTTTGACATACTGATATAGAGGAGACATGAATTCCTGTTACATGTGCCTGTGCCCCATCTCTTTGCTTTAACACCAGTAACTTGTACCTGTGCAAAGTGCCAGATTATCCCATCTCCCAAGCTAGATGGAAAGTGTGGTGCTTTGATTCAAACAGGAGTGTGCATATGTGCCTTGTCTTAGCTCAACCCTATCATGTATCTGTGTCATCAACCTGCCATGGGTCACTTCTCATCACGGATGTGTTGTATTACGCAACCTGCTGTAGGGTTATGATTCAACATGAAGTTATAAAGCCACTTTAGCCCAGGCTAAAACAGGTCTCAAAAATATGTATCTTCATATGATTTAAAAATTTCAACTGGCAGAGGATCTACTACTTGCCTTATTCCTGGGGATTTTGTAACACTACAGAAAAAGTAAAGTATCTTTTTCTTGAACATGACAGGGTCCTTGGGTGCAATGAGAAATTAAAATCCAACACAAGTCAATGATGTTCTAGAGAGCTGAGGGGAATACACAATACTCAGAGAGTATGGATATTAGAGGTAGTCAGAAGAATGACAACTGTATTTTTTGAGACAAGACAATCAACTAGGAAAATAGCACTCTCTTAGGAACTCCATATCCAAAGCATCTTCATAATTTTTGGTCTTACTCGAACACTCGCTCTGTCTTAAATCAGCAGTTGTTTCAAGGGAGAAAATAATCTTACCAAAATGAAAAGCATAGTGATGCTCTGGAAAACTTTCCATGAATTTGCCTGTAGAATCACAGTTTAAAATAATAATTGTATGTGCTCTTAGCTTTACTTTTCCTATAATGACCAAAAAAGTTCAAACTGAAACAGAACAACAGAAAAAAAGAAACCACTCTCTCAGTGAGTTGAAAGAGTAGCCTAGCAAAGTATAAACATTCCTTTTAATATAAAAGCAAACACACTAGAACCAGGCTCAGAACAAGAGAGACTACAAATACAACCACAGTAACTATTGACAGTCTTAGCACTTGAATGAACACTTCCATTGAGGTAAATGGAATGATTCACTTATGCTCTTACTCACTGGTGTCTGTCCAGGAAAGGGGACTTATTTCAGGAATGGCCTCACTGCATCACACCCATCTTGTTATTCACTGGGTGCCTCAAACAATGTAATGCTGCTTCTTCTTAAATTTACTTAAAATCTTGAAGTAAATTACTCGCTCCACACCTAAGCCAAGAGTAAACATCTGCATAGAACGACAGAAGGGTGATGCATCACTGTAGGCTAAAAGCCTGGGCCCATTAAGTTTATTATACAGCACACACAGTAAGAGGAATTATGATATGGCCCTAATCATGTGTCTGAGAGTAGTTACTTGAAAACTGTAAGACGAAACTTGAAGCCTCCCTAAATAGGCACAAAATCAGAATTAGTAGGGAGGTTATTTTGAGTTTGGTAATGCTTTTCTGCACAAGAGGATGTGAAGTAAAGAGGATGTGTAGTAATGTCTTGAGGGAGCAGAGTATCAAAAATCGTTTGGAGACAGTTTACAAAAAGAAAAAAAAAATATAAATAGCTGATTGTATTTAATATGTTATATATTGTTCTTTGCTATAACAGCCGGATATTTCAGAGAGAGGAACATGAAGACTAATTATTTTCTCAGATTGCTGGTATCAAAAAATCTCACGTGGCAAGGAAACAGCAGTACATCTCCTGATCCAGACAGCATGGTAACAGCTGAATCATCCAGTCCCTCTGTCCTCTTGTTTGCTATGTATCTTGAAAAGAAAATCACCTCCCCTTTTCCCTTTCCCTCTACACACATACATACACATACTGATATTTTGGGGACTTTTTCAGAAAACCAAAAATACAGGTTTTGCATAAAAGGTGTCAAATAATGGTAGCAGAGATGACAGTTACATTAATATGGAATTACTATTCACATCCACATCAAATACAGCTCTAGGTGTAATATCTTCATTTATTAGTTTCATATAAATTTCCTTCCTAGATCTCAGGCATTTATAATGACTCATGACAGAAGTACATCAAATCTTTTCCTGAAGGAAATCTTATGGAAATGGAACTGTGGATTTACATTTGTCAGAAAGCATTTGCTTAACATATGAAATTGTGTCATGGAAAAAATCATTACTTTTTCTTTTTTTTTTTTTTCCCACTAGTGAAATGTCAAGACCTCCTGCTGAACATGCAAGCATGGTTCAGAGACGTTTACAGCTGGCTAAAAAGAAGTAAGAAACTTTTCTTCATCACTGGATTAATGAATATTAATAATCACTTAATGCAAGATTCCTCTTCATAAGCATTTTTAGGGATAAACCTGTAATTTTGCTTGTCTACATGCCAGGTTCTTAGCTGAAAAGCTGTGCTTAAGGTGCATGTTGGATCATCTGGATAATATTTGCAAGTACTCTGAATTTATACCATATTTTGAAGTCAGATACAGAAGCATTTTATTGGTGCCTGCATATGGGAAAGTGTATTGTTTAGCATAAGATTTATATAAAAACTGTCCTTTAGGAATTCTTTTCTGGTTTCAGGATACAATGCCAGCACTGAAATTCAAATGAGATTCAAATTTGCATATCATCAAGCTTAATTATTTTCGTTGGCACTGCAGCCACAAGTCATTTCATCCTAAATAGTTTGATTTCATGCTGTTTGAAACTGCAACAGAGAACAACAATCAGGCTCCCAGCATAGCTTCCCATACAACACTGCTAATGGTCTTGCCTATTGACCTAATAGCATAGGAGAAATGTCTGTCACAATGTAGAAGGTTAAACTGTGGATTAATTTCAAATAGTTAACAAATGTCTACCAGGGAAGTACTATGAGAACATCAAATTAATTTGTGCTTTTAAACACACCATATGGTTTGATTACAAATGATGTGACCATTTTTTTCTTCATCTAACACCAAAGTTTTATGAATTTTTCATCTGCAAAATTAATTGCCATTGTGAATCACAAGCTTCAGGGATAAGTCTTACCCTTTTTAATTTTTCCTCATGGAAATTATGTCCAAGCATCGCTGACATGTTGGAGAAGCCTAGTTAAGAAAAAAAGACATAACCATATTCTTGTTTGGTTCATAGTTATCTTATGTAATTGTGATACATATATATAAATAATATTTGCTTTTGAAGACATTGTAAAGTCATACTTTGAAGAAAATACTATTTGTTCTTTGTCACACAAATAGCATAAATGAATCCCACTTTCTTTATGTTTACTGAAGGAAGCACAAAAGCTGTCTTGCATACAGACAAATGACTTCTTTGTGAACAGTTACAGAAACTTTCCAATGCGCTTCCTCTTAATCCAAGTCTTCTTTTAGCAAGTTGAAACTAACTTAGAATTCCTTCCATTATTATGAACCAGCATATTACTCCATTTTAAACAGTTAGTCTCCATTTTCAATATAAAGGAATCTTACAAAATAATATTAGATGACATGGAATCAGGCTTTTGATGGTCTGCAAATTTGGAAGAAATTATGTGAGTGAATGAGGGGCTGATGATTCCAGAATTTGTGTATCTATTTTTGCTCTAAAATCCATAAATATCTGTAATTACAGTCCTAACAGGAAATTGAAATTGGAGGGATAGTTGTTTTTTTTTTTCTTTAGATAATAAGTTGTATCATAGACCAAGAAAAATAAGTCAATGTTAGGTAATAATTAGTTAACAGTCTTGACTAATACAATGGTTAAGTATTAATGGCTTCTCATAATAGCAAATAGTCATCAGTAAAGACTTGGTGCATCAATTACTTGTTACTACAGATCAAAAAGTTTCCATCACAGAGGCAAAGAGAAGTTGGAAAGACTAATATCTCACACCAGAAGAAATGCAGGCATTTTTTCATATACTCACTTTCTAAGGAATACACATCCTCTATTTTGTTACTGGGAAATAGAGCTTGTATGTTTTCCCAAGCTAAAATCTGACTGCACAGGCTATTTTTCTCACAGGTCAGATGTGAGGAAACAGAGTCATTTCACTTCCTCCATAATCTCTGTATAAAGAGAAGAGGAAAATGGGACCAGACCTATTGTTCTTACAGTTTCCTGCCTCCTTTTTCACTATGCCTCATTCAAAAAAACAAGGGTTTGTCACTTTGAATGCATCATCCCTCTTTAGTGTATTTGGATATCTAATAATATGTATATATATATATATATATATATATATATGGCTTTTGCAATACACAGATGAGATCAGAAAAGCCTTTATTGATAAAAAGGTTGTATGTCAAAAGTAGCTGCTGTATTTTTTTCTTTCATATAAAATACAGTAGCTCTTCATTAAAAATATTCTCTCTCTTACAGGATAATAAGACCGAACTACACAAATAAATAATCTTCCCAAATATCTCAATAAACTATTTTTGGGTTTCTTTTTCTCAGCTGCTTTTCCTAAATCTTCAGTCAATCAAGTGGCTAGAGTAGGATGATCAAATATAAACAAGAGAAAGGTTTGAGTTATAGACCACTAAGATGGAAAAGACCTCTAAGATCATCAAGTACAATATTATAAATATACTTGGTGCACTCTTGGCTACCTGAGCGCCAGGCTTTTTGCCAGAGCTGTAACAATTCTCATTGGAATGAACTGGGAAGTGGGACAAGAAATTTCTGATCTCGTTCAGCAATGAGCTGTAACTAGAGATCTGGGAAAGCAAGCATGAGCCCCACTCTGTGCTCCTGGCAAGCCCTGCTTTGCTGTCCAGTGCTATTTGTTCTATCTATAAGACCTCCTCCACAAAGGAATTGCAGGGATCATATCTGAGGCTTACCCTCACTGTATCTCAGACATCTGTAAGACATCTTTAAAAAGAGGCACTACCCAGACATTTTCCATGAAGAAACCTACAACTTCCTCACTCCATGGGTCAGGAGAGGATGAGGAGGATGAGATAGCCTGCTACTTTATAGCTCCTGTTCAGGCTAGGAGATCTAGGCTGCCACCTTAGCCAGGTAACAGGAGCGCTTGGATTCTTGCAAAGAATCAGCATCACCTTTTATCACAATTGTTTTTTTGATCTGTTGGGGAGTACACAAAATATACCATTTTGGGATAAAACCTTTCAGTCAAATGGGTGACTGTACATTCTAAACACTTCCTAACTAAATTATTCTCCATAAGAGAGTTATACTGCTCTTAGCCTGAAAGAAAATGCACATGGGAAGAGTAATGATGCAAAGTTCTGCTTTTTCTTCACCTTTTTTTTCATATTCCAGTATAAGAGAGATATGTGCTTCATGCACTCAAGAGCATTCTCTCTTTGCCACCAAAGACATAAATCCTGGCAAATGACTTTGATGCAAAGCACACGCAAGTTGACAAGTCCATGAAAAAATGTGTGGATAGCAAAAGATGCAATCATTTCTCTGTATTTACACACTTAGATTCATTGCATCCTGCCAGTCTACAACATGCTCATTTTATGATTAATTTAAAGAACTGTAAGATCGGAACTCTTTTTCCTAAAGAAACAGGGAGAAATTAAATACTTGGCAATGATTCCACTTAAATTCAGAAAGCTGTAGCACTATGTAGGCTTAGCCCCAATTCTACCAAATACAGTCCCTCTAAAATGACTAGAACAGAACATGATGTTTCAAAAATAAAGAAATTACATTTCTTGAGAACACTTGAATGTGTGTTAATTAAGTATATTTCCACTCTGTCAAATCATGGGTTTAGTTCAAATAACATTTATTGATTTTACATTATGGGACTGTCATTAGCATTTGCTAACTGAGTCAAGTTTAGCAGGAAGTTCTGATGGTAAGAGCTTTTCTTCAGGAATTATTTATACAGCAATAGGAAAACTACATCTTCTCTGACATCTTGAGTCTCTTTATGCAAACAGACATTTCAGTTCTGTCTATGTTGTATATATCTTACTGTCAAACTCAAATAATGGGATCTGTGAATGGTTTCCGTGAATCAAAATGGTAGTATAGTAAAAATGCTACTGTATTTCTAAATCAATTTCTGCTCCCACATATACTCATGCAAATGCAAAGTTATGCTCCTCAATGTGATGGAATTATTCTAGCTTTTGTAACAATACATGTAAGCTGGGCACATGGAGGTGAGGTCAATGACCTACAGTGGGGATTTGGCTGTGGGGCTCAGGGTCAGTTGCAAACTGGCTGTCAGAAGGACAGCCACAGCTATGGACAACCTTGTCCTATGAAAGCTGCCTTCATCTCTGGTTCTGCTGCATGGCCTGGCCAGAGCTGCAGTCCCACTGCATTGCTGCCCTGCATGTCCCTGGCCATGGGCTGCTGGTCCAAACCACGCTGCTCTGCCCATTGCCCTGGCAGGGAGTGGCAGGATGGGACCTTTGTCAGCAATGATGACCACTGCTTGTCTTATCATGCTCAGATCCCACCTTCCCTTGCTAATCCCTCACAGTAAATGTGGATAGAGATGTAACTGGAAATGTCACAACAGTGTTGTTTTTAACACATGAAGCATATTTGACAGCACGTGGGGGTGTTTTTGATCTAGAAGACTTAAGAAAAAGAAATAAACTAGATTATTAAAGAAATGTAAGACACAGAGAGGGTTTTATATTTTATTTATCTTGGTATACCGAGAACAGATCACATCACCATGGACAAAAAAAGAAGAGATTAAAATCCTTGGGAACCGGTATCAGTGGAAAACAGCTAAAAGAACAAGCTGAGTCAAATTCGGACCAAGAGGGAGAATCACACTGTGAAATAAACACATGAATCCAGAATCTAGAAGATATCAAAGCACAAGGAAAAGGCAAAACCCATGACTATCAATATTGTGGAGGATTATATTGCTGGTTGTAAGGAAAAAATATGTAGAAAGAAAGGATAAAGGGGATAATTAAAAGCCTTGTGTAACTGATTATAACAAAAATCTTTAGGTAAAAAATAGTAAGATGGAAACTAAAGTATAAGTGAAGTGGAAGGAGACAGATACATGTCTACATACAGCTAAAAGCAGGGAATATAAAAGAAAAGGAGGATTGAGTATGTGTGTAATATGGGAGAGATGTGAAATTTTGCTTTCAGAACTCCTTCCCACCTTGTAACCAAATTCTGACAAATTCAGTAATATGCCAGAAGTTTCCTGCTATTAACAACCCTCCCAGATGGAGATCATTATTCAGTAGAATACTGAGGAAAAATCAGGAAGAAATAATGAGGAATAATCCCATCAGGAAGGAATAATATCCTATTCCATCAACAAGTTACAGTGCACTTCCACATTCAGGGAGCAAGAGGAAAGACTAAAACATATGAGAACAATGAGAACTGCTCAAGAATGCAGGGAGATGAGAGCTGAGTAAATAAAGGTAGTGAAAGAGGTTAAGACTGTTTACAGTGATGAAAATTTTAGGGCTTCAAAAGAAAGACATTGAAGGACTACAAAGGTAAACCAAATAATTAAGAAAAAGTAATTTTAATATAGCCTTATAATACTTCAATGCAGTTATTATCAATATAAAAATAATTTTATGAATAATTATGCATTTTAGTGTCAAGAAGTACAAACAAAAGTTAAATTATCTTACCACTCCTGACTCTACAAAATCATAGAGAATATATTTATAAAAGAGCACGTAGCCATTGTTGTGAATAATCTGTAAATAAATATGATGGCAAGACAAGATGGATTTACAGTTAAATGTTGTAAGGCTCTAAAAGGAGTTCTAATTTTTATAAGAGACTTATTTGATAGTATCATGCAACCAAAAGACATACTTTGCTTTTGGAAGAAACAAGGATAGTTTTAAAACCTAGAGAGGTGGTATTTGACCAGCTGCTCATGCTTTTGACATGCTGAGCTGAATATGAAAAGTCACTCTGCCCTCAATATATTCTGTAAAGGAATGCCTTTCCAGAAACTACCAAACACATATAGCTCTGCTAGGGGAGGGTAGGTGGCTCCCACCTTTTGAGATGAGGAGATGAAATCTCCTGTAGAAATCTGCCAAAATCATAAAGGAGAAAAGGTTGCTCCTTTCCAGTATCTTCCACTTTGATTGTTTTATCCAAAACACTTTCCTTTCTCCAAAAAACCTTTCTTTTAGATGCTTTCATTTGACTGCTTACTTCTTTCAATCAATTGGTGTATTTGGATGAAAGAGAAAAGGAGTCTTTTACAAGGACTATGATAGACATACAAATTGAATGTTTAAAGGGGAGACTGGGGAAAACTGGTGCAATAGCAAATTACATAGAAAAGATATTATGCATTCTTCACTGAGGAAATTTACAGACAGTAGATGTCTTCAGCCAGGATCCCATACATATGTCAGCGGTGACACAACACGCTAGGGAGGTTGCTGACAAAGAAATTATTATCTTCCCTTCCAGAACGTGCCTGCACAGAGGTGCAGAAGGAATCAGAATGATCACACTTTGGTCAATAACCACATTGGTTTAGATCCACTGTGTATTTCATGAACACTCCTTGCAAAGGTGCTCTCCTTGTACAGGAGAAAAACAAAACCCCCATCGTTGTTACTGTCTGCTACATGGCTCTGTGTGGAAAGGATTTTTTCATCCACCATGAAAAATTTTATAGCCTTAAATGTAGGATGCCCTTTTGATGAAGACACAATCCCAGCAGGACTGGTAGAACTGGTAGGTTCTTTAAAATACGGATGTCATTTTGAAGAAAGTAAAAACAGCAGCAGGTGATACCTGACCATATGATGAAACTAATATTTTTTTCAAAATAGAAAAAATGTAACGTTGGAAAGAGGTTGTAAACTTTAACACAGAACATACACAGAGAAATTTACAAAAGTATGGGTGCAAACATCTGTAAAGTGGCTATATTCCCCCTAAAGTGTTGCTTCTATGCAAAGAAAATATGGATGTTTTTAGAAAAGCAGAACAGGGACTTCTTTAATTTGTAAGTGTTAGCACCCTTCTCAAATCTTCTGTCTGGAGTAAAAGTATCTTCTTTCTTGAAAAGAATCAGGCAATAACAACAAATCAGTTCTAAAATCTGATACAGGGTTTTTTAAACATCTCCCATTCATTTCTAGCTTTAATCACTTGTCTTTACACTAAAAGATTAGGATAGAACAAGTTTCAAGTACTCCTGATGAGTTGCAAGTAAAGGAGTATATGGACAGAGATTGTAAAACCTGCTCCACGGCATTATGTATCCGGAAGAATTTAGAAAGGCAATGACAAATAACCTCAGGGCCATTTTTCTAAACTTGGAGAACCAGATGCAAGATAGAAAGTGGACCCAAATATATACTTTACAAGGTTGAAAGTTATTTGCAGGTATTTTAATTAAAAATAAAAAGTAATAATCTGAACTTATAACTTACTTTAGTGCAAATAATATAGTACATGAGACCTACTAACTGTAATGAGAACATTAAAAACGGGTAGACTCTAGACACGTCACACCCACATCACCTGACGAAAACTAGACCCTGCATCTGTTTACGAGTTATATTTATTTTTAGAAATGAGTCTCAGCATGTGTAAGAACTAGTTTTCAGAAATCAATAGTAATTTCATGGCTGATAAAAGATACTGAAACCAGTTTTAACTGGTATTTCCCTTAAATTAATATTTTTAAATTTATTTATTTTTTTTTAGTGGCAATAAACATACATATTTTTGGTCACATATCAAATTGTTAAAGTATTCCTTTTCTAAAAATAACATTTTATTGATGTATAATTTAACTCTGATTCTAAGAGTTATGAGCAGCAAAATAACCTTGTATTTCCTTCTCCTTGGGTCATTACACTTGGCCCTCCTATGATGATTTTCTCTCTGACTCTGATCTCTTAAAAGGATGACTGCTTTGATATCAATACATGTCATCTAACAGTCTCTTCACTGAAAATAAAATACAGTAAAATTAGGCACCATGTGGAGAAGAGCTTAACTCCTAGCTATTCAGAACTCTGAATTTTAAGAAGATAGATTAAAAAGAGGGACTAAAAGGTACAATGCCCAAAAATCTGAAGAAATAGTTCCTCTTTTCCTCTGTTTAAAACACAAATCAAGGCAGCTGAATGAAGTGTTTAATGTACTGAAGGCTGAATCTACTATATCAAAAGTGTATCACTAATGATAGATTTTGGTGGGTATTTTGCCATCAATCTTCTTTGCATATCTAATATGAGTTCTGGAAAATTATACCAATCTTTCCAACCCAAAGAACTAAAAATCAAAATACGGTTTCATTGTTTGGGGCAGTTGCAATGGAAAGTGCAAATACAGAGAGGTTACTACATCTTACATGCAGGAATACTGTTTCCCTCAGCTCATCTTGTAGTAAATAGCATATTCTCCAGACAAACAAAATTACTTGTCATTGAGAAGTCATGGAAAAGATTTAATATTTTTATCTCAGTAGATGCTAAGTCTGGCCTGATGGGCACCAGTAAAGTTCTGAACAGCAGATCCTTCCTCAGCCAGGAGGTCTGCAAGGGGCTGATTGGAGTGGGGAAGGGAGGTCCCACAACCAAACACAGAAACATTGGACTGGGACTCTCTAAGGCAAAGATGCTTTGTCCACATGCAGATCTTGGGAATTAGAAATTAATTTGCTACATGTCATGTCATTTTTATTATTTCTGCTCAGTGTTTGAACTAGCACAAAGCAAGCAGGCAAGTTTATGATACAGGAGTTGGAAATGTGACCCAACATCTTGATTTCCAAAATATCTACCTTAACAGCTTCAGCGTGATGCTCTACTATAGGGAAAAGCCTGGCATATTCTCCCAAAGACTTTATCTCTCCAGTAAAAAACGACACAACATTTTCACATGACATATCATGGTCTTAGTGAAATATACAGTTATTGAACATACATCAGAACTGTTTGGTATTTGTACATGTGCCCATACTGGGGAACCTCCTCCCTATATTATTCTTTGTGTCTTGTACAACCTGTTGCAGCCAGGTGATCCCTATTGATGTTGAAAGAGTGCTCCTGCTGCAAAAATGCAAATAATAAAATAGCAACCCAATTAGAATAATAAGATGTCCAGATTACTCACTTCGTTAAAATAATAAGATGTCCAGATTACTATTAGACATAAACCTAAAAATTATTTTGACAATAAAAGTATTTTGGGGTCCTTACACTAACTTAGGAGGAAGTTTATAGCTACAGATATATACATATAATAATGTTTCAAACTCCTGTACCTGAACTAGCACACAATCATTGTAAGAAGCAAAGGCACTTGGAACCCAATCATCTACTGATAAGTGATTTAAAAACCTCTTCTATAAATGGCTCTGTATCACTAATAGAATTGCAATATGCAATGAGGCACGGAAGAAAGGTTACAATCATTTTACTTGCAGAAATACTGATGTGACAATAACTTAAAGTAAGTGACCTCTGGTGCTAAATTGGCCTTATCTCAGTCTATAAAATCATAATAATCAGATATAATAGAAAAAAGTTATTTTTTTAGTACAGGTTATTTTGAGAAATTTTAACTGAAAATGTGATCAATCTATGTGGTTTGATCATTAGTATAATTTGGGGTTGCAAAGCTTGATAATGGTACATTTCTGGGAAGATTCTTTTGTCTGTTATTTTAACTTTTAAGCTAACATACTGGTGATTTTTCAGAAACCTTGATTAGCAGCAAGAGGATATACTGTATATTTGGAATAGCAAGGAAGACGAATGTCTGCTTTAAGCTCCAAATGTAACTATATTATGAGGCAGAAAGGATGAGGTGCTTAAGGGAAGCAGAGCTGTCAGCAACAGCAATCTGGAAAGAGAAAAATTGGAAGAGATGTGAAGGAAAGTGAAGTGGAAAAAGGGAAGAAACATAAATTAAAAATGAGAGGATGTGTCTAAGTATGAAGTAGTGGACTGTCAACTCAGCAGGATTTAAATCAGACCGGGTAGTCAAAAGGGTCAGGCAGCAGACCATGGCATTCGTTAGACTCCCTCCAAGAAGCCACAGTTTGGAGGGAACCTTGTTAATGTACTGCAGCAAAAGCATAGACCTATCAGGGTGACCTAACTGCAGCTTTCTGGTACCTGATGGGAGCCTACAAGAAGGATGGAGAGAGTCTATTTACAAGGGCATGTAGTGACAGGGCAAGGGGGAATGGCTTCAAACTGAAAGAGGGCAGGTTTAGGTTAGATATAAGGAAGGAATTATACTGTGAGGGCAGTGAAGCACTGGAACAGATTGCCCAGAAAAGTTGTGGATGTCCCATCCTTGGAAATATTCAAGGCCAGGCTGAATGGGGCTTTGAGCAAGCTGGCCCAGCGTAACGTGTTCCTGCTCATGGCAGGAGGGGTGGAACTAGCTGATCTTTAAGATTGCTTCCAACCCAAACCATTCTATGATTCTACCCAGAGAAACAGAGAGAAACAGTGAAAATATAGCCAAGAGAGACACACAGAGCAAGAGCTCTGGCTGTGGAGATAAGTGAGCTGGTGGCTATTCTTCCTTGCAAGGATGATGGATGGAGTTACTATCCAGGCCACTTTTTGTGTGTTGATGCATAAGGTACGTTATAACTAACAGTAGAAAGAGAAAGCATACAGAGGAAAGCAACCACTAATAGCTGGGCCTATGTGTCAGAATAAGCAATTCTTCACCAGGTACCAGCAGAACCTGACCTGGTGATGATCCCATATGCCCTGAGCCCCATGGAAGTGGTTCTTCCCCTGTACTCAGCACTGGTGATGCCACACCTCGAGTGCAGTGTCCTGTTGTGAGTCCCTCAGTTCAGGGAGGACATTGAGATGCTGGAGTGAGTCTAGAGAAAGGCAACAGAGATGGTCAAGTGCCAGGAGGCCAAGTCCTACAAGGAGTGGCTGAGGGAGCTGGGGTTGTTTAGCNTGGTGATTTTTCAGAAACCTTGATTAGCAGCAAGAGGATATACTGTATATTTGGAATAGCAAGGAAGACGAATGTCTGCTTTAAGCTCCAAATGTAACTATATTATGAGGCAGAAAGGATGAGGTGCTTAAGGGAAGCAGAGCTGTCAGCAACAGCAATCTGGAAAGAGAAAAATTGGAAGAGATGTGAAGGAAAGTGAAGTGGAAAAAGGGAAGAAACATAAATTAAAAATGAGAGGATGTGTCTAAGTATGAAGTAGTGGACTGTCAACTCAGCAGGATTTAAATCAGACCGAGTAGTCAAAAGGGTCAGGCAGCAGACCATGGCATTCGTTAGACTCCCTCCAAGAAGCCACAGTTTGGAGGGAACCTTGTTAATGTACTGCAGCAAAAGCATAGACCTATCAGGGTGACCTAACTGCAGCTTTCTGGTACCTGATGGGAGCCTACAAGAAGGATGGAGAGAGTCTATTTACAAGGGCATGTAGTGACAGGGCAAGGGGGAATGGCTTCAAACTGAAAGAGGGCAGGTTTAGGTTAGATATAAGGAAGGAATTATACTGTGAGGGCAGTGAAGCACTGGAACAGATTGCCCAGAAAAGTTGTGGATGTCCCATCCTTGGAAATATTCAAGGCCAGGCTGAATGGGGCTTTGAGCAAGCTGGCCCAGCGTAACGTGTTCCTGCTCATGGCAGGAGGGGTGGAACTAGCTGATCTTTAAGATTGCTTCCAACCCAAACCATTCTATGATTCTACCCAGAGAAACAGAGAGAAACAGTGAAAATATAGCCAAGAGAGACACACAGAGCAAGAGCTCTGGCTGGGGAGATAAGTGAGCTGGTGGCTATTCTTCCTTGCAAGGATGATGGATGGAGTTACTATCCAGGCCACTTTTTGTGTGTTGATGCATAAGGTACGTTATAACTAACAGTAGAAAGAGAAAGCATACAGAGGAAAGCAACCACTAATAGCTGGGCCTATGTGTCAGAATAAGCAATTCTTCACCAGGTACCAGCAGAACCTGACCTGGTGATGATCCCATATGCCCTGAGCCCCATGGAAGTGGTTCTTCCCCTGTACTCAGCACTGGTGATGCCACACCTCGAGTGCAGTGTCCTGTTGTGAGTCCCTCAGTTCAGGGAGGACATTGAGATGCTGGAGTGAGTCTAGAGAAAGGCAACAGAGATGGTCAAGTGCCAGGAGGCCAAGTCCTACAAGGAGTGGCTGAGGGAGCTGGGGTTGTTTAGCCTGGAGAAAAGGGGGCTCAGGGGAGCCCTTATCACTCTACAGCCTGAGAGGAGGGTGTAGCCAGACGGGTATTGGTCTCTTCTCCCAGGCAACCATCGACAGGAAGAGAGCACGTAGTTTCAATCNNNNGGAAGAGAGCACGTAGTTTCAATCTGCGCCAAGGGAGGTTCAGGTTGGATATTGCGATGAATTTCTTCACGGAAAGGGTGATTAGGCATTGGAATGGACTGCCCAGGGATGTGGTGGAGTCCCTGTCCCTGAAGGCGTTTAAGCAAAGACGGGATGTGGCACTGAGTGCCATGGTCTATCTAGCATGGTGGTGTTCGGTCACAGGCTGGATCGATGGTTTTTCCAACCTCACCCATTCTGTGCTGCGGTGAAGGCAGGCCCGGAAAGCCGCTCGGCGCCTCTCGCACGACCCGCTGAGCCCCA
>VXBX01005210.1:271951-362720 GCA_013400415.1 Scytalopus superciliaris | reverse complement strand
GTCCGGGGCGGGCCCCGGCGGGGAACTCGGGAATCGCTGGAGCTGGGAGAGACCTCTGGGGATCCTCCAGTCCAGCCCCTGTGCCCAGGTGACACAGAAACGCGTCCAGGTGGGCTTTGAATGTCCCCAGAGAGGGAGATTCCGTGCCCTCCCGGGGCAACCCGTTCCAGTGCTCTGCCGCCCTCAGAGCAAAGCTCTGCCTCATGTTGAAGTGCAACTTCTTGCGTTTTGGTTTGTGGCCACTTCTCCTTGTCCTGTCGCTGGGCACCGCCGAAAAGAGTGGCACCATCCTCGTGGCAACCAGCCTTTGAGATATTTATACGCATTGATGAGATCCTCTCTCTGTCGTCTGTTCCCGACTAAACAGGCCCAGCCCCCTCAGTCTCTCCTCCTAAAAGAGATGCTCCCGACCCTCATCATCTTTGTGGCCCTCCGCCGGACCCTCTCCAGCAGCACCTCGCGTTCCTTGTGCTGAGGGGCCCAGAAGTGTGCAGAGCAGGGCTCCCTGCTCCGGGTAGGGCGCTATTGTCTGTCCCGGAGCCGGCCACCTGAGCCCCTCCGGCGGCGAGCGAGGGGCAGGGCTTGGGCTGAGCACCCAGTGGCAGCTCCCCCTCCCCTGGTGCCTGCGGGGGCCTCCTGCCGCAGGGCTGGGAAGGGGGTGGTGGCCGCTGGCAGCGCCCAGCAGCTGGTACCAAAGTCTGTCTTGTTTATTCCATGCCGGCAGAGGCCATCCAAAGGATGGGAACCCATGTTTTGGGGAGGTGGGTGAGATTCATCCCACAGTCTGCTGGTGAAGAGCAACACAGAAGGATATTTGGTATATGTCACTGGGGAGCTACTCATGCTTATCCGCTTCACCTAAGCCATGCAGTGTTTTGTGGACTTCACTTGCCGACAGGAATTAACCTACCTGTAGTCATCAAAAAATTTCTAACAACGAAAAATTCAGTGTTAAGACTGATGCGGGCCCACACTTGTAGTATGTATGCGCACAGTTTTAGCACTTACTTCTTTGGCCAGGTTACGTCCAGAAGATGTATTGCAGAACTACCGGCACAGGAAAGGGAAAGTCTGCTTTGATGTGCTTGTGTAATTGTTTGAGGAACACAGTCCCTGTGAACCATTCTTATGGACAGCTACTTGTAACAATTTGCTGCTTCTGCAGTTCCCTGTGTCACTGTTCAGTGCTTTAAAGTGTATGTATAGTGTTTTGAGCTGATGTGGGTAAAGCTGTATTTAGAAAGCCACGCCACCTTTTATGTGGTTTCATCCTCAGCCTAGTGAGATAAGCAGCCCTTTTAACAAAAGTATTAAACTTACTGTTGCTGGAAACTGATTACACAAGTTACAGAGTTCTGCAGTTTAGTACCAGAAGAACACTTACTGACTAGGGTTACTGTTGATGTGTTTTGCGCCTCCCAAGGGCAACTTGGTTTGTTGAAACGAGTTCAAGACACAATGGAGTGGAAGAGGGCTGAATAAGAAGTGGTTCTTACTGGTAAAACTAGTAATCTCTTATTTGATGACTGGCTAGACTGGACTTAAGAGAGTCTGCATGCTCAGTATTATGAGTGAGATTTCTCAAGGGCCACCCACTGCTGCTTTTTGAGTGTGGCAAATCAACTTCAAAAAAAAATCATCCCAGGAAACTGAATGTTTAAATGTTTGCTACATTTAAAATTTCTTTTACATAAAACTTGCCAGGATCAGTGTATAGATGAAGTCAACTAGCGCTACGGATTTTGTTTCATGCAGGAATTTAGTGCAAGAACTTGAAAGGACTTGGCATTTGGAATAGAAATGTCCACAGATAATATCCTTATCTTTTGCAGAGGAGGTCAGATGTTTTCCTGCAAAGTAGATTGCATCTGAAGAAGAGAGACTACTCGGGCGTCATTCCATGGGTCCTAAATAAATTAACTCAAGAAGCAGACCTGGCTTATCACTGTAGTAATCTCAAGGAAAACCTTGCAGTTAAAATGACAAACAAGATAGTAGATTGCCTAAGGAATGAGACTGTAAATAATTCAAAGAAAGTCAAAATGTCCTTAGCAGTTTGACCCATTTAAGAATATCTTGTGCAATCACTGTTGGTCACCTGTAAAGTACCTTGTACTTGGAAAAGAATTTAGTTGTCTAGTTATTTTATGTTCTTTTTAAAGTATGGCTCTACCTCAGGTTAACACAGACATAAATAAGTTGGATTGGCCTTCTTTGACGAGAAGTCATGTTTAATGCTTTGGAAGTTGAGACTTTGTAACTTAAATCTCAGGGTGACAAAGTTTAAGAAATAGAGAAAGCCTGTGAAGGAGGTGGAATTTCCTTTTGACCACATGGTGGCTGTGTTCTTACCTGTTCATTTGAAGCACCTGATGCTTCTGGGGAAGGGAACTTCATTCAGTTACCCAATCCTTACATAATCCTGGAATGCAAGTGCAGTACTAGTCACATGAATGCTAAGTACCTTCGTTAGGTGTGCAAAACAAAGTATGAAGTTGTTGCTCTTCAAACTCAAGGGGACCAAGTAGTCATGAGGAACTACCTCAAAGTTTTTCCTCTTTTACAGTATGGGTCTGTAGATACCTTTGAATAGTTCAGAACTGATTCTTGTGGAAACGAAAATGCGTGACAGTTGCATTTTTTTACTCATAATTTGTTTTGCTTGAAAACCTCTTGTCTAAAGGATATACGGGCAACCTTTCTTGCAAATAGTTATGTCTATGTGAGAGATCTCTCGCAGCAGGAAAAGTTAATATGTATGGTGTATTGTTCCTAATAATTTTTCATTTCTGCCTCTAAGGGAAACTGTCAGCTGACTATTAAATAGGAATAAATGAACATATAGAAAACTGGAACAATTATGGTTGTTGTATACAAAGCTACAGCATCCTGGAAAACAAAAGCTATATGTCCACTTAGTACACATATACAAAAGGACAGCCTTATTACCAGAACAAAAGTACCACACCAGCGTGAGAACACCAACCTCTCTTAACCCGTATTTCTTCCTGTTTATGCACATCCCTGAAATGAGCATTAAGGCAGAAGACATGCATAAAAAAAGTGAATAGAAATNTGTATTGCAGAACTACCGGCACAGGAAAGGGAAAGTCTGCTTTGATGTGCTTGTGTAATTGTTTGAGGAACACAGTCCCTGTGAACCATTCTTATGGACAGCTACTTGTAACAGTTTGCTGCTTCTGCAGTTCCCTGTGTCACTGTTCAGTGCTTTAAAGTGTATGTATAGTGTTTTGAGCTGATGTGGGTAAAGCTGTATTTAGAAAGCCACGCCACCTTTTATGTGGTTTCATCCTCAGCCTAGTGAGATAAGCAGCCCTTTTAACAAAAGTATTAAACTTACTGTTGCTGGAAACTGATTACACAAGTTACAGAGTTCTGCAGTTTAGTACCAGAAGAACACTTACTGACTAGGGTTACTGTTGATGTGTTTTGCGCCTCCCAAGGGCAACTTGGTTTGTTGAAACGAGTTCAAGACACAATGGAGTGGAAGAGGGCTGAATAAGAAGTGGTTCTTACTGGTAAAACTAGTAATCTCTTATTTGATGACTGGCTAGACTGGACTTAAGAGAGTCTGCATGCTCAGTATTATGAGTGAGATTTCTCAAGGGCCACCCACTGCTGCTTTTTGAGTGTGGCAAATCAACTTCAAAAAAAAAATCATCCCAGGAAACTGAATGTTTAAATGTTTGCTACATTTAAAATTTCTTTTACATAAAACTTGCCAGGATCAGTGTATAGATGAAGTCAACTAGCGCTACGGATTTTGTTTCATGCAGGAATTTAGTGCAAGAACTTGAAAGGACTTGGCATTTGGAATAGAAATGTCCACAGATAATATCCTTATCTTTTGCAGAGGAGGTCAGATGTTTTCCTGCAAAGTAGATTGCATCTGAAGAAGAGAGACTACTCGGGCGTCATTCCATGGGTCCTAAATAAATTAACTCAAGAAGCAGACCTGGCTTATCACTGTAGTAATCTCAAGGAAAACCTTGCAGTTAAAATGACAAACAAGATAGTAGATTGCCTAAGGAATGAGACTGTAAATAATTCAAAGAAAGTCAAAATGTCCTTAGCAGTTTGACCCATTTAAGAATATCTTGTGCAATCACTGTTGGTCACCTGTAAAGTACCTTGTACTTGGAAAAGAATTTAGTTGTCTAGTTATTTTATGTTCTTTTTAAAGTATGGCTCTACCTCAGGTTAACACAGACATAAATAAGTTGGATTGGCCTTCTTTGACGAGAAGTCATGTTTAATGCTTTGGAAGTTGAGACTTTGTAACTTAAATCTCAGGGTGACAAAGTTTAAGAAATAGAGAAAGCCTGTGAAGGAGGTGGAATTTCCTTTTGACCACATGGTGGCTGTGTTCTTACCTGTTCATTTGAAGCACCTGATGCTTCTGGGGAAGGGAACTTCATTCAGTTACCCAATCCTTACATAATCCTGGAATGCAAGTGCAGTACTAGTCACATGAATGCTAAGTACCTTCGTTAGGTGTGCAAAACAAAGTATGAAGTTGTTGCTCTTCAAACTCAAGGGGACCAAGTAGTCATGAGGAACTACCTCAAAGTTTTTCCTCTTTTACAGTATGGGTCTGTAGATACCTTTGAATAGTTCAGAACTGATTCTTGTGGAAACGAAAATGCGTGACAGTTGCATTTTTTTACTCATAATTTGTTTTGCTTGAAAACCTCTTGTCTAAAGGATATACGGGCAACCTTTCTTGCAAATAGTTATGTCTATGTGAGAGATCTCTCGCAGCAGGAAAAGTTAATATGTATGGTGTATTGTTCCTAATAATTTTTCATTTCTGCCTCTAAGGGAAACTGTCAGCTGACTATTAAATAGGAATAAATGAACATATAGAAAACTGGAACAATTATGGTTGTTGTATACAAAGCTACAGCATCCTGGAAAACAAAAGCTATATGTCCACTTAGTACACATATACAAAAGGACAGCCTTATTACCAGAACAAAAGTACCACACCAGCGTGAGAACACCAACCTCTCTTAACCCGTATTTCTTCCTGTTTATGCACATCCCTGAAATGAGCATTAAGGCAGAAGACATGCATAAAAAAAGTGAATAGAAATATGTGTGTTGGGATAACAAGTCCAGCTACTTCTCAACAGTTATATGAGTTTTCAGATTGCTCTCAGGGCGTGGTTTCACATCGCAGCTGACCCAATCTAATGGTGAGTTGAGTCTTCCCCCAGCCATGTGTTCCTGCTTCTCCTTGCAAAGATGTTAGTGCCTGTCCACTGCTATAGTATGCTGGCATCAGGGGCTATGTAGGCAGAAAATTAATCATAATGTTTTGTTGATAATAACTCTGTATCAGGTAACAGTCGGGTTGAATGAATGTCACAAGGCACAAGAAAGGAGGCAGAAAAACTGCTGACAGAGGGGGAAGTGGAGAACTTTCCTTTTTCTAGAGCAGTTGGGTATTTCAGTTGTGACCTAGCATGGGTTTCGGGTAGCTTAAACCACTGGAAGCTGGAGCTGCCTCATGCTGGCTCTGACTTGCCTTTGAACAGACAGTGAGCTAGTTCAAAGAGCCAAAAGTTACAAGGTTTTGTCAAAGTTATTTTTCGCTTGCCTCTGCTCATGGCTCAGTTGCATATGCATTGGTGTTTGTATTAGCAAGTAGTATGACACAACACAGGTGATGATGAGGAGCTGTCACCCACACTGTTTATGGATTTCAGAAGCTTTCCTTTGATAAAATTCCTGTCCACTGAAAAACCTTTGATAAAGTTCCTGGTCCTGTACACTGAGTATTAGGTGGGATTCATTATGTGCCCTCCTAGGGTTTATCTTCTAGGTTACCTTCATACGAAAGAAATGTAGTTGCCTGTTGTGGAGTGGCTGCACAGAGGAGTGAGCCTGATCAGGACATTGGCTTCAAAGGCACATTTCACATCTGACCTAAAATGTAGGTCTGCTATTAAAGTCGGTTCTTGGTGTCTCTGTACTGCTGGTGAAGTTACTTGTAAAAGCTGTGGTCAGCCATAAAAGTAATTGTGAAGTTCATTACTTGTGCATGGCATGAATCTAATAGCTGTTCCATTTGTTCGATTTGTAGAACTCCTATTTAGGCGAGTTAATCACAAAATGTTTTATGGACTTGTACGCTTGGTTATGAATCACAGAAACTTCACAAGACAAAAAGCAAATCAGTTGTGCACATGATACTCATCTGAAATGAATGAGTCAAGGCATCTTGCTTTAAAATGCAATAGTACTATAAAATAGCAAATACCTGAGTGTTGGCGTGTATTTTCTATAAAATGAATGAATTGACATCTTCAGTGTGCAGCAATGTTACTTGATTTCTAATTTAGTGTTAGAAAGTCTTTGAAATTACAGATGAATTATACAATCATGCCGAGTTTCTTAAATTACAGTATGCTTATGTTAGTCCAGTACAAACCTAGTGTAAAGCCTATTTTTGGCTCTTGTCCAGTTTCAAGCTCTTTGTTTGTTTGTATGGAGTCTTTCCAGGTAGATTAGTTTTGATTGTTCTTGTGTCATTGATGGGGAAAATGACTGTCTCTGGTTGTCTGCCTCAACTCTGTCAGAGTATGCTGCCTCATCAAAAGTTGTAAAAAAGTCCGTACTTGCGATGTAGCTACTTCGGTGACAAGTCCAGACTCTGAGCGTGGAGCCTCATCCATCAGCTACAGTTTCTGAACTGTGCAAGAAAACAGCTGAGATGCAGGCATATGCTGCCTTTTGTTGTTCTTGGGGTGGTAGCTTCTGGCAAGCATAGGGAACAGAACATACAGTGGTAGTTTCCTCAGATGCCAGAGCTCATCTGCTGACAGGCAGCGCAATTGTAAATGAAATTATAATCTGCAGGCAGAACAGGGCAAAATGAAATTGCAGGTTCTTGATTTAAAAAGTTGGCTTCCTTATTGGAAAATGGATGTTGAGAGAAAGGGATCTAAGAAAATAAAAGCCTTTGCACAGTGATTTTATTGTTTCAGTTACTGTTTCAGTGATTTTTTTCCTACAGAAAGACTACCCCTCTGTCAAATCAGAGTCTACTAAATGCTAGCTTTAAATGGAAGCTGAGCCAGGACATACTTAGGATTACCTGTGTGGTAGAGGCATGCAGAAGACAGACTCATTCTGGTTAATTTATGGAATTTATTATTCTTTTAGAACTGTTAGGGTAAGAAATTGGAATTATTTATGCATGGTAAATTTCATGCCTTCCTTTCAGCGATATGGGTTTGGAGTATATTTAAAAATAGTAGCACTTTGAGGTCTTTAGAAAGATATGTACTGTGTAAAAAGGTTTCCTCTCCTCATACTGAACTATAACTAGTCTTCAAAAATCCCAAATGTAAAAAACCACTTAATTGAATCCAACCCATATATTCTGAGGACTTTATTATTATTTTAAAACTTAAATCTTTTCCGTGTGACACTTTAAAATAAAAATATCATCTCAGATTTCTTCAGCAGGTCATTATCAAGGTGTTCTTCCAGTGTAGAAACCTCTAACTTATGACAAGTTTCCTACTAATCTGTAGTATTTTGTTAGTCTGAACACCATGAAGTTGATGAGTTTGTAACCTTTTGTGATTATACTCTCCCATAATTTATATAGAACATTTTAATAGAAAGGATGTTTTTACATATATTATGCTGTATCCCAGTCCTCCTTTAGGAAATAAGACTTGTTAGAAATCTGTTGTAAATAGAAACAGTGCCTGGATCTGCAGTTAAGAATATCTGATTTGTGAATTACCTATTTTTTCCCTTCAAATGTCACTGTAATAGAGTACTTTGTTTTCAGCTGAGCAGTAGGTTTCCCTTCATAAGCAGTCTGCTTTCTGTGAGGCAGAAATGGCTCTAGATTGCTGTGTATGCTGTGAAATGTGCTTTGAGTTTCTGCAGAATTCTGGTAAAAAATATTTACTTTAGTGATGTTGCATTCACAGAGACTGTAGTGGGTTGCAGATTAATTTCTTTTTACATTTGATTAGTTTGAGTAGTCTCATATCTCAGCAGCATTTAGTCAGAGAACAGTCATTGTTTTTGAAACAAAAGGCAGGAAGCTAATGGCAAAACTTTAGGAGTGTAGATTAAATCTATTAGACTTATATTTGTTTTCAGTGGATTTCTTGGGGCAGTTAGTTTTGAGCCTTTGAAATTGACTGGCATTCATACTGTACAGTCACTTACATAGTAAATAATTCCTTCATAATTCTCTATGCCAACACAGCACTCAGATAATTTCAAGTATCACAGCTCAGCTTTGTTTGAAAACAGTGTTGTTTTTTTTTTCCTTTTAAATGTGCTGTCAAATGACAGCAGGGATGATTAATACCATTTCTGACATGACTGGATAGCATTCTAAAATTGGAAATATCAGGGCCTATGGCACATGCAGCTGTTTTAGAATCAAGTTAGCTGTACAAAATTACGGATTGCAAACTTGGTCATTTTGATGTAAAGATGATTCTTTTGTATTAGAAGTTTTAAGTACTTCACTGACTGCGAAAAACGGCAAATATGCCTTCATTTTAGTCTAATCTTCAGTAAATGTTACTGCAGGTACTGTGAAATTATAGGACTGTGCTGGCAGTCTCTATGACTTCTTAGCTGAATTTGCTGGCTTTCAAAATATTAGTCCTTGCAGACAAGTTTCACACCTATTTGCTCTTTAGGCTAGTCCTTCTTGGGGAATTCCTAGACTTCCAACTGGAGTTCTGCACTTGTTTAAATGATTTTGAAGTCAGAACTGAGTGTGAGAGAAATACATTGACTGTCAGATTTTTCTCAGTGGAGTTTCAATAACAAATAATAGAAGAATATATTTCTCACTCTTTTTCCTCTAGCATTTCTGGAGACCATAAGGAGAGCAGTGATGTCATTCTTTCTAAGCTAATGTACTGAGTTGGCAATCATGTTCATGACTTGCTTACTTTTCTACCTGGAGTTAGTGTCTGAAGAGTTAAATTATCCCTACACTTGTTATACAAAAAGTACATTATAACTTAAGCGTATCTGTCTGTGTATAAGGACTGTAATTTGATAGGTTAAAGGACTCAGGAAAGATGACAGTCTGACCTGAATTTCTGGAATGATGGACTTCTGACATCTAAAATGCTTCTGAAGTATGGTAGTAGAGCAATGAATAGTCTCAGTTTTGAAGAGATCTTTTCAAAATTTCAGTAATGCCAGAAAAAGTGTGACCAGCATTGAGCTGTGTAAAATTTAGAATTTGATGTTGATGTACTCCTACTGCAGACTAGTAGTCAGGCATCTTGTAGAAAAGACTGTTACTACTACAATAGTGTGTATGACTTGCTTCTTTCTGAATTGAAGTGTCTTAAATCATTCAAGACCTAGTGTTGGCAACTGAGTCTCAAGTGTATCTCTGTAAACATGCAGTTTTTAGGACTTTAACAGAAGTTTGTTTAAACTTTGATAGACATGTTGTTAAGGCTTGCAGGCCATAGTGGGAGGAGAGCAGTGCAAAGCTAAGTAACTAATTAGCACTGCTCAGATTGATGCTCAGAGAAAAAAAGATTGAGGTGGAAAAGCAGCTTAAAGTAATGGGCACAGTAGCTTCAGGTAAACTTGCATGGATGTGCTCAGGAATAACAGGAACAGGCCAGGAAAGTCCTGTCTGTCCAGGCCGCAGCATGACTGCTAATTCTGGGATCAGAGACTGTATTGAGCTTCATTTTATGTTAGCAAAAAGCCAGAAGCTTGTGTTCATTCTTTGAGGCTCTTCTGAGTTACATTTGTTCTGGTATAGTAATGGAAGGTGATGTGTGGAGAAAATGTTAAAACTGAAAAAGAAAGAAAATAATTATTAGCAGGGACTATCAACCACTGGAACGCTTCAATTACAAGGAAGGTCTGACAAGAATCAAAATGTCTTTATAAATGCTGCTCTCTTGAGCATTTAGCATTACAGGAAAAATATTCAACTTAATGCTGCATGGCAGGGGCACCCGCAATTAGAATATCTGTAAAATATTTCTCCAGTGCCTGCTGAAGCTGGATGCTTTCTTGCTACTTACATGCAAATAGTTCTGTTCATTTGCGTACGTTGTAGGAACTAAATTACATTTTGAAGATCAGCAAAATTTCAGAAGTTATTTACTCAAATGAACTGCAACTATATGATCAAGCAAGCAGTGCATAAAATCAGGACAACTGAACTTCTGATTATTGTAATAAGATCAAGTGCCTCAGAAGATTACAAATGAAGAGTATTATTCCATGTGTGCCAATGGGCTTGTTTGTAATTTCTGCTTCAGGATTGATTGTCAAAAACATAAACTGCAACCATAAAAACAAGTGCCACACATCT
The DNA here is from genome assembly GCA_013400415.1 of Scytalopus superciliaris. Taxonomy (NCBI): domain Eukaryota; kingdom Metazoa; phylum Chordata; class Aves; order Passeriformes; family Rhinocryptidae; genus Scytalopus; species Scytalopus superciliaris. The sequence continues at coordinate 352,357 of VXBX01005210.1, read as the reverse complement.
GACGTTGACCAGTGAGAGATGTGTACTCTACCAACTCATTGCAGTTTTTTCACAAAAACTTGTGTTTTTTCTATTATAAAGAAAGCTTGTGAGTAAATAACTTAAGCTGTGCTGAGGTGTTTGTTGGTTGTGCAGTAGACAGATTCAGTTCAATAGCACAGTAACCTTTTGTTGGCTTAGTGAGTGGAGTAATCATATTGTATGACCTGATAGATGAGCAACAGTTAGTTCTCGGGAACAGGGAACCATGCAACTGAGAGCAGAGGAGGGAGGAGCTGCTTAGGTTAAGCAGTAATATAAAATTACATAGTGGGAGAAGACAGATATGTGGAATATCTTGTTTTGAAAGGACTGGTCTTTATGCATCAAAAATCAGAAATGGTTCTCTGAAGTCCCCAAGATGTATTTTGTTTTTTTTTTTTTTTTTTTTTTTTTTTTTTATTTCCAGTTCTTCTGGCTGCTTAATTACCATTTTTGCTTGTAAAGTGCCTTTCTCATGAACACTGACTCTTCCAGAAAAACAGCAGTAGAGAGAATCTTAATACAAGCAAAGAGCACCTCTGCCTTGAGGTCTTCCAGGTGTGGCTTTTTACTTGAGAGTATAGTATTTGCTCACTAAGCAAGTGTTCATCTGGCTGTCTGGATTTTCCTTTGTTGGTGCTATTGAACATATTGGAAAGGCATGAAATTTTTTATCCTGCCTTCTTATTGAGGCTATTTGGCAGTAATTTAAGTTACAGTCAAATAAAACAGTCTTTGAATATGTATTTGGAAAAGTGACCACACTAAGTCAGTATCTTAACTCTTCTGTAGTTGCATGTAGGGCTGCATCTGCCTCGTCTTTATTGATTGATTGATGGTGGTTGCTGTGTATTAGCAAATCAAGAAGGGAACTGCTGACCTCTGGAGTGCCATGGAGCTCTGCATGAGAGACTCTGCAAGTAAGAGTCATGTAGACCTTGTAGCAGCTTTTGCAGGAGCTGTTAGCAAAATCAAAAACTTTGATTGCAAATGGTAAAATCACAGCTACTGCATTAGGAAGTGTCTGATAAATGAGGCTAATCCACCATGAATCCACATGCTGCCAGGGGCAACAAAGTGTGTCACAGACCTTTCTTGGAATAGGTTGAGGTCAGGAATGACCTGAAATATAACTGGTTCAAAAAGTACCATAGTAATAGAAGTTCTGTGAGGTTTTTTTATGTGTGTGGTGTTCAGCATATTCATTTGTTAAGAATTTGTGTGCATCTGTCATAAATTGGAGTTTTACATTTCCAGTGCTTTTTGCAGCTTTTTTCTTATGTGTAAGCACAACTCCAAATCTGCCAACCCTTACTCAGGGAGGGGACATGCTTGTAAAACAGATCACAAAGTAGAGGGGCAGAACAAATTCTCTGAAATTTAAAATACAGCTGATTTTTATTTCTGATGTGATGAATTCTGAAATTTCATTTAATTGAAACAGATATATGTTTAAACCTGAAGTGACCTGTGGAATGGGAAAATTTAGTTCTAAGTATCTATAGAAAATTAATTGTCCAAGCTGATGATTAGCTTTTTCTTCCTGATGGTATTTCAGCAGTCTGCTTCCACTGTGGATATGTGCAGTGTGAAAATCAAGGGCGGAGAAGTATTAGGAGAAGCTCAGACAGCAAGAAACTGTAAATAGTTCATTGCCAGAGAGTGTGTATTGTCTTGGAAGTCCTCCAGTACTATTGGTTTTATTTCTTTCAAGGCCTGTGTTCTGAAGCCAGGTTTGTGGCATTGACTGAGATCCATCTTCTTGGAACAATCAGTAAGACTTAAAAGGAAGACTTTACTATTTGTTACACAAAGTACAACAATGTCCTAAATATAGTCTGTGCTTTGGAATTGTTAGTAGTAACTATATTTACTACTATACTTCAAAAGTACCTAATAAGATAAATGTCTTTCTTAGAGGTAATTTTATACTTGCTGTTCAGCACATGAATATTTCCTGCTTCACACTTACTGAATAACAAATATAGCATTATGTGTTATCCTTCACAGATGCTTTTTGCAAATGATCTTTGAATAGGTGTAAGACTTTAAATGTTTGTCATGTGCTGAAACATAGAATTCAGGGCAATACTTGGACTCTTTCTTTTAGTGGCATGTTTGTGTTCTGTCTACAATTGTTTTCTTTTCTTGTGACCCACCACGTGCCAGGGTTTGTGGAGATGCAGAGAACTGGGTCAGAGACTTGACTTGGTTAAAAATAACTCATCAAAAGCAGGATCTTTGTCAGTTCTCTGTCTTGTTCCAGCTGCACAGCGCTGTCAACAACTGTTGTGTCTGAGAAGCTGCCTGTCAAGTGAGGTTTTTCTAAAGAGAAGTTAAAAATTCTAACTAATATTAGCAAACTAATCACTATTGCTTTGTCCATTTAAAGGTAGGTGAGATTCTGTAGTTAGAAAACTGTGCCAGGCTCCAGTCTTCAATTAGTGAGGCAGATTGATATGAATGAAGTGACAGGAATTGATCTAAGAGTGGTTGCAGCATAACAAGATTAGAAGGTAATGAATTGTGAGGAAGAAAGAAATGTATTCAATCTAGTTAAAAATAAGTGAAAGAGTTTTTCATAGTTCTTTGGTGTGTAGTGATGGTCAGGTTTTTTTTTCCCCTGCTACAATAGGAATTATTAGGAAGCATTTTTTCAACTTGTTATGTATCCCTGAATTACATTTCCCTGTAGAGATACGGTTAATTTTTGTTGTAGCTGAGGTGAGTTGATTGCATGACTTCAGGAGAGCACCTGTGTAAAACACTGCGTTACAGTATTCAATTTGTGGTTGTATTCCAAAAAAGTTTTAAATTGGAAAACATCCTGTTATACCATTTTAATGGTTAGGTTTGCAGAGGGCTTTATAATTCTCTCCAATTAATTGCTGCATATGAGATGCAGAAACAATGTTGATACGGTAATTTTTTAAATTTTTAACTATGAATTAAAGTCAATCCATAATTAGTTAACTTTTTATTAACTAACAAAACTGAAACAAGTTATTCTATTTAATTTTTTAATCTAACTGAAGTAAAAAGTTAGCTTTTTAAATGTATTGCTTGTTTTTGATTTAAAGGTTAATGTATACAGTAAAACTCAAAATCATCTTCTAAATACTGAATCATAGGTATATTCATATGGTCTGGCTTAACTCAAGCTTGTATCAAATCTTGTAAAATGAATGTGGAATCTTGTTTTGTATTTCTGGTGCATCATTTACATGACATTGTTCATGACGATTGTTTCATTTAAGCATAAGAGAAAACTTTCTTACTGTGAAGGTGATCATACACTGGAAGAGGTTGCCTAGAGAGGTTGTAGAGTCTCTACTTGGATATACTTAAAATCCCAACTGGATACAGTCCAAAGCAACCTGCTGTAGCTGAGCCTCTTTTGAGCAGGGGGAGTGGAGCAAATGATCTCCAGAGGGCTTTTCCAAGCTCAACTATGCTGTGATTCTCTGTGAGGTTTCTTAGTGTTTATTAACTTGAAAAAAAAAGGTCTTACACCAACAATTCAATCACGAAAATTGTTAATGTCCTGTTCAGATGAAATGATACAAAAGGTCCTCCTCTAAGTTTGTTCTTTCCCCCCTCCCACCAGAACATACCATAGGTGTCCTAACTTCCAGCAAAAGTTGTCTTTGGATCTTGCCTCTTACCACTCTGGTTTGGAACAGTAGGTACTTCAGTAACTCTCTCCAAACAGATGAAATATTTTTATCTTTACCTTGTATGTGGCATGCATGTTGCTTCATTTATTGTTTTCCTATTAAAGTCATCCCTACTTAAATACTTTGTATGAATAATGTTTACAGATAATGGGCTTGATTTACTTTGTAGAAGGGCAGGGAGACTGATGTTCTGGAAGACTCTCCCAGAGAGGTTTTCCCAGACAGTTCAGGAAAGTGCATTTCATCGCATTTGATAGAGATGTGATTTGTTCCACTTTAGCTGGAATTTGTAAAGGTTCTCAAGTCTTAGTTTTTTTGGTTCACAAATCTTTCCAAGTTCAAGGGCCTCTTATTGTAAACCTGTAAGAGTTCTGGAAGGTATGTACTTGAAACAGTGCCCTTTGACAACATACACTGTTTCCTATACATGTCTGGTTTGTTCGAACTCCTCATATTCCTGATACTGCTGTTACCCTATGATGACTGAGTGCACAATTTCATAATTTACAGCTACTGCGCTGAAGGGGTTTTTTGTTGTTCTTTTTGAGGGTTTTTTTGGTATTAACAGCTTCCAACAATTCTGGAGCTTCACAGACTTGTTGGCCTTATTCTGTTTAGTTGAAGTTGTGTCCTCAAGATCTTTGTATCTAAGGAGATTAAAACAGTGGTGAAGCATTTTGTTTGTAAGTACTTGAGTACTTTACTGCAGTACTTGAGGAGTTAAAGGAAATTCCTTATCCTCTCTCTTCCTAAGAAGATGAAAGCCCTAAACCTAAATCTCAGATAAGCAATCCCTTGATTATTTATTATTATTATTATTCTCCCCTTCAGAATAGCTTATTACCTGTTCAGCGTTTAAGTCTTCCTTCAGGGATATTATAGATACACTGTTTTGAGTATGTTCAAGCATGCTGTTAGTCAGCAGAGAAATCTCCACAAGGTGTTTGCATTTAATCATTTTACTCAACCTTCACTGGTGTTTCTGCTCGGGTTATATTCTGTATTTGAAATGCAAGACTCCTTTACCTGTCTGTGGGTGGATTTGACACCTACTTGTTCAGAAGCAACAGAACATTCTTTTTTGAGGGGAAAGAGGAATTGGAGTTTCGGGGTTTTTGGGGTGTGGTTGTAATTTGGCTTTTTGGTTTAGGGTTTTGGGTGGGTTGTTTTTTTTTTTTTTTTTGGTTTTTTTTTTTTTTTTTTGTGTNNNNTGTTTTTTTTTTTTTTTGTGTGTTTTTTTTTTTTTGTGTTTGTGTGGTTTTTTTTTTTTGTTTTTTTTTTTTTTTGGGTTTTTTTTTTTTTTTTTTTTTGTATCCTTAGCTTTTCCCTGTTCTTGGTACTTATATCTGGTGTACTTTCTACATTTATATGTGTTTACTTTGAATCAATGCTTGCCTTTCTAATACTTATCTGTCATCTTAGCTTAAATAAATAATTCAGTTTTTTACTGAAGGGTTTTTTTCAATCTGGCAGTACTGACTAGCTGCAAACAAGGTAATTTATAGTTCAGTAGTAACTTGGAAATTGCACAAAGTCATTACTGCCTCATGATTCCATAGGCTCAAAATGCCTGCATCATTGCTTCTTTTCCTAAGACATTAGAGTCTGGTTAATTCATCTGTTGGGTGCTAGGCCACCGAATTCACGCGCTTTTTCTATTTTTAGTGTAGTCAGGTATGTGGATGTTCCATCATTCTTCCAGCATACAGTGTTTTTAAAAAAAGAATTGCTTGTGCTGTCACATTGGTTTCTGTTGCTGTCTCTTGATTCTCCACTGCTTTAGCTCCTCTGGTTACTTAAACTTAGTCTAATTATCTTTGGCATTAGGGTGAATACAGGCAATTTATTTTAGATGTTGATGCCTCGGAGTTTTTATTTGAATTGTCATCTGTCAGTTTGCACTGTCACTTCTTTTCCTGGTGGCACTTTTTGTAGTCCAACCAACCTGCTGAAACTACAGTATTGCATGCAACTGTATTGAATTATTTTTTTTTTCGTTTATTGGATTTTAGAAAATGCCCTATTATCCCCTGACTTCTCACCAGATATACTGAAGAAAATACTACAGTGGGAATATACAAATAACGCAGGAGCTGTAGGATGATGTGTGAAGTGTGTTGCAGACATAGCCAGCTTGTTTCTGTCCAGCAGGGTTTGAGCTGCATGTACAGCCCTATACATGCTGATTCTCTTGGAACTTCTTTGGAACTTAAGTGTTTGTCAGCTTCCCATGATTTCCACAGGTTTTAAAGCAGTTTGTTTTCAAGAGGTCCTGGAATCCTGATGCCTGGCAAGGAGATCCCTAGCAGCTTTTTGTTGAGCCGTATCTAGTTCAGCTGTTGTTGATAAACCCATGTGATTCGTTGTATGGAGTTACTGAAGTGGTGTTGAAGCACACAGGCTAACTGCTTGTGGATCATGTGGTTCAGTTGTTGCTATGTCAAAATGTAGTTCACTTTTTCAGTTGGAACTTGCCTAACTCCCAGTAGTTAAGAAATGAGCAGATGTGACAAGAGACCAGGTTTGCCAAAAAGGGAACATGACTGAGCTCCGGTGGGAAGGGTGAGGACAGAAATTAATGCCCATGGATGTAGATGAGGCTCAAATTTTCAGTGCCTTCTCTGCACTGATATTCACAGGCAAAGTCTCCTGGACATTTGTGCCTGAAGATGAAATTGAAGGAGGAGAGAAACTAGCAGTACTGTAAAATGAAGATAGATCTCTAGAGGAATATCATGTTCATGGGATTAGTTGAGATCCTTCTGAGCGCGTTGAGAGAGCTAGCTAATGTCATTGCAAGCCATTTTTCTCTTTGCATACTTCTGGAGGTCAAGGGTGGGTCTCAATGACTGGAGAAAGACATGTTGCAGTCATCTTTGGAATGGGAAGGAAGGTTAATTTGGGGAACTGCAGGCTGGTCACCTGCAGTGTGGTTGCTGAGGAATTGTGGAACAAGTCTGCTTGGAAGCCATTTCTAGGCATATGGAGGTGAAAACAGTTGGATTACCAAGGGTACTTGTCAACCAGATTATCAGGTGTAATGGAAAGACTGGTTGAGGAAAGAGAAGCAGTGGTGCTATCTACTTCAGCCAGTCTTCCAAGGTGGTGTTCCAAGAGCATCCATATCTCATGTGCAACATTGCAGTGTAGATAAGACTGCTGAGTAGATAAAAGGGCAGTCTGGATCATTTAGCTCTGAGAGTCTGATTTGGGATGTATCAGTTCTTAATATCTTATCAGTGACCTGGCATCAGGAATGCACCTTCAGTAAGATTGCAGATCTTCAGTGTGAAGAGGGATGCAGTCCCTATGTTTGAATTCATGGCATGCTACTTTGAAATGTATGAAATCACTTCTGTAAAGTAGTTGCGTTTAAAGTTTCTTTCTACAAGTAACTGTGTTTCATTTCAGATTATGGAGCTCTGTGGTGCAACAAGACTTGGTTATTTTGGAAGAAGTCAATTTTACATTGCTTTGAAACTTGTTGCTGTGGCCCAGTCTGGTCTCCCTGTAAGAATGGAAAGCTTAAACACAGGTAAATCACAGGATTGCGGGCTGCATATTGAGTTGCTAAGTGGGAATTTTGGTAATTGGCTCACATATTCCTATAGAGCAACTTTGTAATTTACTGTGATACATATTTTTATACATGTTCCTCACTTAAATATGGAAAGACTATGAGAGTGTGTTTTCTTAGCATGTGGTAAATACAAGGTGAAATACCTTACTCATTGAATAAGTATTGCATTCATCATGGGCTGGCTGAACAACTTGTACCTAGGTACAAGTTAATTCTATAGATTACTTATGTGAGAACTTGTGTGCTGTATGCTCTGAATAAAGTACTAATAGGAGCAATGTTAACTGGATGGAAAAGAATGCAGCATTTGCAGGCTTTTGTGTTTGCTGGGCTTATGAAGCCTTGAGTGTGACAAACAAAAGGTTATCTTTTCTGAAGTTACATTTCTTAACACTTGACAGTTTTTTTTCCCTTCTTAGTGCAAATGTGAAGGTTAGTTTAGACTTTTTTCTAGTGAAAAAACCTGACTTGGAAAAGATCTTTGAAGTCTGTTATCAGCCAAGTCTGTTAACGTACTTCTCGAAGGTTAGCTGTGGTGTGGGTGGTGAAATAGGAATATGAGAAAGACTTAGTCTAGGAAGATGGTTCAGAACAGCAGGAAGAGCTTTGATATGAGGCTCTATTGTAGCCTTCTGAATGAGATGAATGAATCCATGTCCTTGTTGCTCTGTAAGATGAAAAGAGACTTAGGAAGTTGAAGTAGTGAGTTTTAAGTCACTGTAGTCCTTGCAGTGTAGTTAGTACACAACTCATCAGTTAAAAATGTCTGTGGAGCACAGCTGTGTGTTACAGTGACTTCCCTAGTAGATTTTCTGTCTGTAGAATGCATGTTATGGTATAATTTTATATCCTAGTCATTAAAAGGAATATGAAGAGTTTTTGCATCCAAATGATACAGATTGAATAGATTAGTTAAGGAGGCTGTATTAAAAACCATCTGGTATAACTGAAGTATTTGACAAAGCCATTAAAAAGAAAGGAGTCACTGTGTGTACTTTTACAGTTATGTTTATTCTAGGCTCATACAAACTGTATATACTTCTTTGTGAGTTTTTGTAGCTTTTTGGCATTGTTTTAGGCAACATTTTGTTAGCGCTGAAGTTCTTTCTGCTCATAAGTCACCATGTGTTTATAAACCATTTCCCTGGTTTTCCTTATGAGTGTTTCGAAATCTAAAGCTTTAGCAGGTTGCAGCAGAATGCCTTAGAATCATAAAGTTGGAAAAAGAACTTCTGACTCTTAATATCTGATAGAACTGTAACTTGATATAACAATTGTGGGGTTTCTCATCAAATGCCTCTTGAAGAAGGCAAAGATAAATCTGTATGTAGCTTTTTCCAGGATTTTTATAAGCCTGGTTTTATTTTACTGCAAGATACCTAAACCAGAAGGAGCTTTTCTGTTAAAAAAAAAAGAAAAAAAATCACAAGAAATTTGAAGGAAAGAATTGAAATGAAGGTACAGAGTTAGATACAAAATCCATCACTGTAAATGAGCAGCCATTGGAACTTTTGTAATGACATACATTTTCTTTATTCATGACAATACTAGAAATACTTGTAATGTTTTCTGGACTTCTAGGGATAATTTTCTGTAAGTGGTTCCAAACCTACTAAATACACAAAGTACAATAGACAGACCGTTTATTTTTACACTAACTGTTTTTAGCTATGGTCTGTTGCCTTGGTTGCAGTGGTTCCCGTCCTATCTATCAGTTTCCTGCTTCTAGAATGATTCAAGTGTTATTGTAACAGCTAAAATGCAGCAGGCTGGAGACTCTCAAAATGATTCTGAGTTTGGGTTACTGTCCTTTGAAAACTGGATTCTCCCCACAGTCCATTTCCAAGATGCCTCAAAGAGGAACTGTTAGAACTATCCAAAACTATACTCTTTCTCACTTCAAAGTAAAACATTTAAAATTAGTTAAAGCTTATATACGGGCATCTATTTTTTAGCTCTCCATTTTGTGCATGTTTCATTAATTTTCTTAATTTTATTCACTCTTTTGTCTTAGATTTTTCTTTCTCCTTCTTGTTTCTTTTGCTCCTTGGTGTGTGTCTCTTCAGTAGACAGGAAGCTTGCTTTGTCTGAGTTGGTGAATGGAAACTCAGTCAAATTTTGAATACTAAGTCCAACCTATGTGTGGTCCGATTCTTAAGTGCATGCAATTTTGATTACTCAAATGTGCATACAGTAAGAATACTGGTGTAGGTATTATACTACAAGCCTCTAAAGCTGTTGTTCCTTTGCTGTCCCAGAAAATTTTCCTTCTGGGAAGCTAAAAATTGAGACAGGAATAAGCAATGTCTGTTTCAAAGTAATATTTATTTTGAAGTATGGAATGCTGATTTTGGTGGATGAAAATGTTAGGAAGGATGTGGGCATAAAAAATACAGAGAACTTTCTAATTCAGTATCAAGGATTGGTTCCATTCATAACAGCTATCACATAGTTGAGGGATTTCTGAAGGGTAACAAATGCTCTAGTGTTGAAATGAGGTTTTTTGTCATTATGAGGAAAAGTGAGAGAGGTAAAAATAGCAGATTAGCCATGTAGGAACTTAGTACAGCTAAACAAACCTATACTTATCTAGTCTTGTTTTTATAAAAGACAATGGAGTATTTTGTGTTTGTTCTGAGCCCTCTATTATTTTATGAAATCGTGCTACAGAACTCCTACCAAAGTCTTGTGTTGGAACAGCTGATTGCATGGACTTCCCCTCTGTCAGTTGGATCACTTGGTGTCTCTATTATTCCTTGTTTTGAGAACAAATTTTCACTTGAATGCAATTACTTTTTCACTTTTTGACTGGCTGTGGTTCCCTGTTTAGTTACATGAATAACTTCCATGCTGTAAGAGGCAGTACAATGCTAATGTAATAAATGATAAGCAATTTCATCTCATATTTTCAATATAGTTGGTAATACCGTTGACTCATTTTCGGTACCAAAAGTAATTGATGTAAGCTGTCAGCAAGAGAAATTAGATATGAGCCTTGTTTGTAATTTTGTGTTGGAGAAGTAATTTGCAAGTAAGCTGTACAACAATTTCACAATTTATGTTGATAGCAAATGGAACAGTAAGAAGGTTGTGATTGGGATTCAAAAAAATGGTACAAGTCTTGCAGTGAAAAATTGAAGATTTACACAGCCTCATTTTTATATTGGACTACTCTGAACCATGATACATAGAGCTAATGGCTTCCTAGCATTTTGTAGAAACTTTGCTTTTTAGATGTTCGTAACAAAATAAGGTGCTATTTGAATATTCCTAGTTGTGTTCCAATTAGCTCATTTAGCTTTTGTTGTAGAAAGGCATACACATATATATTTAAGCAATAGTTACAGTGTTTGCAATAAGACTACATTATATTACCTGTTGTAAATATAAACATGACATCAGCTGATGATGCTGAATACACTGCAGTCTTTTAGCATTTGTTTTGGTCATGAACTATTCTGTATGAAGACTCCTAATTCTATGTAGGTTCTAGAAATGGTAGGTAAATTTTGAAAATCACACTTCAGTAATGAAATGTTGGTCAAACTAAGAAAAAAAATTACCTCAATCCAGATTTTCTGATTGCTACTTCATTTAATGCACAGTTGTGCAAAACTGTAGCTATGTGAAGTCATCTTTGTATAACAAAGCCAGAACTTGGGTCGCAGGGTCATTAACTATAATGCACAATAGGTTTTGCTCTTTTCTACCTGCCAGGTGTTGGCTTGACAATAGCAGCAGTCTTTGTGTGTAAGGAATTGATTCACATGTGAAACTTTAACTTTAAAATAGAACTACATTTTTATATTTAAGCATCATGCTTATATATAGTAAATGGCCTGCTGTATTTTTTTTAACAGCAAAGGACCTCCCTCTTCCCAGATTTGTTGCATCAAAGAATGAACAAGAATCAAGACACACAGCCTTGTATTCTTCAGATGCTGATAACCCAGCTTCATATTCAGGTGTGATTCCTCCTCCTCCACCTGGCAGAATACAAGTCAAAAAAGGCTCTGTGAGCCATGATGCAGTTCAGCAGCGTACATCAACTGATCAACAGGTAAATTAACTTAAAAGATTAAATAGGACTCTTAATCACTACTTTGTTGCATACATGTCAATTTGATAGGGCTTCTAAGTTTTGTTGCTTTCAGTATAGTTTCTGAAAAAAACCTGACCAACCAGTATATACTATACGTGAAGACCATATATGTCTCTGGAATACTTGCTTGCAGGAGACTTTTACAAAGCATTATAATCTGTATTTAAAATACTGGTGGTAATGGACAAAGAATTAAGACAAAGAAAAGAAAAACCAGTGCATAAGATACCATAGCCAGTATCAAGTTGTAACCATCATGATAATAGTTCATTTATTAAGTAGTTCCTATCAGTTTCCTGGTCATTTGAACAGTGGTACTGAGTGCCACAGAAGACTGGATTTCTAGTCTTTCAGCCTGCTCCAATACATATAAATCTGAAATACTTCATTTAGAAAAATGATTTAAAATTTTCACAGCTGCTTTTCTCTGCCTTATATTTTATTGTTCAGCTGTCCAATTGTTCAATAGTGAACTGAACAGAAATAACAGACAAAAGTTTTCACATAGCTTTTTATTGTTTTAATAATGAGAAAACTGATTTATTTTTGTTCACTGGTTCTTTCATCCTCAGCTGCAAGATGTCTGAATAAATGAAAACTGTAAAGGCTTACAACTCTGTGCCACCTCATACATAATTCCTGGTTGTACAGTCGTTATGCTCTTTTTCCATGGGGAAATACTTTCTGATTGTCTTTTCTACAAACAAGAACTGAGTACAAATGCTAAATTTTGCTGTGGGTGTTGAATGACCTGTTTTCTTCCCTGTGGTATGCTTTTTTCTGGGCTTATTTTGTAAGGAACTTGCAGAAGTCCCTTAGTCTCTCTGGGAATCAAGGAATCACTCATAAATATTTATTAGTCTCTATGGAAATAGCCCAGACTGATCCAATATAAAGAAAAAGTAAATTAGTAGAGGAAATTCATAATCAGTGTTTGGCTGCCACTTCCTTTCTCCCAAAGGAAAGATGCGGACTGTAATGACAAGAGAGCTGGCAGTAGGTCTGAAGATACCTTTTTGTTTTCTAGATTTGGGAAGGTGTGTTTGAGAGAGCTCCCAAGCACTTCATGAAGAAATTAGGAATCACAGATTTCCATTTGATTTGATAATGGGGCTTTAGTTTGGTTGAAATTGTGTTTTGTATGCTTTCATCATAATGAAAGTGAACAGGTGTAATTTGATACAGGAATCTGTACTGGTGTAATCTTAAAATACCAACAACAAAAAAAATATCTGGTGTTTGAGGTCTTCAAGTTCAGAATAAAAACGTCATATATTCACAAAGGTGTATGAACATCCAATTTTCATTTCTGTGTCTTGGCTGCTAGATGCAATGTGATTTCTCTCTCTCTCACAAATCTGTATGGGATCACAGGAATAAAGAGACTGTGTGTTTTAAGTCCCTTGAGAGATCTGGCACAGAAAACAGAACTTGAATAAATGTAACAGACAACATAGCATCAAGTCCAGCAGTTTTAAGCTGTATTTATGATCTAGAGTGTCAGAAAAGTATTGTCTGATTTTGCACTCTATTGTAAAACTGCATGTTCTGTGGCTGGTGCTGCATTTCTGACTGTACAATGAACCCATTCAAACAGCCTTATTGTTCCAGTTATTATACTTACTGATTCAGGTACCATGTTAGAAACAAGCTGAGAAAGTGGCTTGAGCCCAGGTTTCTCGCTTAACCACATAAATACTCTAATTGGGTTATTTTCCAAAAGGTGGGTACAGCTTTTGTCCTTGTTTTTATGGAAAATGCTGATTCAGTTGTCTTCACCTGGGGATACCACTCAGATTTAAAAAATCTAGGAAGAGTTTCAGATTCTAAATTCTCATGCCAACTTTTTGAGCGATGAGGATTAAAAGAGCTGAAGTCTGAGAAGTAAATAGCAATGTGTCATTTTCCTGGGGATTGCTGTTCTTTCTGGAGGAGTATGTTAGTTAAGCTTGAGTGTTTCACTGTTGGAGCTTATCATGTAGCTGTTAGATACTCTGCTAGTGAGTTTGGGGTCTTGTTTTTTCTTAAATCTATATACTGTCTTTAATAATGTGCCTGACACTTGAAAATACATTTGTTTCTTAAAAAACTGTGGCTGAAATATTATTTGTATGAAATCATAAGGTATCTTCATCTTTAAAAACAGGATTCGTTTATGTGCAGCTTTCCATATTAGGTTTGTCATGCATAGTATAATATGTGATACATGCAAATAACTTATGTAGAAGAATTTCACTTAGTATATTGTCTACTGAAATGTCCTAGCTGGAACTATTTCTTTATCAGTGAGCTTCACTTGGAGGCAGGACATTGGGAAATGCAGTCAGATTATGTTTCCAAAGAGTAGCTATAGATGAAGTCATCACAAATTCTCTAGCCATTTTCATGGTAGCATTTTTAGTTATAACAGCTAACTATTATGTAAATATAGCACTGGCCAGAAGTCTGTATCTTTTTAGTATTGTTAGTGTTATTAGAAGACAACTGAAGTCACACCCAGCTGTTGTGGAAGCTGCAGAACTGATTCTAGGAGTCAAGCTGAGTAGTGAAAGATACTTTTACTCACTGGATGGCGTGTTGACCGCACATCCCCATGAAGATAAAACAGGCTGAAAACCAATTTTTTTTTTTTCTGACAGAATTTCTTCTTCCTAAAAAATACAGGCTAAGTAGATTTGAGCACTTCTGCTGACAATGCAACATCTATATAAGCACTTTTGGTGGCATGGGTATGTTACCATGGTGTATATACTTATTTCTATGCCTTATTAATAACAGCTATGTTACTAAAAATGTTAATGTACTGCAGATTTTCTTAGAAGAAGAAGAAGCAATGTTGAGATTAGGAAGAATTTTCTGTCTTTTGACAGTAGCTTACAAGTCACTAAACATTCTCCATATCAGGGATGTTTTGTGGTTTGTTGTTCAAGCCAAAAAGCAAAGACTTTTTCCAGTTTCGTTAAGTATGATCCAGATGTTGATCATGTACTGCTTTAGGATGCTTTCACCTTTTTTTCAGGAAAGGGGAGAATCTAGCTTCAATAGATGTTGAGGCTCTAACACTTAAAAATCTGGCAAATACTCATAGGCTGAACCTTGCTATATCCAGATGAAAATAAAAGGTAAAGCTGAAGGTACACATCTGCCTGTGTGTGTGTTAAGCATATTACTGGCACTCCAGATCATATTGATTTATTACCAGATCAGTGCAGCCCTAGGAGGAGACAGCTCAAATTTTACACCTGTAGCAGTCAGAATTTGGTAACTTCAACTTTTTTAACCATATGCAAAGCAGTGTGACTTTCTTTTAAGCTTTTTCCAGTAGTCCATTCCTGTTCACTTCTGTTATGTAGGTTGAACAGGCAATTCCAAATGAAATATCTCTGGTACTAAGAAATTGTTGAGGAGCACAGAACTGGAAAATACCTCATGTGTAATTGAGTCTAACCCTTTGTTATTATGAGAAATTATTTTGGATGATGAACTTATAAAAAAAAAAATCAGAGTTCTCTCTTGAAGTTGCAACCTTTTATCTACACTGACCATACTGAGAAAAACTATTCCAGAACCTTAGTAGGAATATAGTGGAATATTCATGGGAATATTGTGGGAATTCTCAATTAGCTTAGCTCAACCTGTTCTTTTAGCAGCTTTACTGTTAGTATTTGCTGCAGAACTTCATCAGTATTTACTGGAAAACTATTGCATTCTACTTTAGCTCTGTTTCGCTTGACAAAACAATCCATAGTCTCAGTTTCATCTCATCGTTACCAGTGATCCTTATAATATTTCTCTGCCTGTGATCCTATTTGAATTTGTCCTTACTGAAAATATTTTACTACACTTGTATTTCTTGCTCAAATGTTATTTCACCAGCATTAATACTATTTTGTAGGGTTCTTCCCTACTTCTGCTTAATATATCTCACCTCATATATACCTTAGCATCTGTGAATAAAACAAATCTCTCATACTTGACATATTGTAGGGGTCTCAGTTGACCTGTGCATCCAGTCTTCTCATTTTGCACTTTGGTATTAACTTCCATTGTGCAGGAAACTGTGTTTTACATTTTACAATTTTGTCGCTTGTTGTTACTGATGCCTTGAAAGGGATCCAGCCATTTGCTGCCTTACATCTGCTGTCAGAATTCTGTCAGCATGCTGTTCATTGTGTATAATCAGTTACCTAAAGTATCAACTAGGTTGTTGTTGCCTGAATCAGTAATTCAGGAGCATTATTAGAAACATCCCTTCAATCTTGTAGTTCCCATTCTAATACAATCCAATTCCTTCTGTAGCCTGTTCTTTTACACATCAGATTCTTGTATTAATCTCCACATTGTTGGAACTGTCTTGTAGGACACCCCACTGAGGTATGCGGGGCTTTTCAGGTTAAATGTAATGCAGTTCTTTTTTCTAGAAAATCACAAAAATAACAGCTAATTTAAGTAGCATTTCTCATGCTGTAGTTGATCCCTTTTTCATTTGTCTCTGTTTTAATTATTACTTTCTTCAAAAATCTAGTCTAAAACTTTTCGAACTGCTGAGGTCAGACCAGCAAGTTTGTAATTGGCTGAACCACACACCCTCTCTTGAAAAATGTGTAATGCTGTGTGTGGAGTTCTCACTGAACCTTGGGCTGTTTTGTTCTTCAGTGTGAATGCTAGTTGATTACAGAATGTGGGTTCTGCAATGCACTTACCATCTCTAACATAAGTATTTCTTCATGACGGATCTGTTCCCTAACTCTTATGCAGGCTCTGTGGTATCAGGACCTGGATCACAACACCCTTAGAGCTGCCCTTCGGATACCATGTCTGGCTTCATTGTCTCTGGAATTCTCCTTAGGAGGTTTTCTATCTGGCCTGAGATGTGAGATCCAGGAAAAGATTTATAATCTCATTTGACTCATGTATGCTTGTAACACCCTTGTGAGGCTGAGATCCCTCTGGACAGTATTGTCCCTTTATGCCTCATGCCATTTTGACTTATCTTCACTAAGATTCTTCTTTTAGAACCATGTATTATATCACCTTTATTAATTAACATGCCGTTTTTAGTAAATGCTTGTCAGTTCAAAAATATCCAAGTTCTGAGTACTTCTTGGTGTCTTGGTTTTTTAATACCAGTTTGACAAAAATAATGCTTTTTTACAATGTTTCTGAATGTGATTTTTTTTTTTCCTAAATTAAGGTGGATTACTTAGTTTTTGCCTGGTTATTATAACCTTATTTTTTGATCAGTTATTGACAAGGATATTCTCACTAGTTTGATTTAATGTGGAAATGTGAACCATTTATGTCAACATGCTTTTCTTTAGATATTTTCTGGAATTAAAAAGACCGAATGTTAGATGGAGGCTTACTGTACAGTCACAGTTGTCACCTTCATTGGGGCAAGGTTGCTTCATAAGGACTGTGTGTCAAGTTCTAATGTTCACTTACAGTTACTGGAAGTAGTGAGTAATTTCCTTTAGGTAGACTGTCATATGTTTGTCTGCCTCAGATTTTCTTCTGTGTCTTTCTTGGACCATCTGATTTGTACAAGTACTGAGGTAAATGAATAGTGTTGGTGTCCAAGCATAGCTTTCCCTAGGTTTACTCCTTGATGTTTTGTCTAAAAAATTCAAACATCCTTCAAATCTTGTTTGATAAAAGATAGCTTGTATAAAAGCTAATGGAAGAGGAAGCTTTTTATTGATTTAAATGATGCATTGTCATGGCTTTCCTAGCACCTGTTGCACAATTCTAAGCACAGTAGCCATTCAATCTCAGTTCAAGCTTCCAGCCTGAAAGTGGCACTTTGGATACCCTGACTCCTTTCCCTCTTGCCCCCATGTACTTGTAAGTGTAAGAATGTACTGCCATCTAAAATAAATTTGTTACCAAGTAAATGCAATGAGGAGAAATCTTCAGGCAAGTTTCAGAAAGGCATGTAGCTGCAACAAAAAAAATCTTGATGGAGGCATTGTGGAAGAAGGGTGAATTAGACTGTACAGTCAGCTGATCCCTGAATTAAAAGTTGAAGTGAATTAGTGCTGCTCCCAGACACTTTGTAATACTCTTTGCCAGTACATATGGGCATCATTTAAATACTTGGAATGGAAAATTTGAAATCTTGTGGCCTAGAAACTTATTTAAGGAGATCTGACTCAGTGGTCATAACTTCCAGAAAATACCTCAGTTGTAGAATTAACCAATCTGGCTGTGTTTCCCAGGAGGTATAAAGATTAGAGGGCAGTAGAAAATAAATGTTCACATCAACATGTTAGAAAGTAAGCAGTCACTGTAGCCCTAAAACCCTTTTGTTAGAATGCATGTAGTTTCAGAATGTACCTTGCCTGGAGAAAAGCTTGTTTATGGAAGTTTCTCACTGACTTTTAGGCTTTTGCAGATGTAATGTTATTCAGAAAGCGTAATAGTCTTTGAATATTCAGCAAAGTAAACCAGTTCAGTCTGGGGAATTGTATGGAAACTACGGTCAATCTGTCTATTGGTACTTGACAGTATGTTGACACAGAGTACCAAGCTTTTTGTCTACTGCTGAAATAGTTTTGAGATTTTTAGCTTTGTTTTTACTTTTCAGGATATTTCAGAGCTCAAGCTTTGCTTTCTTGTTGTTTTCACTAGCAGAGGTTAGCTCAAATTTGGACAACTGGCAAACAAGAATTTCAAAAGATCTAGTTAGAGGGAAGAAATTATTTTCTAGTATATAAATACTTTGTACAGTATAAATGATTCTTTTTTCTTTGATTTGAAATGGAATAATCTGGTAATCTGAGTGTCTCGTAAGAACTGATTCCAGGTAGAAATTGCACACATGATTCTCTGTTTTCTTCCTGTTCAGGAAGAATATAGTACAATATGCGGTTAAAGAGAAGTGTGATCTTTAACATCAGGGGAAAATTACCTTGTAATTTCTACAGCAGAGAAGTATATCCTAGATAACATTATTCTTTAAAGAAAATTAAATCTATGTTTTTGCATATAAAAAAAGAAACAAGTGGCCTGTCTGGTGATACTTTTTTTTTCCAATGCTTAATTCTGGTTTATTTTTTAAATGAGAGTAACTGATTGTGAATTACTTGATGAACGTTAGGTATGATAAGTTGTACAGTAAGTATTTTTTTCTTTTGAGACCTGGTTTTACATGTCACTTTGATCACAAGGGAAAGTGAGTCTTACAATCTAGTTTGTTTTGTAGGTAAGTCATTTAACTTGACTCTGCTGTTGTCTTAAAAATGCCAGTTAAAAATACACTAGATGACATTGTTTGAAGTGAACATGTCCCTTCCTAGTTGTCTTTACCTGACTTCTCCTGTTTACTCATTTTAATAAGTACTAAAACTTTCACTCTCTAAAATGAGAGTTTAACTGCAGTAATGATTGTTTCTAGAAATAATGGTTTTAGATAGGCTTTTATGTATTTAGTGATTTAGAAAAAAACTTAAAAGATTCCTTTGTTTTATTAGGAGTCCACATCTCCAGTTGTTTCACCACAGCAATCCCCACCAACCTCTCCACATACATGGAGGAAGCACAACCGCCATCCCAGCGGAGGGAATAATGAACGACCTCTTGCTGGACCTGGGCCTTTTTGGGCTCCATTTAGTGAAGTACAACCAGGTATAAACATCTTCTGTTATTCTTCAGCTGTAACTGAAAGTTGTGGAATTCTTAAATAAATACAATAAAAAAGTTTAGGGCAGTTTATCTCTGTATTTTTCAATCCTGAAAACTTTCTTGTGGATTCAAGTGTTCCTGTTGATGGCAGCACTGTGGAATCTGATCTTGCTTATGACGGATCCATTTCTTAGTGTCACATGAGAAATGCTAAGGGTTTGGAGGGAGGGAAATAGAGTATGTAAGTTTTCCAGTAGAAAATTTTTTAATAGAAAAATTATAATCCCATTGAAATTGTGCAGGAACTGTTGTTATACCCAAAACCACAGGGAACTCAAGAAAAAGCAGCAAATAATGTATTGTTTGTTTGAATTATGTTTTCGGTAGATTAACTGAATTGCCAGAACAACTAATTTAGTTTCTTGAAAGTTTATGTATGCATAACTGAAACTTCTGTGTCTCCAATCAGTCAAGGGAGAACCACTTAGTTCAGTGAAGTTTTTCATCCTTTATTATTATTCATTTAACATGAAGACCCTCCCTGCTGTATCACTGTGCTCGGATTTAAAAAACTTTCCCCCTTAATATCTCATATTTCAAAAAGTTCTGTTTTCTGATACCCTGTGGACTTGATAAATTTGGAAAGAGTGGAGCAATTGTAATTTGGGTTCTGATTTTGATTATATTGCTAAATGATATCTTGCATTTTGTAGGCTGTAGTTTGAGACTGAACAGTGGTTTCTTGACTTATTTCAGTTGTGATATTCCAAGATTGGTCTCTTGCCTTTCAATTTATTGTCATTCTGTAGTTGCAAGCATACATGGAGGACCAGGGAGTCTGTTATTAGAATTGACTGGATAAGAAAATAAAAGTTTCTGAAATTAAATGCGTTGTATGCAGAAGTTTATGCCAGTGTCTTGAATGTTGTTTGCTAGGGAGTGCCAGTCAATTTAGAATTAAAAAAAATAAAGACTGTCAGTGTGCTCATTGCATGCATAATAATTTTTAAGAGTTCAGTTCAAGCATTGTTATTTTTCAGCACTCGGTTTCTCAACTTGGTTTTCTTCCATGGTTTAGTTTATTTGTGTTTCTTGGAAGGTGAAATACAAATATGCCTGGTGGCTGATTTCTAACTTGTGAAGTTTTTCTAACTTAAAGTCAGGAACTCCAGGACAGTATGCAAACTCTTCTAGTCTTGAAGAGTTCAATATTGACCTCTTAAAACTAAAGGTGTAATACCATGTTAATATTTCAGTTTGTTTAATGGATAAGTCTTTCAGTAGTAGTCTGGAAATATTTCTGAACTAGCTCAGTATTCCCCGATTTTATATTCCCTATTGATACAGATTCATAGTCAGTTTAAAGTAATTCGAAGACACTGTATAGAAGGATTATCTGTTTTGGCAGTGCTAAGAATAAAGTGAATTTTCACATATTAGTTTAACAAAAATTGTCATCCAGATTTACTGGGGATGATATCTTTTGCACTGTAGATGATTAATTATTCTTTTTAATTTCAGCTGTTGTAGGCAGTTCATCTTTTTTCCCCCTCTGTTGCAGGAAGAGGACATTTTATAAACAGTGTTTGTAGAAAAAATTATGTTCTGACATTTCTATAGAACCAGATAGACTGTTGGTTACTTTTCTTAAAATCAGCACTGCAAGCTTATCTTGATTCCAATGCAAGATGGTTTTGAGAAATCAAGTCAATTGCAACTATGTGATTATGCTTTTTCACTTGTGATCCAAGAAAAATAAGAACTCAGGTCTCTCTGCTTGTATTTCACTTTATTCTCAAACACTATTTCACATAATGGGGTTGTCAGCTGAAATCAGATGAAAATGTTTCTGATGGATCATACAATAAACAGCATGTAGCCTTAAACCAGAAGGGCAAAAATCAAACCATAATTTTTTTGTTTGGAGAACAATGTATTTAGACAGGAAGATTCTGACTTATGCATAGTAGAGAATCCATTCCATCGTTATATTCCCACTATGAACAAAGTTACAGTGGTTTCTTTATTGGATTGGGCTGTAGAATAATGAATAGATAACGACTCAGTTGTTAGTTTTAAAGTCTTACACCTTGCCTTGCATTAGAAGTCTTAAGCGTAACTTACAGCTGTAGTTCTCTGTTTCTTAAGGAAGAAAACCTGTTCTCCTCTCAGAAGAGCAGAAGAATTTGGATTTTACAGGTTTTTGTCACTGTGTTGTTCAGTAATTCAGTTAGGATAGTGTTAGTGATGCTTCATATATAACTGGTTTCTGAGGCACTGTCACAGCTAGCTCAGTGTGCTTACACCTATGATATCAGAAGCCAAGGCTTGCTGCCATCTTTCTTCAAGACTTTTTGGAAAGAGCCCTCAAAGGGTACATGTATTTTACTTCAGTATCAGGATTTAAAAGTTCAGTGACAGTCACTGATTACCCATGTAGAATGTTTATAATTAGTTGAGGTCTCATCCTTAAACTTTGGAGTCAATTCTATTAAAACCTCAGTCTTTCAAGTCTTTCAGGTGTCTTTGATTTAACAGCCTAAGATAAAGCTGTTAAAAAATCATGTTACATCCCAGTTCTGGCTTGCCTCTGTGATTTGGATCAGTCTTCACAGAATAATACAGTGGATGATGGAACCCCTTGTAGGAAGCAGAATTGGATGTGAAATGAGAGCTTTCTGTTCCTGTAGTTACAAGAGAGCAAAATACTCCACACTTTTACTTTTGCCGCTTGTTTTGTGCTACATCTTCAGCTGCTAAAAGGTTGCTGATGTTGACAGACTTGGCAGAAAGAATCCCTTCTGTACTTCAAATGATACAAGAATGAGTGTATCAAATGAGTCAGAATAGGGGCTAGAAATTTTTATTACCTTGTAGTCTGTTTGGCCTGGAAGGAAAGCAGATACTTTATATTGGTAGTATCCAAATAATGATTTTGAACTAGTAAAAAAAAATCTTCTCTTCTGTCATAGGACATTTGTTAGCTTTTTTTGACATGACATCAGAGTTCTCTGTTGGTGTCTGAATATATATGAAGTTGCAGCCCTAAGACACACTTCTTTCTTCTCTCTTTGAGAGAGATTTTGTAGCAGTTCATGAACACTTCAGGGACAGAAGTGAAACATATTTACTGTGCTAACACTTCACTTGCATCTTTAGGGTCCTAAGGTATTTGCTGGGCTTGCAGGGGACTGAGTAGTTTGTTTCCTAGTTATGCTTCAGTATCTGATGAAAATTGGCCCTGTTACAAGCTATGGATTACTCTTACTTGGGCATGAGAGCTCTATCGCATTTCATCTTATTGTCAAAATTGTATTCAGCTTCTGGTTTTGTTTCACCCCAGATTGATGGAAAGGAGAAGTCTTGCTAGTTTACAAATTTAGTTGAAAGTTTAGTCCTCTGTAAATAAACCCATATTTGTATAGTTACTGAAAAGTGTATGTTATCAAGATAGGACACTTCCTACCCTTATAGTTGTATCTTAAACTGAGAGGATAACTTTTATTCTGCAGGAAATGAGGTAATTTTCTGCAAGTCATCATTGTGTTGGTAAGATATTTGAGCTAGAGAAAGATACAGAGCAGACATGGGAATTTGTTAGGTCTTTGTACTAAACAGGGCATTAGACTTCATCAGCTAGTTCAAATCTGATAATTGGTCTTGGACCTACTCTTCATTCAAAGCATAATTGGTGTTGGTCTCACCAATGAAAATGCAGAAACTTTTGATGGTTTCTTCATAGGGTTGCAAATCATAAAATAAAAATATACTGGTTGTTTCAAGTCTTCTCTGTGACTGAGATTTTCTTCCAGTTTCTCTTCCATCTCTCTCTTTCCAGTCTGGTTTTGTAGTTTGAGAAGGAAGTGAGGATTGACTAACTCAAATGTCAAATTGAGTTACTGGCTGGTGGCCGTCATGAGTATGTGTAGATCCAGGTGTCCACAGTTAGTAGTAATCTTCTTCCAGCCACCCCATCCTGTGTCCTAAAAAGTTTCATGGCAGAGTGAATAACAGGAACTGTAAAGCAAGAATATTCTTGTTGGGATTATTTGAAAAGGGGAGAAAGGAAACCATTCTTGTAATACTTGTAAAGTACTCTGAAGGTATAACAGTTTGGTGCTAGTGGCATCTCCATTGCTGTCAAGGTACTGCTTTGGAAGAGATACTGTACTAAGTGGGATATGAATTGAACTGAACCAAGAAAGGTTGTTGGGAGAAGTGAAGGAAGAGTACACATCCATAAGGTTAGTGGTAATGTCAGGAGTAGTTAATAGTGCCTTTTTATCATAGTAAAGCTAACTTAAAAAAAATAATTTTATAAAAAAATAATTTTATGAAATTCTTCTGCAGGTACTACTTTTTACTCAATGCAAGGCAAAATTAATGCATTCTGCACAATTATGACTGTTGTATGTAGGAAAAGAGCAAAGATAAATGATAAACCAATTCCAAACATTTCCTTATTACTTTTCATTTATGGAATGATAGAGTAATTGCATAATACCAGATATTAAATAGAAATACTGTACACTAACAGTATTAATGTCACGTAAGACGTTAGTCTTCAATGTGCCTCAGAAATTCTGAGATATCCTTCACTCTGTTTACTGCAGTGCAGTGTCATCAAGCCTCCAAGAACCTGAAAGGTTTAATATTTGTTAGCTTCATAAATAGATTGCTTGTATATAAATGGACTTCTCATAGCAGTATTGGTTTGTCAATATCATGACAAGAAATTCTTGGAGTTTATTGCTTTAAATTAAATCTTACTAGCAGGATTTTATTTGTGATATCAGTGTCCTATTTCTTGCTCACGGGTTCTGTGGAGGATTTATGGAAACTCAGAAGAAACTGATATGCCTTTTAAAAGGAAATCTGTTTCTACATGAGGCAGAAATTCTTATCTGAGTATGACTTTAATATATTTTAAGAGAAAGCATTTAATTGTGCAAGAAGAGTAGATTAATCAATTTCATGACCATCATTTAGATTTAAGGAGTTAAGCATTTCTTCTAGGAATCAAGGAGTAGAATGGGATTCTACTAGTCTTATTCTGAATGCTTTGTTTTCTCTCTGATTAGGGTTCCTTAAATTTTTAGTCTGCAACTGCAGTTTAAAATAATTTTGATGGTTTTGCACATAGAGCAGTGGATGGCCAAATCTGTTTGTATTTGCTCTGTCATTATTTTAATATTAAGACATTGAACATTGACAGTACTTCAGAAGTAGATTATAGCAAGGCACTGGGTGAATCTCAGTTGTTGTGTTCCAGATAGTTAATATATAGCAGAAGTCAGCATTCTATATGGATGCCTTTTATTATTCTTGGCCTGTTTTTAAGCAGCAGAGTTAAGTTAGTCTAGAAATAATGCAGGAAAAAGAAATATCTCTGCCAAAAAGCCTGATTCTTAAAAGGAATTTCCAAGGCATCTTGTTCTTTGAATGGCAAGCTAAAATCTAAAAAAGAAAAAAGTTTAATAATAATGATAATGAAGTTGAATGCTAGTATTGTATCCTACCTTTAAGTAGTATTTGTCCATACAAGTATTGCTTGTTTCAATTAAATGAAAATGTGGAGTGTTCATTAACTCATTCAAGACCCATTAAATAGGCAAAACCCAATTGGCATTTTGCATGTATTACAATAAGCTGTTTCCTTAATTCTGTCTTTTTAGTGCAGATTGAAGCTGACCTAATGCAAAAATCTACAGGAGTGAGTTGTCAGGAGATGAACTTTGTCACCTTGGTGCAGTTTGGTTTTCATTTTTTCATCAGAGTAAATCGCCCTGACAGGAGATACTTTCATATCCATAGTTCTTTCTCAGTTTCCAAGGTTGTCTTTTGAAAAGGAAATGTTTCTTCTACTTTCAGGCTCATCTACTTCTAGTGATCCCATATGGTCTGGCCATTCACCACCACCCCATCAAGAAAACTGGGTCAGTTTTGCAGATACCCCACCAACCAGTGCTCTTTTAGCCATGCATCCTGCTTCTGTCCAGGTGTGACACTTTATTGGTATTTGATTTGCTTCATTCAGATTGATGTTGCGATCCTTTTTTTTTTTTTCCTTATTTTTCTTCATAATTGTCATTGCAGATGTTTACTGTGTATCTGTGCTGTAGTCTGTTCAGTGCTAATTGCCCAACAGATACTTGTTTCATTGAATTGACTTCATTTGGAATGATTAAATGAAAGATAGTTATTTTAAAAACGTCAACAATTATGACTTTAAAATGTGTATTTAGCTTTTTATACGTATGTATCATACTTTCTTTCTGCTTGCATACCTGCGATCATTCCACGTGTATCAGTGTGCAAAAATACCCTGTCATTATAACCATCTGCCAATGGTTTCCTACAGTTTTTAAACTACTGAGGGATTTAACTATGCTTTGTGTTTTGAAGGGAAGAAGTTAAGAATTCGTAGAAGCATTTTAGGTAGATAATACTGAGGAAAAATATTTCATTTCAGGACCAGACAACAGTACGAACTGTAGCATCAGCTACAACAGCAAATGAAATTCGTAGGCAATCAAGTAGTTATGATGACCCCTGGAAAATAACTGATGAACAAAGGCAGTATTATGTTAATCAGTTTAAAA
Source organism: Scytalopus superciliaris (assembly GCA_013400415.1). Lineage (NCBI taxonomy): Eukaryota > Metazoa > Chordata > Aves > Passeriformes > Rhinocryptidae > Scytalopus > Scytalopus superciliaris. The sequence goes on along the minus strand of VXBX01005210.1, from coordinate 326,752 downwards.
CCATTCAACCTGATCTAAATGGATTTATACCAGGTAAGTTATTCTTTAAAAATTATAAATGTGGGTGCATCAGTTCTATTACAAAGGCTTTGTTTTGTATTTAGTAGGTTTGCGTACTGTTTTGAAGGAAGTTCTGCATTTTGCTGATAACGTTCCAGTATAGTTCAGTGTAATTCAAGAAAGACTAGGAACTGTTTTGCCTGTTTCCTTCACTTAACCCTAGAAATTAGTGCCATTTTTCCTATAACCTTTGCTAAATAACTCATCATCTTCATAATAAGTCTAAATTTTCTAATGATTTAACTTGCCTTAAATATTAAAAATGGTTATTGCCATTTTTCAGGATCTGCAGCTAAAGAATTTTTCACTAAGTCAAAACTACCTATTCTTGAACTTTCTCATATTTGGTAAGTGTGATAATTATTTAGAATAGTTTTTTGTAATAATTATTTAGAAAGATGATGGCTATCTGGTAGACATCTAATAATCTACCTACTAGAAAGTGTTAAGTGCAGTTTCACTAGTACTCTAGTATGTTCAGTCCTGCTTGTATGTATGCCAGTATTACTTCAGTGGGTTCTAGTGGGTCTAGGCTGGCACTATTTACAAGGCACTCTGAGTAAATTTAAAACTTTCTAGAGTTAGAAGTAATTTATTTGATGTTTTGATTGTTAAAAAGTGTCTTTAAATAGAAGTAATTTATTATCTATACCTTTTCATTTATGTCTCAGTAAGCTTAAATGAAACGTACACAAGCAAATATTTTTAAATGCACTTTGTGGGACGTGATGGCAAATTCAGCTTTGACTTGTGCAAACCTATTCAATTGTATTCTGGAATTTGTACTGCATCATTGCATATTCTCGCTAAATGGCTTACATTGGCAGATGTTATCTTTCTTTCAGTGTAGTGATTTCTATTTCAGGTTTTCCCGTTTAAAATAATTCCCACTGCCTCAGCACTGTAATTTCAGTAGTATACTTTGCCAAAAATCTGAGGCCAATAATACTGTGTAGTACTGTCTTAAATGAGTTTAAAACCTGGAGAGATACAAGTGGTTTTAAATTATCTATGAGCTGTTACTAATGAAGGCTCATGATATTTGAAGAGTAAAGCATGTAGCATTAATATGAATGTTTAATAGGGTAAAATTAACTATAAACTGTATTCTTTGATCTTCTAAACAGCAAACCAGAAGTATGTCTTTTGGAAACAAAATAACCTTAAGAAATTTTATTTATACTAAGTTTTTCTTCTTAGGGAACTGTCAGATTTTGATAAAGATGGTGCATTGACATTGGATGAGTTCTGTGCTGCTTTTCATCTGGTAGTTGCTAGGAAGAATGGGTATGATTTGCCAGAAAAGTTACCGGAAAGTTTAATGCCCAAGCTGATTGATTTGGAAGATTCGACGGGTAAGATGTGGTTCAACACAAATTTCACTATTTTTAAAATTGCAATGTAATTGCTACAGTGTATCAGCAGATACTTGTTTGTATGAGGGTAAAGCATTAGTCAGTATGAAGTAAAGCAGTGTGAATTTTTAGAAGTCTTAATCAGTGCTAAGAGCTAATCTGAGAATGTATGTATTTCTGCATAGGGAAGTTATTTAGGAACAGTAAATTATTATTACATTCAGAAATGCTGACTGTGTCCTTTAAAGGTTAAGGAAAGAAAATTGTCACAGTATGGATTTTATTCATGATCCACGTATACTTCAGATTTGCTTTCAAATGAATATGCTTTCTGTTCCCCCTCATTTGTGAAAATATGGCATGAGTTTCTAAGTATTGAAGGTACTTCAGAAATGTTCCCAGATTCAATGCTAGTGGTGGGATAGTACTTTAAAAGTACAGAATCAGTAACAAAGGCTTCTTTTTTTTTAATTCAGCTCCTGAGTTGACAGTGGATTTATCCTCCACTGTGTTGGCACCTAATCTTTCTGTGCAGTCCTTTACCTTTGTGTGCTCCCAGAGAAACCATTGAATGTATGAGTTCTGATTGTTAAGATGTGCCAAAACCTCAGTCCCATAGCTGGAAAACAAACTACTGTTACATGTAAAAGTGATTTTTAATAACGGGGTGTTTGTGATCCATCTTATTCTATTTTAAAATAGATAAAGGAAACTGAGTATTTTTAAAATATTTTAGATTACTTTTTAACAAGCAGTCTTTGCTTGGAAAGTCAGGTTATATTACAGGTGCACAGGTACTATGATTTACTAGAGATTTATTTCTATTTACTAAATACTTCAAAGGTGGTCTCTTCATACTGTGTTTGGAGGTTGGCAGAGACTTTAATCTCACAATTATTGATGAGTTCTTAAAGTAGATACTGTGGCTCTTATTACCTGTGCTTTAATATTGAAGACATTTTTTATGGGAGTAGATTGGCACTTCAAAGAGCTGCCACTGAAGTGTTTCAGTAGGAGTAAGCATTTTGCTATGATGAAAACATTCATAAGAAATACCTGCAGTTAATTGGGTGAATATCTAGCAAATGTCTAAAACCACCCCATTCTGTCTATTTTTGTGTTGAGGTGATGGCCAAAGATCTTGGTAGGAAATAAAGTAACATTTATTTGTATAAACCACTGTTATTAAAAAAAAAACAACAAACCACACAACAATTATATTTTTAATGAATCTTTTACCACTTTTATTGCTAGTAGATTTCAACTGAAGTTGTCTGGAAACTTTATACATCAGGCATTCAACCAAAAAGTGTTATATGTATGTTTATTGTTTTTATTTTACAGGCAACTTTGCTGATATAAAACTTTTGGCTTATTTTCAGGAGGTACAAAGTGGTCTTTAAATTTGAGGAAAAACTACTTTGGAAAGTTTTTCCCTCTAGTATTAAAGGGAAGTTACCTTGTTCTAGTGAATGTTAAAAGCTTACCTTGCTTTGTAAACTATGCTAAAAAAATAAACTGATTGATACTTGATTCTGTTGTTATTAATAGCTACAATTACAAGTGATAGTTTTTGCAAACTTGTGAGATTTTATCCAATTAACATTTTTCTTTTTTATTTAAGCCGGCAGTGTTGGAAATAGCTAATCTGATCTAGCATATAATGTGATTTATCATCAAAACTTCTATGTTGAGTAAAATACTTTAGAAGAAGTTACTGATGTGGCTGTAGTTACAGCAGTTCAAATCTCCAGTATCCATTTACAATTTTAAAAGTTACTGACAGGTCTGTATGGAGATTAATGCACATGAGTTCATCTTAAGGACTGTAAATCAGCCTAGAAAATAAATCAATTAAATTTTGGTAATAATTTTTTATTTTAGTTCCCATAAAAGTTATATTTCAATAAAACTTACTTCTAACAGTCATCTTAGAAATGGAAACTGTAAAGTATGGCACCAGAGTGTCTTTTTAAGTGCATTTTTTTCATGGGATAAAACTTTCTGAAGGAAAGAAATTGTTAATGCTCTTCTGCTAGCATGCCTCACTGTGAATAATTTACAGTCAAATTGTTTAAGAAGATGAATTGCTTGAATATCTTTTAAGCCAATGTGCAAGATGGCAAGCTTTATTTCAAAAGTGTTAACAGTAACATTATTGATTCTGTTCTTTTGTTAGAAACTTTCCCACTGATCTTCTACACTTCTCTTTTGCATTTAACTTGCTGTCTCTTTCCATTTTGATTCTGAACAAGTGGATAGCAGAAGGAAGAGTAACACAGTGCTCCCTGCACCCTGTGTCTCTCTTCAGACAGAGGGAAAGAAGAACTCTTGTGGTCTGCTCTGGCAGCCTCTCCCTCATCAGCCCCCATGAATCCAATATGTGACCAACTGCAAGTGTACTGAACCTGTTCAAGATACAGCCTTGTCTTACATCTGTTTCATGACCATAAATATGTATTTCTCTCACATAACACAGACCTATATATAGTTAGGCATTTGTATAGTTGATAGTTTTTCTGGTGCAGCACTACATCTCTACAGAACTGTAATTTCTTCAAACTCAATTTTATGTCAGTTAGTAAAAGCTACCAACCCTTTACAAAACCTAAAAAGCAAGTTTTGCTTTTCTGTGAACTGGTTTCTTGTTTGGGTTCCTGACACAATGCCATTTCTTTATAAGAAAAAGAATCTGTCATGCATTGTCTCACACAGTGTCATTACTTTAACCCTTGAAGTTTGCCATAGAGTGTCTTATGCATGGTTCATGTATGTATTCAGAGAATTCCTTGAATTGCAGGTAGCTGTGTATTCTATCCACAACAGTCTTCAGCCTTATCTTTTGACTTTGTGTTTAACACCAGAAGTTTGTTACCCACCATTGAAATTAGAATTTTGAGTTTTTTAACTTACAAGAAAGTTTTTATTCCTATTGCACTTCAGAGCAATTGATATGCAATATGTATTCCCAAAACATTGCCACTGGCACATTTTGAACTTAGTATATTACTTTGTGTACAATGACCACAGAATGTCAGCTTGACTACTTGGTGACATCATGTCACCTTGATGTAACCTAGTTTTGATTGCTAGATGCTTTTTGTCTGAAATAAACTCTATTAGCTGCTGTTCCTGTCTGAAATAATCTGTGATGCCATTTGCCCCAAAGGACAGCAGTACAAGATGCTATGTGCTGGGCACAATTTTGGAAACATTGAATCTAAACCTGATGTCTGGCTATTTACAGGAAGTTCACATGACCTTGGAAATTTTGATGAGTTATTGGTTTGTGTGTGCAGCTTTTTTTTCATGTTAGCATCTCACTTGCCCTTGACCTTAAGGTAGCACAATTAATTTCTTTTTGAACTTCACTGTTTTGGCTATTCTTTTTAGGCTGTGCCTCTTGCTGTCCCCAGCAGCTCTTTTGAGACAATAACGGCTTGTTAGTTTTCAAAGGTGGAGTTGGTCACCATTGACTATTCAAGTGTTTTCAGTTCAATTTGACATTGGATTTGTTACTAGTTTCTTCTGAATGAAAATCAGCAGGCAGAATATTGAAATGTCATAGCAGAGAAGCAGGCTGCAGAGTTCAACTCTTCAGGAGCCTGAGAGCAGTCTATTTTGTAAATTTCAATCCATTTTTGGTACAGCATATCATATATTCTTGTGGCAGTCATCTTCAATCACATACCCATCAAGCAGCCCTTTTAAATGGTTTAATTTAATTAAACCATGTTTCCTCTTGTGTAGTATTTGCTCTTTCAGCAGTTCCTGTTACTTAGATTGTACAGTTGTAATTGGAACTTTCAGATTTTTTGAGGCTTTCGGTGCCTTGCTTTAGCTTTCATTGTGATATCTAGCAGAATAGGAGACATCATAAGCAGGATTCTACTGGTAGGCAGAATGCTAAATCTGCTGTTCATATTTACTTTGCCCAATTCATTTATAGTTTGAACAAAACAAAAATAACTGTGCTGGATCATGAAAACTTGAACAGCTCTAAAGGAGTGTTTCTGCAAGGGACTGCACTTGCTGAAAATTCAGAGAAAACTAAACAATACCAGTGGGCATTTGCCCATGTGACAGCTACTAGATTTGTTCAGTTTGCAAAATGTAGTGAATGGAAATACCACTGTTTAGTGAAGAGGCTTGAAACTAATATTCTTTGGGGAATAATCTGTGAGAATGGTTTTCTTAATCTATTTTCATATTTTTGTTTTGTGTTTGCATTGATATACTGGTTTTGCTTTGACCTTTCATATAAGGAAGTATTTTATTTTGTAAGTTGAACTTCTTAGTGCAAGAAACATTAGTGTGAAGTTATTCTCTCATAATGTAAGAAAAACTGTGTTTAATTCTATATGGAATCAAAATTTAAAAAAGCTAGTTAAAGGACAAAGTACAGGGAGATGGTATGGTACAGAGTGATATCCAAAGTCTAATTTTCAGAAACATCCATAAAGGAAGAGTAGCAACCCATAAACAGTATATATGATTTAATGAGTGGTGGTGGTTTGTTGGTTTGGGGTTTTTTTGTCTGCTGTTAAGTATTTACTTTCAAAAGATGGAAACAAAGGGTATTTTGTACTTTCCATGGGATGTGAGAAACTCTTCTAAAAATAAACTGGATGCAGTTTATGATTTTGGTTTATAGTGATTCCTGTCATTTCAGAAGTTGGGGAACAGACTGGTGAGGTAGGTTACTCCAGCTCTCCAGCAGAAGCACCTCCAAGCAAGTCTCCATCAATGCCATCCCTAAACCAGACGTGGCCAGAATTGAATCAGAGCAGTGAGGTTAGCAGTTTTATTTGAGTTATTTCATTGCCAGTCAATAACTAAATCGTGTCTGCACTCATACTTTGTCATAAGTGGACTGTTGATCACAAACTGTGAAAAAGTTAGCAGGACAATCAACAGACACAGGAAGGTTTTGCATGTGTTAAATTGTAAAACAGGTAATGTTTTCCTTCTGATTATGAGATGAGCTACTATTTAAAATGTTGTTATTAGTGGTAATTTAGCTTTATATTAATCACAAAATGATAGCATTTATTGGAAAAGTTGTATTCATTTGTGATGTTTTTTTTTCATTTGGGGCATGGTTTTGGTTGGGGAATTTTTGTTACCTCAGAAGAAGTTTTATAATAAACACTTTTGCAAACCTACAGAATACATTTCTGACAGATCTGGGCATTAAGAAAAAAAGGGAAAATAATGACATTATTTTTGGAAAATTATATTTGATTATTTGACACTCACTAAGAACTGAAAACTTGTTTTGATATCTAAGATATTTGTCAGTAGCTGAGTATTACCTTACATCCTTCTCTTATAGAAAGAGCTTTTTGTGACTTTTTTTCTTTCTTCGTTAGACTTCAAGTGAATAGAATACTGGTAATAAAAAAATTAGATAAACCAAAGAAAAATCTGCATGAAAAGAAAGTAAGCAAATTTTTAGGATGAAAATTAGGAGTAGAGGAAACTTTTTTGTGAGGGAAGGACTTTATAAAGTCTGTGCTTGCTGTAAGGGCAAATGCCAATTTGGAAATTATTTAGTGATTCCTAGTTGTTCTCTTTGACACAGTGACTCTTAGACTGTTGGTAGGAAACTCTGTTTTAGGAGGGAGGTGGAGCAGATTTTTAGTTGTCGCTAAAAACCTGTAAATGTCTGTGTCTATTACAATTTGCATAGATACATTCCCTTGCGTTGTCAATAAAGATCTAATAAGCTAATCATTTGGTAAGTGGCATCATAATTTAACAGATTTCTTCAGTGTCTAATGCAACTTGAACCAATTGAATAGGGTAATTTCACTACTGGAAAAAAGTGAATTACAATTCTGTCAGCCAAAATCGTGTCTTACAAAACTGACTGCCCATTCACATAGATAATGTGGTATTTTCTTAGTGAAAATCTACTAAAACTTGAGAGGTTTGGAAAAGTTCTCACACTAGCTATACTACTGGATACTAACTATACTAAAATAAGAGTTGAACATTTAATAAATGTTGAGAGATTTTTGTACTAACACAAAGGAATTTTTGATTTTTCAGCTGTGTTGCTGTGCATGCTTCTTGCTCCTCATCATTTTGTTTTCAGCATGAGTCAGATCAAAGTCCTCAAGGTTTTAATTCTGTGGAAAAATATCTGGTATTACTGCAGGCACCAATCTAATGGTTCCCTTTTTCAACCTGTTATAACTGTCATCAACAAATTAATTGCTTGTAAAAGCTCTGTATCTTTGGATCATCTGCCATTCCAAGCAGTTTCATCCTATTAGTTTCAAAACTGTTGGTTACTCTGTTCTTTGTAGCTCATAGTTGATTTATAGAGTCCAGTTGCCAGGCTGAGTTACTGTAAGCTCCCACATATAGACAGACCAAGGCATCAATCTCTAACTTCAGAATAAGGAGCACCGTGAAAATGTACCTAACTTTGGATACTACATGCTTCACATTTTCATCTCTTCAGTCATCACTTCTTTCTCACTTCAGACATCTTTTCCACCCAAGTCTCAAGGCTGAGCCCTTAGTTCTGGAAGCTTAAAAAAATTGAAAAGCCTCCTAATTTTTTGTTGAAACTGTCTCATGTCAAGTCCTATTAGCTTGCAACAGATAGGAGATCTGCTTTTAAGTTCAGTTTTTACACCTTGTTTCAAATGTCCTGGTGTTCTTTTAGTAATGGTTCAGGTTGCTGTGAGTTTTAGTTTCTCGTGATTAATCTTTTGAAAGTCTTTTTAAAACAGTTTTTGCAATTCTAGAAGACAAGTATTTTAGTTTTAGCTAGCATGTTTTATCCTGTCAATGCTCTGAAATTTTTGCACAGATTTTGAGTTGCAGTTCAGTAGATCCTTAATATATTTAGCTGTGTATTAACCAGGGAATTAGCAATAGCTAGCTTTTGGGTAGAATTTCAGGATGGAGCACAACAGCATATTTCCTAGAGCAGTCAGAAGGTGTTGATGTTCATTCGTCTGTGCCATCTGGGAGCCTGTGGACAAGTAATAAATGTACCTGTGCTTTGGCTTCAGAGCAGTAGAGTAAGGTAAATTGAGCATCATTTGTAGCAAATAATATTTTACCATTTATCTCAACTGTAACATGTATGCCTCAGGGAAATTTTGAAAAATTGAAAAGCAATATTTCTGTGATCAAATGGTCTCTTTGCCAGTCTCACTTGTAACTTTGAAGCCACTGGCCAAATCAAGTTTGAAAGGGTAGTGGTAGCCCTAAAATGAATATTAATACATTTGATGAAAATGAGCAGCTGGGTAAATGCAAGGGGAAAGGCTGGCAGAACTTGGCCATTAAGTTTCTGAGTTAGTAAAAACGGGCTTACTCAACAGGTTTGTATAGCTCCAAACTACTTGCAATACTGCCTTTTTATGAAGAGGTGGAGCGACATAGCTGAACTATTTAATACAGGGAGTACTAAACTGGGACAGAGCAGTTGGGAAGCCTTACTAAAAAGGTTTTGTTAGACTCTGTCCATGAAACAGAGTAGTTTTCTGTGTTAAAAAGGAAATGCAAACTAACAAAAACCTCACAACAACAAAAAATGACCAGAAAAAATACCCACCCAATGAAAATCCCATATGAATAGAATTCCATAATCTTTGCCTCAATTTAAAGTTTGAAATGAGGAGATAAAGTTCTGTCTCTAGAAGAAGTGTCACCATACATTACAACAATTACAAATTAGTTTTTTTCTGAATTTCATTTAATCTGATTGAAAACAGTTATTTAGGAATTTTCTTAAGACGTTATTTCTGAAGTAACAGTTTTAGACTTGTTTCACATACAGGCCATTCACTGAATATAGTTTGGGATAGAGGAGCACATGAGATTAGTCTAACTAACACCATATAATCTGTCTTATATCTTCTGGAATCATTTACACTGATTTGCCTATAGATGGGTCAGGACTATTGATTTATTTTCACAACTATACTGACATAATTTTTGTCAAATTTTCTGAGCACTAAAAATTTTGTATTTGTAATTTTTGAATCTTGTACTATTAGAAACTTGCTTAATATTTACTTGTTATTTTATCAAGATATAGCAAGTTAAGCATTCCTGCTGTGATTTGTAATCTGGTTTCCGGATCACAGACTAATTTTATGTACTTCTGTACTTTGTTGATCCACTAGTGGCTGTAACTTGACTCGGTTTGCATGAGGATTCTTGACAGCCATGTATTGATACAGCATGCCTATATCTTTTAAAATTGTTCAGAGATTGACTTATTTCCTTTTAGCAATCAACAGTATGTTTGAATTTAATTCTTTGCCTTGTGAGTGATTTAGACTTGTAAATATGCTCTCTTACAGCGTAGAATCACTTCTCAGGGGTTGCACTGGCAAGCTGAACTGGTGTGATTGGAGTACTCTGCTCAATGTTCATATGTCTGGGATTTTGTAAGAAAACCATCATTTATTAAATGTTTGAAACTTGGCAGCTATAAATCTTGCTGTGGATGTTATGACACAACATGTGTCTCTGATTTTTATCTTTACAGTATTTGAATGACTTAACCAGTTTTTTTACTTGTCTGATTCTCATTGGCAAACATGAACTCTGAAGGTACTTCTGGGTTGACTGTCCACCTGTATCTTCATTTTAAAATGTGAAAGTAAAGACTAATACGACAGATGACAAGCTTGGTTCCACAACAATCTCAGGCTGAAATAGAAATACTTAATATGTATTAATGTGCTTCCAAGTCAAGTACTGTCCAGCGCAAATATAGTACTTTCCAGTGCAACCTCTGAACTACTATGCTAAATCTCCTCAGTGATCTTTTACTCCCATCTTCCTCATCATGCTGACTTCTCTCCTCTGTCTGTTCAGCAGTGGGAGACATTTAGCGAACGCTCTTCAAGCTCACAAACTCTGACCCAATTTGATTCTAACATTGCACCAGCTGATCCTGTAAGTCAATCACTTAGCTTGCTTGTTTGAAATTAATTTTATTAACACTGAATTTCCATTCATTGTATTTAGCTGTTATGCATGATTCCATGGACTGCTTTTTGGTGGAATGGTGGCAGGTTTCTTAGCTTTTTTTCTCATTATATATCATATAAATTTTCTACTACTGCTTATGTTTAATCTCTGACTGCAAAGAATGCTTTTTTTCCCCCCCTTGATTTTGACCTAATGCAACACTGCTGTCAAAACCTGTCGTACCCAAAGCTTTTTAAAAGATGTGTAAGTCAATACAAGGGCCGCTCCCAGTGATAAACCAGTCCTGGTTTAGATTTTTTCTTCAGCGTTGTTTTGGTTTTTTCAAGTTGCAGAGCCTGATTTGCACAAACTTTTAAGAGCTGACAGTACGAAAACTACTGGTCTTTAGCGGGTGTGGTATTTCATATTCCAAATGTTTTCACCAAGTTACTTATTAATAAGGCTTTTAGTATTTCTCCAGCTAAGCCTGTGGTGTTCTAATGCTTTACTCAGTGAGGAGTGCTCTGAAGGATTATGTAGTTATATATCTTGCCAAGTTTGGGAGCCAAAAATACACTACAGTATTTCAGGTTCTGCTGGGTTTAAGCTTCACAGCATGTGACGTTAGAGCAATTCTGAAATGCATTAGAAATGCTGTATTTAGCTCTTGCTTTCATCCTGTTTTTCTTACAGACTTAATTACCACTGAGTATCCATTTTAATTTCATTAATTACACTGTTGGTGTTCATTTGATTCCATAACAAAATAAAATAGATGTACATAATACACATTTAACTGCTTTTACAGCAGTTTTACATGTCACTTCTGAAAAGATATAATATATAAATATATGTCTATTTTAAAGGTATCACAGCTCCAGTCTCAGAGTTAACACTGATATTTATGTGGAAATAGCATTTCTAGATGCTGGAAGCTAGAATTTAAACTGCACTGTTTCCTGTGCTCAGAATTACCCTTCGTGTACATTCACAACAAATGAAAATATCCTACTTAAAGCAAAAACCAGAGCTTTTTCATCTGAGAGACTATTTTACTTTTCAATGTACTGTATTTTAATGTTTTAACGAAGTAAGCATTATGTAAATCAGTTTGTATTTGTTTCTTACTATTTCTTGTTAATTGCTTGACAGTAGAGCTATCACTGTCTTGTTTCCACAGTAAGTTAGTAATTCATTTTTACACATACTTAGCAAATTACAGAAATCTAAAGTTTGATTTTTTTCCCATATGTTGATAATCTAAAAAGTAGAGCAGTGATGATACATGGAAAACTCTTATGTAGCCATGTATGTGTTTGTGTGTGTGTGTATAAACAGAAATTCACTAGAAATACAAAAAATATACTGGGTGATCACATTCTTGAGTGGTTTTCTTGAAATGCTTATACTTTAGAAAAAAATGATGGGCATCCTTGATAGTTGCCAAGGTAAAACACTTTGGTCTAAGAGTCGTTGTTTTCCATACTAAAATAAGAACAAATGATAACAACTTTTCAGTAGTAGTTTTAGCAGTCTCAACAGTGATAGATAGCACTGACTTATTGAATAACTGCTTTCCTAGGAGAGAAAATCAGCTTTCTTGAGCAGTTGTTAATAAGTAACTAAAGAGTAAATTCATAGAACATTTGTTGGAAAGGTAGTTGCTTTGGAAGTGAAATATAAGCAGAAAGAGTAAAACAGTGCATTCATCCCTTAGTATGGGAGCATGATTGGCCTTTTGTAAGTGAAAGTTGGTAACATGTTGTTTTATGTAAAATTAGATTAATGATGTAAGTTAATGCATTATATAAAAATCCATTTAACTATTCAAGGCATGATTTTTGTACTAGCTACACATTAGATTACAGCAGAGGTCTGAAGTAGCTCCAGCAAGGGTGATCTTTTCATGATAACCCCATTGAGGGGGTGGGGAGTAGCAGCATATTTTAAAGTGGTAACTATTCCTAAAAGCCTCCTGCAACAAGAGTATTTTTGTTGTGGCTAGAAAATGGTTTTAAAAGTTTATATTTGCAACGAGAGTAGTGCAAGTAGTTAGGCCTGGTGAAATTGATCTACTTGAATAGTCAGAATAGATGAAATTTCTGATACAAAGGTTATGTTGAACCTTCATGTTATTTCTAGGATAGAATATAATCTGGAAGTGCTTTTGCTCTGTCATTGTTCCACTCATTTGTATATTCTGAGTAAAAAAATCTCAGACAGCTATGTCCGTATTTTTAGGTTGCTTCTGAGCAAAGAAAAGTTGTGAGACTTTTCAGTCTCCAAACCAAATTGAAAGGGCTGTCTATAAAGTACTTTCAGTGGAGCCCATTGTCTAAACTACAAAGAACATGCCTAACTGTAAGGTCAATGCCTCTCTAGAGGTATATTCTGTAGTCTTTACTATACTGAAGTTAATAAGATTTTACTGTTTTAAAGACTCCTATAACTATCTTTAATTACTACAAAATACCTATTTCACAGAGCATTACTCATACTATATAAAGAGGCCATAACTTTCTGAGACAATCACAAGTAAAGCTTAGGAGTCAGGTTTTGANCCCCCCCTTTTTTTTTTTTTTGGAAGATGTGCTCCAAGTAACAGATGTCTGATATGCCAGAATTCAGGTCCTATTTAAAGTACAGTTATCCATAGAAGCATATTCTAGTACCCTTTTAAAGTAGCTAGGTTACGCCTTATAAATCAGAGAGACTAAAGCTTATAGAACTTTGGTTTTATGGGTATATTCAGTTCCTGTGTAAGTAAACTAAATTTATGAAATTTTGCTTAGAATTGACATTTCATGTGCTGTCAGAGACTCTTAGTAGAAAAATTTAAAACTAAATTAACATAACTCTGATCTCCTCCACAGGACACTGCAATTGTGCACCCAGTTCCCATAAGAATGACGCCAAGCAAAATCCACATGCAGGAAATGGAGCTTAAAAGAACTGGAAGTGGTACGATATTTTCTCTTGCTAGTTAGGGAAGTTTTGTACAATTAGAGTTGGTTTTTACTTCCTTGAACATACTGTCTTTTTTTCTTCACTGTAGATGAATATATCTGGAGTTGTAACTAGCATAATTAATGAGGTGCTCTGAGTTAAGAATTGGAGTGCTGTTCAGATAAGTGCAGAGGTTGAATCGGTCATTTGCTACAGTGAAGATTTCACAATCAATAGGAGATTATTGCTTGGAGAGTAGTTCAGGAGCATCACAATATAGATTTGATTTGGGCCTCCAGGAGAATGTTTAGGTTTCCTTACTGAATACCAAAGGAGACTGTGAAGATGGAAATCGTAACATGCATTGATAAAGCTTGTTCTACTGTGGTCAGAAATACTAAGTTTATTTTTATTTTGAAACCTGACAACATTTGTGAGTATTGGCAGGCCTTTTTTTATAATACTCTGGTCAATAATAAGCAAGGTGGTTTAATAAATTTTCTTGAGGAGTAGTGGAGTCCTAATTGACAGTTGTGTGCCAGTATTTCCTAAAGTCATGGAACTCATGCAGAGTCTTCAGCATATGAGAATAAACAAGTATGGACAACACATTTCATCACAATTTTCTTTACCTTGTAAATTGGTGAAGATTCACAGCTCTTAATGCTGAGAAATAGAAATAACACTATTACAATGTAAAACTTCAGAGTTAAAATACACCGATTTTAGTCTTGAATGCAGCACTTTGATAGGGGCAGAAAACTAATACAAAGCATAGGCATCAGAAGTAAAGGCTAGTTTGTGTATGTTTATTTATTTAGATCTGTTTTTCCATCTAGATCATGCTAACCCTACTAGCCCACTACTTGTGAAACCATCAGATCTCCCAGAAGAAAATAAAATGAGTTCATCTGTAAAATTTACAGCTGGAAATACAGTTAGTAAGTATCAAAGTGCTTTCTGGTCTAGTTTCTTATATTACACAAAATGTAGACCTGCTAGATAGAAGCAGTTCTAAAGTGAGATAAACTTATGCTAAGAATAGAAGTGTTTCTGATATGAAGTATATATTAGAAGTAGTAATTTAAAAAGTTCTATTGACATTACTGAAGTTGTTTTCCTACCATTTGTGTTCAAGAATGTTCATTTTTGTCAGCTCTTCTCATCTTTCTGTTTTCTCTTATAATCTTAGGATGAGAAATTTAATGTATGGAAAGTGGAATTTACTAAGTAGCATTTGATTCTGCTTTCTCAGAACCGTGTAAAATGTTTTCTAAACAGTGAAAATGTGTTGACTACAAAATTTTAAGGCAGTTCTCATCTGGTTTAGCTATTAAGAAAATGCAGTGGAATTACAGAGTTTGTTTTTAGGTACAGCTTTTCAACTGTTTATTTTCTTCTAATAGCCTTTTTAATTTTCAGTGTTTCCTGTTTCCAAAATATGTTGCACCATTTTGATTTGATTAGTCCACTTGCTAATACTGAGAGGGGTCTAAGATTATATGTAACTTGAATGAATCTCTGTAGTCTTTCTGAGGTTTGTTTTTGTTTTCTTCAAGCTGGGAACTTTTCTTCAGTAAAAACCAAGTTTGAAGAATTCATTACTTTAAGTCCTTTTTCGTTACAAAGGCCAGAAGTTTTTAGGTGATATGCTGGTTTCAGATGGGATAGAGTTAATTTCCTTCACAGTGACTAGTACAGGGCTGTGTTTTGGATTTGTGCTGAACACAGGGTTGATAATCTAGAGATGTTTTTGTTATTGCTGAGCAGTACTTGGACAGTGCCAAGGCCTTTTCTGCTTTTTGTACTGCCACACTGGAAAGGATGTTGGGGGTGCATGGGATACAGGAGGAATTTAGAAAGTACGTTTTTTGCTGTGTGCTTTGGTTTCCTCATAAACTGTTTCAGTGGCACTGTTCATTCTGACCAATGTCTTGACCATGTCTTGAGTTCTACTTTTCAAGCAAGGTTCTGTTTTTACTGAGTAGCTTTCTGATGCAAAAAAAGAATGAGCAAACATGGTCTTTTAATGGGGAACTATTGTTCTTTGCAGGATCTAAGTTTAGAGAGCCTTTCTGTCCTCCCATTTCTTTATCCGAGCATAGCTTAATCTTTGATAAAAGGCTTGTAACTGTAATTATACGGAGTGTTCTTCCCTTAAAGGAAGAGCATAGTGAAATAAAACAAACCACATTGCAGTGTAACGCATATTCACCCTGTTGTACCTGCAGTTTTAAGGGGAAAAAAAGTACAAAAAAAGTAACAGGTAAGAATATGCCTTACTTACTAGGAAAGTCATCTCTGCAGGATTCTTATCTCTGGGGCCTGGTTGATATGTCTTAACACTTCTAAAAACTTTAGTTAAAGTAATCCTTTGAGACTAGATAATTGAGATACACCTTGATGTTTTTGAGTAGAGTCCTCCTCTTCACTGATAACAAATCAACTGAGTGTCATTGCTCCAGTGACTTTCCACCTTGAATTTTGCTATAACAGGTGCTTTAGAATAATCCCTTGTGATAAATTATCCTGATATCTAATTTTCTGTCTACATTTGTTCTATACAAATTTTGTGATTTTCATGAGACTCCTCATTTCTGGGGAAAAAATCCTGAAGCTTTACAGAGCTTCTAAGGGTAAAGGTGTACTTGCAGAAACTGTGTGATGCTATAATAGCATCTTTCATTTTTGTAGGTTGCCTTAACCAAAACTGAAAATTAAAAAAAAACGTAGTCCAAAACAAAGTTGACGACTAGCCTTGAAGGTATGGGAGTTACAATAGTAGCAAAGCCACTGAGTTAATCTGTGTATTGTACATATCCTTTCTTTTTTCTGATTTCTAAGGTTGGTGGCAATTCTTCAGCACTTCTAAAATCAGCCTGTCCTACTTTTTTTTTTTTTTTTTACCTTGGATGTCCCTTACTCGTTTCCCAAATTGTTGAAGTGATGGAATGTCAAGTGTTTAAAAATTATTGTTTATGAAACTTGTGTTTTAAATTCAACATTATTGTCATTATTTATTTATTCATTTATTTATCCTTCATACATCCCAGTAGTAACAAACAACTGATAGTATTGAGTGGATGGGGTAGGTTTGTATTGCATTCTTCAATTATTCAGACTCAATGATTTTGAATCCTGACTAGATACCTTACAAGGAAGCAATGCAAGGACATAAAGACTTTTCTAACAATGCAAATTGGATATTTGAAATTACTTGTTACTTCTCTTTGTTAGGGCATGCTAATGATGCAAAGCAAATATGAAACTGTACTTTCTTTTCCCAGCAGATGGTTACAGCAGTTCGGACTCTTATGCTTCAGATCCAGAGCAAATTGGAAATGCTGTAACACGGCAACGGTCAGTAGAGTAGCAAGTGGAAAAAAATAAGCGAAAGGTGTTTAAAGAAGCCTGTTCTGAGCTTCTGGTTATTTGACAACTAGCTTGTAAAATGATGGCAAAATAGATTGCTAACAGGAATCTGGAGACAGTGTGTTTTCTAATGCATTAACAATGTATGCCGCTTCTGTTAATGTAAAGTGAGAATTGGAGGGGAAAAAAAAAAAAACGTTGTCTAAAAAGTTGTTTGAGATTGGCCAATCAAATGAAACTCCACATTCAGTTGGAAATTTTAGAAGACTTTTTCCTTAAACACAAGGGAATGTAAGCACAGGAGATCACGGTGTTACTTGAAACCAATTTTTTGTACTTTTAAAAATATCCATTCGATATTATTGAAGAAGGACCTTGTGACACTGTAGCATAAAAGAAGAATAAAACACAAATCAGGAACACTGTGGCAGTAACTCAGTCACTTTTAATAATGGACTTAGAAAACTAACAGGCAGTCATGGATCCAGTGTAAATTATGGGATTGGAGGAAGCTATGCAAGCACATAACAACTACATCATTTGACATAAGAGAATGTGCTGTACTAGCTGGTGTTAATTGTTGCCATTAAATCTGCTTGAATAGGATTAAAAACCAGCTACATCATTAACCATCTTACGATCTGTTTCAGAGGTAAGTTTCAAAACCAAAATAATTAGGGTGACTTGAATAGCCAAGAAAGATTTGCAATTGCCTCTCAGTACAGCAGCTTGAAAAATTCTTTCTTCCGTTGTTACCTAATGGCAAATTTGATTCTGTCTTGCTTCTGTGTGTTTTTACACTATCAACATGATGGTTGCGACATGTTCTTTTCATCTTTGATTTTAGATTGGATTCTCTTGCTGAACTTGTGTAGATGAGTGAAGCTTTCTAATGTTGTGGCACAGATAGCTTCTGTCCAGACCTGGCAGTTCTGGCAGTATCCACTCAGGAAATTTTTTGTCCCACTTACTCTTCTACTTTCTTCCACTGGTTATCTCTCCTACCAGTCGCAACTTTGTATAGAGATGATGTTTTCCTTAGTCCTACCATTAGTCCAGACTACTTTTCATATTTTCAGAAGGTGAAACTCTTAAACCACTTTCTCCCACTTTTAATTCTACCTGTGCCTTTTATACTAGATTAGCTAGAGGTACAACCCAAGGAGTCAGTGTAATTAGATTGGAATTTCCTCAGCTGGAGAGTTACACAGTGTTACAGAAGTATTGTCATAGACAGTATGTTAAGAAAATAAACTTTTCTATTGTGACAACTCAATTTTCTGTCTGAACTTAAACATTCATTAATTCCAGGTTTTGTGTGAAACTTGGGTACCTTTTACCTCTTCTAGTTTTATATTTTACGTTATAGAAGAATGTGACAGAAATCAGTGATAGGAAAGACTTTTATCACTTAGGAGTTGAATAAAAGAGTAGCTACGTTCAAGTCAGTGGTTCAGTAAATCTGTCCTGCTCAAACTGGACTAGTTAGGAAGCTTCTGCAAACTGTTATAAAATGGAAGCTGTACAAAAATTTGGTATACGATAAATCCCACTTCGATGGCACTTGGTGCAGCACATCTTTTTATCCTTTCTGCATGTGTTCTCCATGAACTTACAACAGGTATCCACTAGATGGTGATCCTACCTAAGAGTTAAAATTTCTGACTTTCTGCCAAGTATAGCGATTTTGAAAATTTCAGGCAGAGAATTAACTTGCTATCTCATACACTGAGATGCTCCTTGAGTTTGGTATACATGGAGGCAGGTCCAACAGAAACTTAATATTCTTCTTTAATGATGTTGAACTTATCCCATTTAAAACCTAAACAGGATGTTGACTACATCTTAAACATTATAGTGACTACCATCTGGATGGAATTACCGTATTTAGCGTTCTGTTCCTGAGCTATCATTGTTTGGGATGTGTGTCAAGCTGTGGTAATATAAGGATAATTTGTATAAGAGGGATTTAAGTAAATGGAAATATAAAAACAATTTTAAAACCAAAGAATACCGGAAGTTTTAAACTGATTTGGCAATCTTCAAAATCAATGGCAATAAGGTTTTTTTACCTCTGCCAAACTTTATTTTTAATTGCATGCTTTGAAGAACTTTTGAATTTTAGTGCTGTTGTAGCTGCCTAAAATCACTACAGAAGCTTATGTGTTTTGCAGATCACATTCAGGAACCTCTCCAGATAACACTGCGCCACCTCCACCTCCTCCAAGGCCTCATGCTTCTCATTCTCGATCATCATCTTTAGATATGAACAGATCTTTTTCAGTTACCCCAGGTAGATATGCTGAGTTCCTAGTGTATATTATTTTGCAGCACATACATTTCTGAAGCAGATGGTGCTTTTTCCTCTGAAGAAAGGTTTAGGGTGTGGTTTTTAAAACACTGCTTCTGTATAAAAAACCCCCAAAAATATTGTGTATAATGTAATATAAATGTAATAAACTCTTATTGTGTGTATTACAATTTATACTGCATTTTGCTTAAACAGTAATTTAGAATTAATTCCGAATTCTGGCATTGTAGTCTCCTGGATGAATATGGGAAGCAAGTCAGGAAATAACATTTTGACCATGCACCAAATGCAAAAAGTTGCATCTCCCAGTAAATTTTCAAGGGGAGTTCTTTTTCATATCACGTATATTTGAGATGGATGTTAAGTATTTGACTTCAGAGGTAATGAGTAAATGTTACTTTTGCTGGTCTGCTTAAGGGGCTTTATTGGACTTCTGACTTGCCAGTGCTTTTCAATTCAGGATCACAAAGTATGAGAAAATGTGAAGAGCCTATAATAAGGGTAGAAGGAAAAAAAAAAAATCCCAAACTGAAGATGCTAAGACAAGAAAAGTATGACCATGTCTGGACTTTGAGCCAGAACAAAAAAAAAAAAAAATAATCCATGTTCAGATTATTCCTTGTTTTGTCTGTTTGCCAGTTTGAAAGCAGGTGACATTACAATTATGAGCCTTGATAGGACAGGTTAATATGTAAAAAAATTGCAGCATTTCTTCATGTTGACAATGAAGAAAATTTGATAGCACTGTAGTGTGCAGAGTAATAATCTTGGCCAAATGCGATGCCTCTTTTACAGGACAGCAACAGACTGGAGTTGCCTATCCCCCTGCAGTGCCTCCAAGACCACAGCCTTCACAGGTGATGTCACTTTTGAGAAATTATATTTTAACTTGGTGCATTGTTTTTAACTAACTGAATTTTAATTTACCTCTGAAATGACTATCATTGCTTGATATATTTTTGAAACCACCAGGATGCAAATGATGGCAAAACCTAGACTACAGCTGAATGTTAGCCTTTCCTGACTACAAAATGCATCTGGTAGAAACCCAGGCAGGGATTGAAGTAGATATTGAGGAGAAATGAGTGGCTCTGGAGCTCTGAAATGTAGGAAAGAGAGAAAAGTTACCCTTTCATATTTCTTTACCTACCTCTGTATAGCACATGGGCCATAATACAGACTGCAAGAGCAGTCTTTCAAAGCTCTGCAAAATACAGGTTTGTCTTCCATTTGTCTGACACGGGCTCTAGTTCTATATAAAATGTCTACTCCCAAAAGGAGTGATCAGACTTCTTCCTTTGTCATGGACTTGGTGATCCTTGCAGTCTTGGTCTGAGTGATTTCAGTTAGCTGATTTGGTAATTGTTTTTTCTTTATCTGAGCCACATAAATCCTTCAACTGCTATGCAGCTGTCACACAAGACAGTTAAAATTGCTTTTCAGTTGTTTTTCACCAGCAGCTACTTGTTAGAATCTGATGTTATCAGCAACTGAAGTCAGTCAGTGACTCAAATTATCTGCAAGGATTCAGAAATTACCTGCAAGGATTCGGAAACTATCTGCAAAGAAAGAGGGTGCAATGGCAGACGTATTCCATACAGTGTGATCACATAAGCATGTTTCCCTATGAAACTAGACCAAAAATCTGTATCAAGCCTACAGAGCCAACCTGGCTCTGTCACAGCAGAAACATCTACTGTTCAGTGAGTAGCTAGTGTTACGTTGCATCCGTCTTTGGTCTTATTCCCTGGATAGTAGCATATCTTAACTTCCTTTTCTCTTAAATACTTCCATATGTGTATCTTGGATGACATGCACTCTGTCCTACTAACAGGACATAAATTTTCGTCCACTGCAAAGGCAAATAATCTTTAATGCTCTCTCTCTATATTTTTGTTATTTTATTGCAGGGTGCAGGTCCTCATGTGCATCGCCCAGTAGATGCTGAAGGCCTAATAGCTCATACCAGTACCTCACCTCAACAAATACCAGAACAGCCAAATTTTGCAGACTTCAGCCAGTTTGAGGCATTTGCTGCTTCAGCAAACAAAGAGGAAGATGATGACATTGAAACGCACTCAGAAGTCTCACAGGTGAGCAGAAATGAAAATCTTGTCAAATGCTTAATAGTACCAACAGTTATGAGACTTTGTTAAAACCTACTTCTGCTGTTTTCTGTTAGTGGTTTGTTGTTTGTCAGGGGGGTTTTTTTGTTTGTTTGGGGTTTTTTTATGGTGCCCGAATCCATTGCTAGAAAGTGATTACACTGCACACTGCTGCACTTATTTGGTAATTGCCAAACAACTAGGCAGAAGACATTCTTTTTATCTCAGTTCTTGATTGTAATTCAAAGATTTTGTATTTATTAGCATATATATGTGCACAAACATAATTGTGGTGGTGCATTTAAGACTTAGCACAGGCAAAACCTTTGTTCTGCTCATTCTTGCCAGCCTTCCAAATGACTTACTGTTAACTTTTAATTCATATCTTAATAAAGACATGTCTTAATAGAGGAGATGACTGTCAAGTATTGTAAACATTGCTAAAATGTCATTAATTTGCTTTTGTTCAAAGCCATTGGACAAACAGCTAAACTGAATAGAGCTCTGGCATCCTTCTATAATAGATGGTTAGAGATGTTTACAAAACCTTGTTTCCCACTACAGACATAGGACTTAAAAGTTTGAAAGCCTCAGGATTTACTCTTATTAATGTCATAATAGCAAACTGTTATTACAGGAATTACTTCATGTTCTCCTTTCATAATGTGAAGCTTTCATCCAGATTGTAAGTTCTTCTGCATCCTCAGTTGCAGATGTCCCTGTGGTGCTTTAAAGTTCTCCCAGCTGTCAGCAGCATGTTCTTGCTTCCCTTGTTCAGGGAGGTCAATGACGTAGAACCATTTGAGCACTCTCCACGTACCTCATTGCAAAACCAGCTATGTTAGCTTAAGCTGCCACTGAAAACTGCTTAATTTAAGCTTGCTGATTGTTTTGCATTGAGGTGGATGGGGAACAGTCACATTGTGTTCCATTGGAGGGATTAACCTTTGGCAGTAACAAATAGATAATGGTGGTACTGTAATAGCAGAAACAGCTGTAGCAGCTTGTCATCAGGCCACAGCCTTTTTTGTACTATACAGGGACTCATAATGTTGAACTTGTGCTTCTAAAGAAGAATTGTAAAGGAATTTTAGGTGTTAACTGTATTCATGTATCAGGAAATGCAGCATTCTTATATTTATTCCAATTATTGTCACACAAAATATTTGTTAAGAAGTAGTTTTCTAAATACAGTTTATATCCCTTTAGGTTGAGAAGCCCTCTGATTCTGCAGGTTCTCTTAGAGTTGCCAAAGCAGATGGAAGAGTTGAAGACAAAGCACCAGCTAATGTCCCCACTAGTGCGGTAAGCAAAGTACACTTGTAAGGAGAGTGCAGTTGTCTGATACATATGAAATTATAGATCTCTTGATTTGCAACAGTAACCTTATACACTGCCACTTGAACCTAGTTTTCGTAGGCCCAGTATGTGCTTGAAATAGGCATGTGTATGGTGAATTTTTGCAGCAGCAGATGATGATTAGCTTTATTCTCAAGACAGCAGACAATTAAGATACTTGTAAGTGTTGAAATTTTTTAAACAGATGAAAACATTTAGTGCAGACCTTGTTTAACAGTAGCTTTTTTTTTTTTTTGATTGCAGACACATAGTTACTGAGGGAAGGTGTCTCTGAGTAGTTGTGTATTTGCAGTACTGTTGTACCATAGTGTTTCTGCTTGCACAGTTCCTTGTCAGTGTGTAGCAACTTACTGCCCTTCCCTCAGGGGGCAGGATTTAGTACTTCAGATTTTCTTCTGAGAATGCAGCTAGATGTCCATCAGAAAATACCTCATGGGTTGTAAATTCAGTTAGCTCAGTAACTGAATACGAACACAAGTAAGTTACCAGGTTATAATCCGAATAAAGTATAGTTTGAAAGAATTAATAGGCAGTGTTTTCCTCTTCAGGGTAAAGGCACTACTCCACTTGCTCCACCACCGAAGCCTATCCGTAGAAGATTAAAATCAGAAGATGAACTAAAACCTGAAGCTGAGGAACATACACAGAAAACAGGTGTCATAGCTGCTGTTCTTGCTTCACAGCCATCTATTCCTAGGTAACCCAAGAAGTGTATAAATACATCTGTTACTGGAAAGCTTACTTTTAAACAGCATACACACTTTCTGTTCCAGGAATAGCAAAAAATTTCCATGTGTTTAATTTAGATTAATTGAACAATTTTAAAAGTTTTTGTTTTTTAAACAAGGTCATTACAAAGCCTCTGCCAGTGAGAAACCGTTTATAGGTCTTGAATTTTGCAGTGTAAAGTCTAACTTCTGCAAGTATGTTGGAATTAAGTGGTGGAAGTATTAATATGTAGTGTTTAATTTTAAATGGTTGGTATGAACTGTCCAAAATGTGTGTCCTAGCATGAAAGTAGTCTGTTACATTAGTCACTCTGAGGTAAATGAATGTGCTACGGTATGTTGGGACTTGAGAAAGTCCATTAAGACAAGTTTTGAAAAAGTGCTGCTTGCTCTTTGATTGAAACAACTATGTGTGCATATATGAAACATATATATCTGTGTTTCATGCAAATAAACATGGTTTGTCAAGCCAGGCAAAAGAGGGAAAACAAAATTTTGAAAATATTCCACTTATTTAAAGAAGGGGGACTATAAATGAGATATTTGGCTAAGTGGCAAAATTACTGACTAAAATGCTTCTAATATATTCTCAGATCAGTGGGGAAAGACAAGAAGGCAATTCAGGCATCAATCAGACGTAACAAGGAAACCAACACTGTTTTGGCCAGATTGAATAGTGAACTACAGCAGCAACTGAAGGTAATTCCTTAATCTTTGTCTGTTTAAGAGAAGAGCCTCAGAGACCAAGATGTTAGTGATGCACAGTAGCAGGCATCTCTGCAAACCAATGATATACATAATAGAGGATATTGATGTGAAATATTTAGCTCCTTTTGTAGATCATTGAATATACCAAATTGTGACAAGATTTGTGAAATTACAAAGGGTGCTTTTGCAACTACAGAACACATTTTTCTATGTACTGATTTGCTTTCAGCTACAGTAAAGTTTTACCTCCAATTATTAACACTAAGTTATCTCTTGTGGTCATCATATACTTGAAAAACAGTACTGAAAAGAGCACCTGGGATAGCTTGTGTTCTTCTGAAGGAAGAAGCAAACCGTAAGCTCTTAAAAAATATATAAATATTTTTAAACAAATATAGTAATCTGGAATACAAAACTTGCATCTTAAGAACCAGTACAAAAGTAGTCATCTGTTTGTCTAGGTCAGCTATTATTTTGGAACTATGTGTAGGTCCCGTCTTAGTGTCTTTCCCTTGCTATCTTTCTTATCTTAAGGTATCTCATTTTAACTATCAAAATAATTTAAAAAAACTGAAATGTAAACATGAATTAATAAGATACTGTCTAGAATGGAAGTTAGGCCATTTAAAAAACTTATGAAGCCTGAATTTTACTTTTTACTGCTTCTGGGAGTCAAGGTGTATAAAATGCCTGCAAGAGGAAAAACTAGGGAAAAAAATTGTAAGTTTCCAATCCTCTGACTCAGATGAGAGCTTACCTTCTTGACATTTGAGACTTCCTTTGAAAATACCATAGTTGGTTTTGCATCTGGTTACAACTGTGTGGGTTTGGGTGATTTGAAATAAAGATAAAAATACTAAATGGCATCACCTTGGAGCAAAATACTGATTTTTCAATGATAAGTAATTACTAGCTAGCCAATCTTCTATTCATATTATGGGAGGAGTTACCCAGTTTCTAGAAAACAGGTTAGTTCTCAAAACTGAAGCTAATATTTACCAGTTTTAATCTTGTGAGGAAATTTCTAATACTCCATTTTCTGTGGACAGTCAGTAGAAAATTTTTGTTTTGTAGGATGTTCTTGAAGAGAGAATCTCCCTGGAAGTCCAACTGGAACAACTTCGACCCTTCTCTCACCTCTAAGCCTACTGCCGTTAACTGTGAATTTACTAATTTTGAAAGGGGTATTGGTTTCAAGGCCTATTTAAATATCCATGCATCTAGCTCAGTGCACTCTATTCTGCATTAAATGTTGTGGTTCTGTTTTGTCAATTTGTCCACTTTTGTATTTAAATATTTTAATTTCAGTACAGAGAGAAAAAAAAGGAAAAAAAAAAACTATTTCCTTGAATGTGACACTGCCTCTCACATCATTTTCTGTGGGCATCTGTGATCTTTGTTGGACTTGAGTTTGCAGAGTTTGTCGCCAAAATTTTCAACTGGAATTTTTTAGTGGTTTCTTTTTTTCCTGTTGAAACATCTTTGCAGAAGAGGGTTGCTAATCAGTTGTCTTTAATCACATAAACAATTCTTTCACTATGGCATTTATTTTATTGTGCCGGGAAAGACAAACTAGTAATCTGTCATCAGCCAATGTTACTTCCCAAGCTGCCTTTCACAATTGGAAAGTTGTTTCACGATTCTAGAAAGCCTGTCTCTTTGCAATTCACAATTTATTCAGGTTGGGAGAGTTCTTGCAGGCTGTTTGCCATATCAACTGGATTGGATTTTGTATTCATTGCATACATTATAGAGTATGTAACCACAGATTGCCAGGTGTTCATGTTTTATCCATTCACGATCCTGATTCAGCTGGATGCATATAAACATTATGGCACAATTGGTAGTCTATCAGACAGATCTTTTTAAGTTCTCCCTTTTGTGAAAAGAGTTGGGTATAGATCCCAAAGATTATTTACACATTATCTAAGCACCACCTGTAATTGCATGTCTCACACGTTACCTTTTAATAACAGATCACATCCACCAGTCTTCACTATAACAAATTGTATTGTCAAGTAATGTGTCAATACCTCTATAAACTTCTAATTCCCAGCAAAAAAAAAAAAAAAAAATGAACACTTTGCTTCTTAGGAATTCTGGGGTACCTTTTGTCATCTTGTTTCCAGGCCTTATTTCTCTGCCATATAGACAGGCTTCACTATTAACAGAGTTCCTTGAGTGTATCCTGCTATTCAGGTTGATGTACTGTATTAGGATTTGTTGTATATTGTACGATACACACCTTTTGATCTCATATGTAAATTTGCATTAATTGCTGACTAACAGCAGATATTCTATTTAATGGCTTCTTCTGGCTGTGGGATCATAGATGTTTAACTGCATGGATGTATCTCTGCAGAATCAGAACTAGCAACTGTGTGATTTTTACACCAATAAAACAGCACAATATTTTAATTTTGTTGATTCATCTTTGCCTGGGAATTGAAACTCATTCAAATAAGGGGGAGGGTCTTATTACAGGTCTTCAGGGATTTTTTTGTAATTTTGTGACATATACAAGAAGTGGTTGATCATAATCCCTTGACCATTTTCTTCCGTAATTTTTTTAGCTATTGGTTAGAAGTGATCAAATTCTCTTGGTAATCTGTGGCTATACTCCTTTTGTATCCTCCTATAAGCAAATTTAATACAACTGTAATTTCAAAAAAGTAAATGCTAATACTAACATGGGTCAAAGAAATTTATAGTTATTTATTCTTAATTTCTGGTTTGATTTCCTTGAGAGTACCTTTAAAAATTAAAGATAAATTATCTCCTATTAGCAGTACTTAACCTCACTGTCTCACTTCTGCTTAACTGAAATTCTCTTAAGATCTGCTTCCCTTCCAAAAAGCTTCAAGTCAGATTTTTCTACTGGTTATGCTGTTACAGTGAAAAACAAGTATTTCTCTTTTTGGTCATCATACATAGACTGGATAATTGTGAATTTTTACTACTGTAACTATTCCAACACTTTTTCAAATGTCATGGAAGTGTTGCAGATGGCTTATGTGTATAATCCAAAGCAAAATTCCCTTGTATGAAAGAATGTCGTAGTTGCATGAAAGTTGGTACTTTCTATTTGCATATAGAGGGATTAAGAAATTACAGCTAAATGGGCACAAGGGTGACATAAATTACATATAAAGTGCAAGGCTTTGACTGCAAAAAACTATATAAATAGGGACATGCAGAAAAAAAAGCCAACAAAACAAATAAAAAAAGACCCCAAAAACTGAACTAAAAAACTTTAAAGTTGATGGACCGATCACTTCTATTACAACTGACAAGTAGCAGGAACAGAATGGGAAAACATTTTTCCCTTTTTTAAGAAGTGGGAAAAGTGAGTCATTGCAGTTAAAGAATATTGATCTTTTGAACCAACTGTATCTTGTCCATAGTTTATTTTAAAGTTTTAAATAGCACTATTTTCATATTAATATTTAAGTATTAAGCATATGTTTATAGCAACAGGATTCTTAAATCAGAATTTAACATTTTAAGCTTAAATGTAAAAAGCCTTTTACATTCAAATGTTACATGTACATATGAATTTCTCTAACATCCATATCTTTCTAGTAGAATGACAAGTTAGTGTCTCAAGTGAAGAACTTAGGCAATCTGAATATTTTTGTGTTTTGCCAACAGGTCTGTTTTTAAGAATTTTGGTCAATTACTTTTAATGCCTCATCCTGCACATTTTAAACTGTTTTTTCATGATCAGAAGAGCTTCTTACTGAAAAATGACTTATGTCTTAAGAACATCACTGCCAATGATGTTCAGAAGTTACCTCACTTAGTAATGTAACCCAACTTTAATCCCTTATAAAATTATCTTCTGTCTTCTCCATTTGTTTGATCTTGATCCAGCTACTTGATGCATTCTTTTTTATGAACTTAGATTGTAAGCTCTTTGGGGCAAGGAATTATGTACAGTAAAAGAGAGGTGCTCTTTCTCTTGCAAGTATAAATGTAGACTACTAAATAGTATGGAGTGTGATTCATTTACCCAGCTGGGATGGATGGACAGCAGCATGCCATGCATTTCTGAAACACCTGCAAAATGTTTTTCGTTGGACTTTGTGATTGTAGCAGTGTCTCTTCTCTCATTTGATTGCATTTCCTTTGTTTTTCCTAATAATGTGCCTCTTTTTCTTTGTTCCACCTGCTTTGGAGTTGCTTTTTTCTCCATTCATTGCCTGTCTTTGGCCTGCAGAGAAGAGTTCCAAAATGCAAAGGTAAAAAGCTGAAAAGCCGCTTTGTTCTGAGCAGTATTGTAAGTCTGTCCTATGTAAGCTAGTATTTTCAACCTTTTTGTATTTCACATGCACCTCATTTTACTTGCAGTTGTATAGTACATGAACTAGAAGAACTCATATTACTGAAAATGTGTTACATGGGATAAACAAAGTTGAGGTTATAAAAACTTAAAACTAAAGAAAATAAATTTGCAGCTTTGTTTCTTGTGTGACATGTCTCTGTCCCTTACGGATGGGGTGTGCTGTGTTTCCACTCTACATTTAGGGCAGCATTGTGAATTTCTCTTCTGGTTTCAGCTATGTACACAGTTTGTCTCTAAATGTCACTTTGAGTGACATAGTCTTAATCACTTTTTCTTAAAATGGTAAAAAATAATAAATCACTTCTCCTGACTCATTCTAGTCTTAGTTTCTAGTAGAATGCAGTTTCATGAAATCGTAGTATGTCACAAAGCCGCATTACTTCCAAGTGATTCTTACTTTGTGTGGAAGATTAAAAGAATAGCTTGTGTATTTTAAACATATTTTATGCTTATGTTGCTTAAATACTTTACAAATCAGTCCCTGTGCAGTTGAGTTCATTTATACCTCTCAGAGTTCTATTTTTGGAGACATACAGTTTAATTAATTAAGCAGAAGTGCAGTTTGCCTTACCAAACATATTGAGGTACTAATAATTTATAATACAGCTCTCTACAATAAAACATGTGAAAACCAAGGACTTTTTTACTTAGTAACAACAAAAAAAAATTAAATGTTATGTTCTCTTAATAATCTTTGAAAACAATGAAGTAGGGGTTGTATAGGAAAAATGTTAATAATGTCTATATAATAGTAACCAAATGAGATGATACAGGGTTGTCCTGATAATGAGTACACAAGCAAAATGTAAATTTCATAGGAGTATTTGAATTAGTTGCTTGTGTTTGGAGGTGTGTAATTTCTTCTCAGTAATACTACTTTAAATAGGGAAAATGGGATTAAAGGTGCAGTTTCTGCCTTAAAGGTAGATTGTACATTATTTTAACCTAAATTGTATACCTATTGCACACTAATTGTACCTGGCTGTACATTATTCATGTGTTCTACAGGTATTTCACAGTACTTTTTTCCATCTTACTGGTATACAGGTATTAAATGCCTTGCATACAGGTTATTGTCTGAAACAGCTTTTGTTAGTTATAATACTAAAAAATTGTCACTATGAAATACAAAATGTGTGATCTCACAGCTTATATCCAAAGTTTTTAAAAGACTATTAGTACTCTGTCACACTTTGACAGCATACTGCAGCACAGAAAGCTAGACGAATTATCTTTCATCTCTGGTAGAATATGTTCTTGACACTTTCACTCTTAGAGATACCAAGACTGCATCTAATCTGGAAGCAGCTTAAATTAGTCATTGTTTATGAGAAGCCTAGGAAATTAACAAATCATCATAAATAGTCACAGCAATTTAAACTGATGTTCAGTGGTATATTGATGAAAATACACATTTTGGCAATACTGCTGTTGAACCACATATGACTGGAGGAATTGTTTCCCAGTCTACATGAGACCTTACAGAGATTAGAGATACATCCTAGTCTACAATACACATAAACTCTTTGGTATATCCCATATAGCAGCAGTGCTGGCTTTTGCTTCCTGTCATCTAACTTCAGCGGCCTGACTCTATCTTCGGCTGGAGTAAGACTGCATTTAAACTGACAAAAGAGGGTGTGGCCCACAGGCTGGAACATGTTAATTGTAAGAAACTGCACTCTGAATCAGGAATGTCTTCTGCAAGGACCCTGTGGTCTTGGTATCCATTCAAAAGGCAAGTAAGAATTACTATCATCTGAAAGAACAGTTGCATATTGAGAAAATAAATTGATTTCATATTGAAAATCAATTATTTTCAAGACATTTAGCTGAGGGAGTGAGGAGTGGAGTAAGCATTACAACAGTTGCTGTGAACACTAGTTTAAGGGCTTCTAGCATACATGACTGGCTGTGTCAGACATAGCAAAAAAGGTATGTACAGGTAGTAGCTTCAGCAATATATGATTTCTCTGCAGAAGGTGAAGAAAATAGTTTGGCAGCCCCTATAGTATCTGAGGAGTATGTTTCATTAAACTGCTGCAGAATTCACTAAGTGCTGCTGTGCCATATTTGCACAATTGAACCAATAAAAAGCATGAGTTTTGTCTAAGTATGGAAATACAGTGTTTGTATGTCAAGAAGTGATGATGAAAGGCATTTATAGGAAGATGTCATTCAGTGCATGCAATCAGAAAATGCTGAAGTGACATGCCTTGAACTTTGTTTTGTTCTGTATCCTGCCTTTGGAAGAAGAGTGCTTCAGTTTGCAGAAAACCCTTCTAGAACTTCAGTCCATTGTCTTTTGTTGCCCTCATGAAGGAATGTGGTCACCTGCCTTCTGAGCAGAAGGAAACAAGAGATCATAGAAGAATAAAGATATTGCTTTGCTGTAGAAGGGTGCCTAAAAGGAACATACTTCCTAGTTTGCTCTGCACTTTGGGGATATAGTACTGAAGCAAGAAAATTCCTGCAGAAAAGCAGCGTTAATTCACGTGTCATTTTTCCAAAATTAGGAGGCTGGTAATTTTGATGGATTCTATGGTTTCCACCAAGTTGCTTCTATAGGTGCATTCACTAATGAAGAAACCTGCTAAAACTGATAATGTCGTAGAACTTTCCATGTTAAAAGTACCAGTTTTCTGAATGTGTTTTATCCTTTTTTCCTGTAGCCTTTTTGCAACATTGATTTCTTTGGAAGTTTTAAAACTTTGTTTCTGCAAGTATCTACTCATGTAGAATAGTACAAAAAATTTTTTTTCACTTGTTACCTCATAATTTAAGTGGGGTTGCATTTCAACTGTCACAGCTCAAGACCATCCTGATCCAAATTAATACAAAGTGAGTACTGTCTAAAATAGAAAGTAGGTATTATGTTGATTCCAAGCTAGGATTTTGGATTTAAAGTTTTTATGAAGATCGCATTATGATGTATTATTTTACCAAATATTTTGTGTTCCTGTCCTCACAGTTCAAACCAACAGTAAGGATAAGAGGAAAGTGGCAGCAAATAAGGTGAACGTTGGGTCCAAAGTGAGGTAATCCAGACCAGTGATGCAGCCAAGAGCATCTTCTTTCAAACACCATACCCGTTTATCAGTGTGAGTTTAAATGGCAACACTGTCCGAAACTCACACTGATAAATATATTAAATATTTAGTGTTAATACACTTTTATCTCCATAAACGGTTCTTCAGGAAACAAGACAACAGAAAAGGAGGTTATTTTCTACAGCCTCTGACAACACTTTTGTAATTACAAGGTTGTCCACAAACATGTTACAGTAGATTTCTTTTCTTTTCCTGAAGGAGCCTAGAAATATTATTAGTTCATTACCACATAAAGGAGTTCAGACTCTCAAAGATCTTGGTACAGAATTTTCTTGTATGAATCCAAAAGCTTTTAAGTTTACACTATTAATGGATTGCCTAGAAGACAAATTTGTATCCAGGAGGTGGTATGGGAATAATAATTGCAATTAATTATTTGCAATTAATGCATTCTTCGTGACTTTTTATTGCCTGTGGCCTTAAGGTGATTGAAGAAAAAGGAGTTAATTCTTGTATAATTCTAAACAGCTGCTTGAGAAAGCTGTTTATTTATCTCAAATTATGCACTCCGTACTTGCATAAATTGCCACGGAAACAAGAGATCAAGACATCCACCATGTTTGTAAGGGATTTAAAATGTGCTTGAAGTTAATAAGCCTAATCCAAATAAGCCTAGCCCAAAAATGGAAAAGAACTGCCTCTTGTAGAATACCTAAACTATGAGGTTAAAAGTGTGGTTTGGGACCAGTGTGTGTTACAATGCTGCAATATTCCGCACTCCGTAGCAATAAGCTGCTAGTGAGCATACAGCTCTGCTCCTGCATCCAAGTGAGCTCCAGATATGTCATTTTATTTGTATAAATGCAGCTCTACCAGTGGCTTTTGCCACTATCACTGGCCTTGGGCCTTTACATACCTTGAGTGAGGCACAACACTAAAAACTGCTGCTTCTTTGCTTAATATTCAGAAGTCTGCCTGGAAACAAGGCCATAGTGCTGACAGTGAGAAGGTACTGTGCAGAAAAGGATAATTGCCCAATGATTGCTTAAAGAGCCAGGGGGTGGGGAGGGGAACCCATCAACCTTGGCTTTACTTTGTAAAAATTTGTACAAGTACAAAGCTTGTATTCTCGTTCTCTTAAGCTGACTTTGGATTTCACATCATAGGTACATACCCAGCTGCAGGCCAGAACTCCAAGGGACTTTTACCAGCACACAAAACTCCTAGAGAATCTCAACAGTGAAGGAGATGAATTGTAAAGAACAAGAAGATCCTAAAGGGACAACAACTAGGATCCCTACTGGTTTATTAATCATTGAGATTTGCTTGATAGGTGAGGCAGGGAATAATGAAGGCTGGATCTGTAACCAGAGAACCCTCCAGTGTTTAAATGATCCTTCTGTCTCCAGTTTCATCGTGCAGGCTTGGCACTACACATGATTCAGACCAGAGCCAGAGCTAACAGAATCCAAAAATATAACTTGTGGCTGAAGAAGTATCTTCTCCAAAGATGCCAAACAAAAGGCATTTTTTGTTCCCTGGCCACATGTCCACTTTAGGCTGATGAAAGCTCTGTGCTCAAGTAGAAGGATCAAGATTTCATTCCTTGTTCAGTAAGTGCATACAATATAGAATCTGAATGTATTACCTAAAAACTGAGTATAAAATAAATCTAGAACCAAAGGTGTAGTTTCATGGACCAGGACAGAAATTTTGAATGTAAAACCAGCCTGATTTTACACTAACACAGAATTTTTTTCTTTGACTGTGAGCAGAAAGATGATACCAATCAATACCAGACTATTTACAACATAGAAATAACTATGGTATTGCATATACTGGATTTATTGAACAAGAACTGTTTACCCAGTTTTGGAATTTTACAGTACTTAAATTATGTGGACTGCTAGCAAGCATGCTAGTTTTAATTTAGTGACATTTTATAATTATTCACAGTAGTGGAAAAAAGTAAACTCTGCAAACATTTGGATAATGCCAGAACTCATCTTCTTAACACAGCTGAACCAATAGCAGCTTCTCTAAATGAAACATTATATATTTAAAATCTTCCACTTTATTAAGAATAAGTTAATCTGTGGTATCACTGATCAACAAAACACTAAAGATACAGTGTGCAGATTGTCTATGTAATGATCAGAAAGGCAACGTTATCACTACTTTCATAAAAACTGGAGAAATGCCAGTGAATCTTATATACATGTATCACTTTCAACAACATAACACTAAGCAGAAAAAATGCACTTCCAAGTTTTCTCAATTTTTCTGCTAAGTAAGGCAATAATAAAAAGCACAGCATGACAATAACTTACAACTCTAGGTACTGAGTCCTGACATAATGTGCTCAAAGGAATGTGCAAAATAAACACCTGGATATGCACTTTGATGCTTTGTTGCGTAAAATTAAAAAAAAAAAAAAAAGGCAAGACAAGTCACAACTGTTCCTGATTTCCATTGTCAGGAAAAACAAAAGAAAAGCTTGTGGGAGAATCCAAATTGACACAGCTCTTCTCTCAGCCCGTGGTACCATTTGGAATGTCTTGAGCATCTGCTAAATGTAGTTTTTGGCTGAAATAAATAGTTAAGGAATAACATTTTCTCATATAAGGGTCTAAAGATAGCAATGTTACATGAAACTGTGCTTGCTCTGGGATGTACACCAGTCCAGACAAACTCCATTCCAGTAGGTTCTATGCTAGTTACCAACCAGTAGATTAATATTCCTCACTGAGACTTGAGCATCTCATACTTCCAGAATTAGTCTGTGGACGAAGGGGGATGGCCCATTATTTTTATCACTATTATGTGATATTAGTACCACATTCCACTTGTGCTCTCTATGTGGTCTGCCTTAAACAGCTTTCCACAGATATGCAGGGAGTGTGGATACCAGTGTAAGACCTTAAGCCCCAAACCAGAGTTCCACCTTCTTCAAAGTGTGTAACGACAGAAATAACTAGACTGCAGAATAAACTGAATGCCATGCTCCTCAACTGTCACCCTGGGTTATCAAAAGCATGGTGTAAAAGACAAGCTAAGACATTCAGCTTTATCTTCTTCTGTGTGGGCTAAGAGCACACATTTGTTCGATTATCAAAGCTCTGCTGAAGTATCTGACCCTAGAAATAAAAAATTAGGTCAGTTCACTATCCACAGTCAGATCAGTGATAAACAACCATACACATTGTTAGAAAAAAATGAAAAGATAATAGGATTCACTTATCAATGGGACAGACACTTCTGGATACTACAGAAGAAGTATTACTGTGGATGTTTGTCCCAGAATGTCTCAGCAAGGCACATGTAGAAAGACCCTGCTCCTGATGGGCTTTGCCATCAATGATGAACACATTTTAAGTGGTACATGGTAGCTAAATAATTCATATGCAAAAAACCAACCTGTAATTACAAGTGCTAAGATCCAGTCACTTCCAGTATTGGAAGAATCTAAAAGTCATGCTGCTTTCTAGCACTAATTTAAAAGAAAAGGTGTTATTGAAGCGACTTGACTCCTGTAAAGACATCAGTTACTGGGTGCAATTTGATTACAATTAACAATAACTATAATGCATAATAGAGATTTTAGGAAAAGGATACATAGATGAATTCAGTTCTTCTAGCTGCAATAGAAATGTAGAAAGTATCAGAAATTACATTTTGGTTAGTCAAATAAATGCAATAATTATGCTGGTATGATGAAATAAATACATTAAAACAATGAAGGAAATAACTAATAGTTTGGCTGAAATTTATGATTTATTACCAAAGCAACAGAAGTTCCAAATTAAGTTTAAATATGCTGATCTGAGGAAATTTAAAGAAACTTGTAACAGTTTTTATAGAAATACACTAGAGAATGGAGAAACTGAAATTGTACGATATACAGGTCTATCTTCCCTGTTATCTACCGTTTTCCCCCAGATGTAGGAGGATGGGCCACAAGGAAAATGGTTATAATTCCCTGGTACATGGGCTGTCTCTAAACACGCCTGCATGCTCAGGCAGCTTGCAGCTAGCGTGCTCTACTCACCAAAACAACCAGCAACCTGTAACAAATGCAAACAAGGTCCTGTGTTTCCTCAAAGCTAAGACAAAGGTGGGGCTGTCATACTGGTTCATTACAGAACTATGTTCTCCTCAGCTGTAAATCACTGCCCACCCAGTAGCGGTGTCTTCCTGAGCCAAGTGCTGTGGGCAAAGTTCCACATTTTCTGCCTTCCCAGTACTTACATCTGACAGCAGCCTATCCAGATTGGAATCACTGGCTAGTTTTCTTTTATCTTCAGGGAGTTCTTCCATCTCCCCATAGAGCTCCAAGTTGAGGCGAGCAAGTTTCTCCTGCATACTCCGTACGTGCTCCATCTGCTCTATTGAACATTCATTTCCTAAAAGGATGAGCAACAGCTTTAGATAAAGAAACCTGAGAGAGCAAATGAAGGTGTGAAGATGTAGCTTTTTACATCAGAGAAGAGGAATTTAAACATCAAATTTACAAATAAGTTTCCTTTCTCAATTGTTTCTCACTGTTAAGTTGCTGTCATCCTGTTTGATGTTACATTATCCTACACTTAAAATAACTACCAAATGTCCTAAGAGTTTTTTAGAATATACAGGGGTTTTCTATACTCCTGAATTTTTCTCTGATTCAGAAAGGCCCTGATTTTTAGCTTTAAATATGATCACTACAGAACTTCTAATTTTGTTTCATCTGGGGATTTCCTTCTTGTAATTGGTGCTTTATATAATACAGACTTCTTGGGTTCCCTTGTAAAATCAATGTGGAATTAACATGACATGCTGACCTAATACTAAACTTACAAAAACACATGTGCATCTTTCTACTTAGTACAGGTGAAAAAAGAAGCAAAAATTATGTGATAGTTTTTAGGAACCCTCCAACTGTGAGGCTGTAAGAATAGTAAGAAGCTAAAACAGCAGAGTAAGCTGGATAAAATGCAGCTTGCATTGGATTTCATAAAAGTTGTTACCAATAGCCAAAAGTGATAATATGCAGCAAAACTGGGTGCTAAATACAGTTCCTTCTTCCTACACTGTCATAAATAAGTGGCTTTAAACTTGATGTCTTAAATAAAAAAAAGCCAAGGTGCTTCCATGCTGGAAGGAACAATGAAATAGTATATGAATAATCTCAAAACAAGGACAAGATTACAATGGGACTATAATTTAAAAACGCAGTAAGATGTATTATGTTATTTCATATGGCAGAGTCCAGTTATCAAACTGGCCATCCAGTTTAAGTCTGTCCACATAGTGCACTTATTTGCAAATGTTACTATTGTGCTGCTATAAAAGCCAACTATTGTACACGCACAACTCATGCACTTACCAAATGCTTGAAGTTTACCAGAGTGGAAGTCATTCAAGAGACTCAGAAGTCCCCTTTCCATTTCCTGGACATCTGATACATCTGTGAGAAAAGAATGCTGGATTGGTGCTGCTTGTGCCCCTTTTGCTTCACCTCCTGGAGGTTTGGCTTTTTCTTTTATTACACTGGAAAAAAAACAAACCAAACCAACCAATATTACTTCACTTTCACTGTGAATCTGAAATGTAAGAAAAGTGTACATCCAGGCTTTGAAAATGAAATGGGAAATAAGTAATACATATTTTGATAACTCCTTTTAAGGTAAAAACTGGGTCACCTTGTCTTAAAAATAAAGAACATTGCTCTCTCAACAGTTTGGCACTGCAAAATGAAAGATTCCAATGCTCTGCTTTCCTACTAACAGTAGGAAACGTCAGTGGACCAGATGTATACAATGGCCATCTTAATAATGTACAGTGGACCATCGTTACCGAGCATTGACACATGGGGCAGCATCACAGAATTGTTAAGGCTGGAAAATACCTCTAAGATGATAGAGACCAACCACTAACCCAGCACTGCTATGCTGACCTCTAAACCATGTCCTCAGGTGCCACATCTGCATGTTTTTTGAACATTTCCAGGGATGGTGCTTCCACCACTTACCCAGGCAGCCATTATCTACATAAAATCACTCAAAAAGCATCTGCAAACTCTAATCCAGAGACAAATCCCTCAAAAATCATACACTTCTGTTGTTGCAAACACCTACAGACTGCAACAAACCTCAAACAAGCTAAAAATTCTCTACAGCTTTCCTGCAAGAAAACATCAAAATTCCTGGGTCCCATACACTTTTCTCTAGACATAACATTTATTCAGGGCACCATGTGCCCATAGAAACTGCATGGATGAAGATGAATAACCATTATAAACCCAAATGAACAAGCAATCAATATGGATAAAGCCCAACAGTTACCAGTGAGACGTGGCATATTCTATCTCTGGCTCAGAGAGACAAAGTGTATCCTAACCTAATACACCCTAATAATAAGGGGCTGTTCTGCAGCCTTACAATTAATCTGTTCAGAACCTGATCCAGTAGAATACTATGGATATTAAAAAAATCCCAGTAAAGAGGCTTTATTTAATTAGTGAAGCTAACAGGGTTTACAGCATAGAAAGCTCTCCCCTTCCCTCGAATACTCCCATGCTCTGCAAGTCATAAATTCTCTTTCCTATGGGAAATGGTAATTCTTTTTGCAGCCTAACAGCTTCTGTAGTGTATACAGACTGAAACAATCAGCATCTCAACAACAGGTATCTGGTTCAACTTAAGAGCAGCACATCTCAATTTAGGTTTAACTTTAGCTAGTTCTGCTTCAATTTCAGACTTAAAGGTTAGTATGACAGAAAGGTCATCTATGTTTTCCACCTGTTTCTGATGTTTAATAAAATGTATTGTTGCTCCTGAAAAACTCACTTCATTAGATTCTTGGAGATTAAATGAAAATCTACTCTACTATGTAACAGCAGCTCATCCTCACATTGTTGTCAATTACCACTCCTCCTTGGAAAGTTCAAGAAATTGTCTGTATTAGCATTGCTTGGTAAGCTTAACAATTGCACAAGAACATCCAGAACTTAAAGCAGAAAGGACATTTTCTTCTCTAGACAATCTAGTGTACAGCAAGAAATTAATTTCTAGTACATTCCAGAATAATGTTGAGACTGTACAGTCAGCTGCAGAAACCACTGATTTATAGCACATTAATATATACTAATATTTCCCTCAAAATATTGACACATTTTTCCTGAAAAATAACATATAGCATTTGCATTGCAGAAATTCATTATTAATCAGGTCAACACCGATTCCTTCAGAGTGTCTATGCTAATGAGGGCAGTTCTGTATTTAATCTTCAGCTAATACTCACAGGTCAGTAAACCCTGCTGCCTTTCTCTAGCTGACATTTCACTTTAAAATCCCTCTTCACTTATTCATCTACTGTCAGCCACAGCCAAGGAATATATTTTGTAACATGCAGGAAAACTCATGTTCTCAAACTGAAGTAGCTATGTTATCAATAAAACACAAAGTACTCTGACATGATACTTTCTGAAGAAGCGAATCTCTCTGTGCAAGATGCTGCCCTAACCACCCCAATCAAAAACCACCCAGAAATTCTAGTTCCAGCTCATCCTGTTCAATTTATATCCTTCATTTCCTGATGAACTTGTCCGTTCAAACCTTGCAGTCACGTAATATTTTATTTGCTTCTCACAGCTGTATGTGGTGCCCAGATCTGATCGCCCAGCTCTTGCCTCTCACCAGTCACATCAGGCTTTCCTCTGCTTTACCTAAATTGTTACCCGTCTGAGTCTACAGCATTGTGTAACACCTTCCTTTTCTGCAAAATAACCACTGTATCGCATTAAGCACAAATCACTTTCCAAAAATTGAGACACATCATCAGAAAGGATCACAGGGCTGTCGGGGCCAGCCTAAGCGTCCTTCAGACCGTGTGGGCACTGCCCGGCTCCCGGCCCTCGCCTGCCCCGGGGCTGGATGACGCCCCCAGCTCACCGTTTCAGCTTTGGCTTTTGCACTGCCGGCTGTGGGGCGGGGTTGGAGAAGGCTGTGCTTTTACTGACTGGCACCGAGCTCTTCTTGGAGTTCGCGACCTGAGCGGGGTGACTGGTGGACGATTTGGGGCTCCTCCTCTTGATCTTCCTTTCTTCCATCTCTCCCAGGTCACTGCATGCAGCCTAACACCTCGCCCTTCGCGGGGGGGGAAACAAAGCGAGAAACACCCGTTAAAGCCCGTTTACAATAAAAGCGAGGGGGGGAAGCAGCTCACGGAAATACTGCTCAAGGCGAGCAGTCACTCGCTCCGGAGAACAAGGTAACGCGGTTTCCAGGACAAGCCTGAAAGGCGCACTCACCGGAGCCGCTGCCCCGCCGGGGAGGCGCCTGGACACCCACCCACCGACCGACCGTGCCACGGCCAGGGCAGCGCCACCGCGGGCCCGCCCGGCGTGACAGACCCCGGCACCGGGCTCNCCCGGCTCCCAGAGGGCCGGCGCCGGGCCTGCCCGCCTTCCTCCCTCCCGCACGGCCGGGGGCGCTCCCCGGGAGGGGGGCTGAGGAGGGCAGGTAGTGTTGAGGTGCGCCAGGGCAGGGTTAGGCTGGGCATTAGGAGGGATTCTGCACGGAAAGGGCGATTGGGCACCGGAGCGGGCTGTCCGGGGCACGGCGGGGCCGCAGCGCAGGGCCGGGNTCTGGGGCACGGCGGGACCGCAGCGCAGTGCCGGGCCCCGCCCGCAGGGGGCAGCACCGCCCGCCCCGCCCCTTTCCCGGCTCCGTCCCTGCGGGATGCGCCGGGATAGCGCGCGGGTCTCAGGGCTGTCGATCCCGGTGACACGAGGAGCTGGATGCAGCTCTCTGGGTCATTCCCGGCCTGCATTCCAGTCCTGAGTCGTGGGCTTGCAGGAATTTAGTTTTCAAGGCAGGCAGTGTTATTAGTAGGGTGTGCCTACCAAGCCTTGGTAATTAACGAGTTCAGCCCCACAGAGCCTATTTCCTGGTGCATCCCTCGTCATCGCTCCCGTTCTCAGTGGTCCCTGTCGCTGATGGCTTTATGGACTTGAATGCTCGGCACATCTTCCCTATGGCTTGCCTAGGGCTGGCAGCCTGAGCTGGTTTCCCCGTGTGACAGTAGTTTGCTGCTGAGAGAGATGAACTTGCCAACCATCTCTGCAACTTGCCGATTTGAATTCCTTCCGCCTGCAATGAGATCTTAGTTTTCACTTGAGAAGCATGTTGTTCACGACTCTGGGTTTTCTGACGAAGACCCTTGGACATTATTCACACACCAGCTGCAAAGAGTGGTATAATCTGCATCGCCCACACTGAAAACATCAACCAAAAAGCTTTACTGGTGCCTGCAAGCATGTGCCTCAATATGAAGCTACCCCAAGGCTTAACAGGTGTGCAGCTGGGATGTATCCCTATCTCTGTCTACACCTTACATGATACCAAGGGAATGATTCTCCATCGTGTGCTGATCCTGAGCCTTCTTGAATCTTGAATTAGACCTGACAGGCTTTTAGATAGCAGTGCCTCATCAAGACTTGGATGGGATGCTGTAGTTGTGAGACTCAATGGCCACTTTGAGTACAAAAAAGAGTGCTGTGAAGGGAGATTGCATTGGAAAAGACTCAAGTGATGGACAGGGACTGAATGTCCACTGAACGTCACTCTACAGTGAAAGTAATTCCTTGCAACAGGACATAATTTGTGTCTGAGGAGCTGGATCGGTTCCAATGCATTAAGATCAGTGGTGTTGAGAGGGATCTGTGAAAGACCAGTGACATACTGACAGCTCACTTATGGGAATAAACAGCCTAAGGGTGTTTGCATGTAAGCAACTGAGAAGAAAGAAATTAATCTTCAATCTGTAACATTGGAGATGCATTAAACAAAAAGGTGATGGTACAAGACTTAAGGGACAGGCAGAGAAGCTGAAATAGTTGATTCTTTAATACAAAGGGCTTCTGATAGCTAGTTTGGCATGCATTACAGGGAAACGAGCTAAAAAAATTCATACAGGCTGTAAGCCAGACACAAATTCCCAGTCACAGGACTGCCCAAGTAGAATACACATATACATATATGTGTATACATATATATATATATAAGGGGCTGCAAAAAGTGGAAAAAGCAAGACTTACGGACAGAATTGTGTAGATATTTTGGAGATTTGTATGAGATAAATACTGTTTCTGCAGGGTAACTTTGGAAATGTTTGTGTTCATTCAGCCCATTTCTCACATGCTATATGAGCAAGCAAATGTACCCACCCTGCAGTTATATATAGAGGCATATAGAGGTGGGGGTTGTTTTTTCCCTCATGATTAAAGGTGTTCTGTGCATGCAGAATAAAGCAAAGGGGGTTGACAGTTTGGATGGAAGGTGGCTGGGTGTTCTTTGTTTCTACCAAAGCGGTTGAAATAGAATGTCTGATGGTCAGGTTTTAAATAAAGGCAAAATCTTTCAATTGCTAAGCAATTTTAAAATAAAATTACTTTTATATTCAGAAAGCAGTTGGATTCCACAGTTAACCCTGCTTCAGTTTAGTCTCTCAGTAGGAGGGATCAGCTACCCCAGAAAAGACATACAGTCAATTTTAACATGCAGGTAATGTTTTGCTCCAAGTGCATTTCTTATCACTGCACACTGCATCACACTAGAATTATCATTAAGGTGTCTCTGTTAATTCTTTGTCTGATTTAGCAGAGCCTAAATGGGCAGATAATTGGGGAAAGCATCAGACTTTATGTTTTCATAATGAAAGTAATTTTATAGTGGATAATTAATTTCTTACAAAAGATAATACAGGTTAGGAGCAAAGAATCAAAGGTGGCATGGTCTTTGCAAGTACTATAAATCCTATTTCAGGTAACAGTGTTGCCTTGAATCAAATAAGCATATTCACCAGGAGGGAGAAAAAAACCATGTTTTGGATTATCTCCATTTATCTGAGCTTTTGCATAACTTTTTATTGTGGTAATGATTCACAGTCTGGAAAAGGCTTTTTTCCTTTATAAGGATTTTTTTCTGACAACTCCACCAAGCATTACAGTGGTAGCATTGGTATATGCTTGTTGACTGAAGTGCTCCAAGGGTAACAGTGTTTTAATGGCAACAATGTTATTGTTAAAGCAGCAAATTAAAAAGTTAATTGAGTAGGATTTTATTTACATGTATATCTCCTTACAAACTAGAGGCCCACCCTTGAAGACGCTTTGAAGAAGAACTTCAAAGAAGTTAAGTCTGTACTTTGTATTGAGATATGCATGCAAATAAAATCAGATTCTCCTTTCTGAAAACGCTACTTAGTTGGCATGAGATGGCAAGTCGGTTATAAAGGCTCCCAAGAC
Organism: Scytalopus superciliaris; assembly: GCA_013400415.1. Taxonomy (NCBI): domain Eukaryota; kingdom Metazoa; phylum Chordata; class Aves; order Passeriformes; family Rhinocryptidae; genus Scytalopus; species Scytalopus superciliaris. Next base: position 284,177 of record VXBX01005210.1, on the reverse strand, counting down.
TGTGATGAAAGCATTGGGTCCTTTAGCTTCTATAATTAGCTGAGATATATTTCACAGGGTGTCACCTTGCACTCACAGAAGCATTGACATTGCTGTAACATCACCTTCCAAAACAGAGCGTAGGCTGGGACAAAGCTCTTCATAGGAAGTAAAGTACGTATTGCTGGTTTGTGAGAAGCAGAATAGCAAGGTGTGCATGTATCTATCACCCAGCTGAATGTGCAGCACAATGCAGCAGAGTTGAAATTATGTCATTAATTAACACTGGATTAATATAGATGCAGGATTGTGTGGGTTAGGCACATGTGTATTCTGCTTTACAGAATGTTGACAGGTATATCTTCAAGAAATATCACTGAAAACATGTTACTTGCATTGTATTTCTCCCTCTGTCTCTCTCTCTCTTTGTCTCCTCTACCATTGGGCTAGGTGAAGTAATATAAGCATATATAAATGTTTAGACTTATCTATCATTACCCATCAATTTCCACATTTCTAGCACGAATAGTCCACTGAAGTCAGTGCTATTACATGAGAACAAGTACTTTAAAACCTTCACCAGTATTATGTGCTTATAAAGTGTTCTTACTGCAAAAAATCAGTACTTGATTAGCTACTAGGACACTAAATATATGGCCTGCTTAAAAACTAAAATCTTTTGCCAGAATGTGGATAAGCCACCTCCTCAGGACAGCAGTATGGTTATTCAGGCATCCAGAACATAGTAACAAGGTGAGGAAGGAGGGAGAACAGTATGGCCTTGCTGAATCACTTGGAAAGTGGCATGATGCCAAGAACTAGGCTTTCTAGGGCCTGAATGGCCTTGGCCAGCCCCACCTGGAACCCCCCAATCCACTGCCCACGGGCTCAGGAGCCCCACTTCAGCTCAGGCCAGGGCTTTCAATTCCTGCCTAAGCTAAGGGTCTCCAGCTCTCTCTGCAGCTTCTGGATAAACCCCTAGGATTTATACTGTGATCTTGTCTTCAGGAAAAACAAATAAACAAACAAAACCAACAACAACAACAAACTTGATTTCCTTATATGCCTGGAAAATTATGTTTTAGGAATGTTATTAACATGTCCACTAGTTAATTTGCATTTTATATTCACAGTGTGATGGAAGTAATAGTGGTTGGAAAGCACCTCTCAAGGTCACAGCATCATGAAGTAATTCAGGTTGTAAGAGACATCCTGAGGTCTCCCAAGTCAAAGTAAGTCAACTGTGTGCATAGACGAGCTTCCCAGGGCTTTATCCAGACTATCTTGAAAAACTTCCAAGATGAAAACTGCACAAATGTCCTGTAGCGTTCTCATTTAGAATTATTTCAAAAGCATTTCCATGGCTTTAGGTGCTGGCATGCTGGGAAAAAAGTAGGGTTTTCTGAAGAATAAAGGTGATAACTGATTTCCATCTTGCACAACTGTCTTGTCTGGACAGTGCTTTTTCACATATTAAAATACATTATAATCAAATTATTCCATCTACCAAACTGTTTCACTACTTTTATCATAATAACCTTTCTCACAGGACTCAAATGATCCATTGAAAGACTTGAGAAAAGGCTGGGATAATACGACACCACTCCTGCATCAGTGTTCAATCGTGGACAATGGTGAATTTCATATGAGCTTTTAAAATAAATAAAAATAAACCTTAGGTGAATTCTTCATCCTTGGGCAGCCTGCTGAATTAGTTTTGCAGTTAGTCATAGAGCTACTCACTGTAAATGTAACAGTGTTTACAATCACTCAAAGATCAGCAACACTGTGTTTACAGAATTCCATGAAAGTCAGCAAAAGTGAACCCTTGTGAACCAAAATGGAAAGTAAATTCTAAAACCAACACCAGATCAGAAAACAGATTACAAAAGACTCTTTGTCTGCACAGCTGGGGATGTATTAGCGCAGAGTATGGTTTCTGCTGTAAATTATGGAAATAATATGTGGAAAGGATTGTTGGATTTTACTTAACCTAAAATCTGTAACACCTGTCCTTGGCAGGCACCTGCTCTTTCCTCCTTTTAAATATTGAACAGTGTTTATGATTAATTTAGTACAACAAGATAGAACGTGCAGCTCATATCACAAAGAACCAATATGCATATTTTGTTTTCTGTATCTTGTTTTTCAAACTGTTCAGTAATTTATCACAAGAGGAGTAAGACCTTTCAGGAAAAAAAACAAAACAAAAACCCCCAAACAGTCTTAAGGTTATAAGTGAAATTAAATACTTGCTCAATTGTTTTAATAATTTGGCTAAGTGCCTACAATAATTGTTTTATTTTCTTTGCCAGTGTTTACACCTAACGTCAGTAGGAGAAACTGCTATTCACATTCTCTCTATGAAATGCCACTGAAGAGTACTGCTAGTACAGAGCAATACAGGCATGCTCGAGAAGGCCCAGTAAATGGAGTTTAAGTTTTCAAAGCAATTTCAGCCTCACCTCTAGTGTGCACAAACATGGACTTGTGGACATAATCACCTGCACGCACCTCTGAACGTCATGGCCAAGAATCTCAGTGGTGTGAAACTCTGTACAAACTCAGGGAGCAAATAAACAAAATTCCTACCACACAGACCACATAATAGATGGATACAAGACAGAAGAGGAAAAAGAAAAAAGAAGCAATTAGATAACCTGTATCTACATAATCCACCATAATTTTTGTCAAAGGTTCTGCCAGCATCCTGGGCAAGGATGAATTCATAGCTTACAGTAAAGAATTTATAGGTGAATTTTTTGATGGACCATTTGGCTTAAAACTGGGCAAACTTAAAATTCTCTTTTTAAACCACACAATAGAAAACTATCTCAAATATGCTTTTTTTTTTTTTTTTTTTTTACCCCTAATGGTAAACTCTATATGCAAAATTATAGGTCTCATTTGTAAATTCAATTCAACTCAAGAAAATCGAGTAATTTTTCTAAGTGAAAAGATCTGTGAAGATTATACCTGCAAAGAACTGTGAAGGCAAGCAGCTAAGCTTCCTTTATTGAATTTGCTAAGAGCAAGAAATATGTCTCTCATATCTACAGTTATAGAAATAAAGTTATATTCTATAACTCAGATTGTTATTGTAATATCAAAGTAGGACTGTGAGTTATTTGCAGTCTGCAATTTTTCCTGGTCAGATTTGTAGCTGGCCTCGTGTAATTCCTTTGTGTTGTTTGGGAAATTGAATTCTCTTCCGCCTCTATAGCTTAATGGCTCAGTACAAATACAACTGCTTCAATGTTTTAAGAGCATCAAGTGACTATTTTTTTCCAGGCTAGAAGACATTGCTGAGAAGTTCCACTGACTAAATGTCTGTTCTCTCAAGCAGACATTGGAAAGCGTGTTTGTATTTTCAGAATCTGTTTTGTTGGCTATATACAAATGCAGAACTAAAACCAAACAAAAAATCCATTCCCTAAAGACAGTAAGTATACACAGAAATATCTGTACAGAGCTGTTTCCAACCAATACACACACTAAATGGTATTCTAAAATTTTCTTTTTAATATGATTTCACTCCAGTAACTCTAATTAGCATTTTGTTTTGCATTGGAAATACTAAAGAGAAATAGCAGCAAGAGGTCTCAGCCCCAAACAGGATGCCTGTGACAATGGGCACTGTTTTGCTGTAGAATAAAAAGGGCCTCCAAAGAAAATTGTTTAAGACTTAAATACGTGATGGAATACAGTGGGCCTGTGAGCAGCACTGTTTCACTGAAGGTAATTGCATACAGACTAATAGTTAGTTATAGTATGGTACAGTAGATATTAGTGTGAAGAATTCCACTTCAAGCTTTCCCTGAATTAGTCATAATAGAATCGTGGGTTTAAATGAGACTTCCTTTTAAAGGTATATCTAGAAAAAACCCCAACTATATGGAAAGCATTGCAAAAAGTTCTACACTTCAGTGGAAAATAACTGACTATATGCATTACATATTTTGATTGTGGATCACAATGATTGTGTTAATATTCAAAACTACAGTTTCAGCTATCATGAAGGGCAAAGCACAGAAAGATTGACACAGCAAAGAGCCAAAGCAGCATCATTGTGACACTGGTTTTTTGGTTTTGTTTGGGTTTTATTTCTTTTTGCTGTGTATATACACCCAGGGACTAAATTAGCAAACTTTTGGAAGGAGACCACAAGGGAGACTCCTGGAAGGAGGCTCAAATGCAATTAACTGGGGTTTTGGTTGTTTTTTTTTTCCCCCTCCTTCTAAGGAAACTATTCCTAAAAGGAAATAGACTGAAATTCTTTAAACTTTTTTTCACCCCATTTTTAAGCAAAACAAAACAGAACTTTTGTAGCTGGGTTTCATTATATTTAAAAGTTGATTCCTATGCTATTAAGAAAGGAATTTGTATGTTTTTTTTCTTGAACTAACTAAAAAATTGTTTTGCTAGAAATGCTTAAAACTGGGCCTGTTCATAGTCCTCTAAGGAATATGTACTCTGCCAAGTCTGAAAATACTTGGAACAGTGGTCTCAGTAATATCTTGCATACAGTGCTACATTTTTTTTTACTGATTTATGAACAAGACACTGATGCTTAGATTGTACAGTTTGTCTGATCCATGCAAGGAAATAAACACAGCTGCATTTATTACAGTGATTGCATAATCATGTATTTGGTACCCACAAACTTCTGGGAATATTCAGAGAGCGGTATGTGCTAAAAATCCTCATTTCCTTCACTTTCTCTAAGATGACTCTCAATTCATTTTAAATTTAATTTAAGATTTTTGTTTGAATAAGTTAGACATTTTAATAGTAACTATTCTGCAACAACAGTAATTCAAATCATTTGCACTGGTTGTAAAGAGTGGTACTGCTATTGCACAGGACATAGAAAATACAAAGGTGGCCCTTGTCACAGGTATTGCTTTGAGCTTCCTAATTTGGAGATGTATAGACTCTCAGCTGTTACTCCATGTAGTGCAGACTTTACTATTCAATGTAATTTCTAGATAGCCATAATACTGTCAGTCTTTCAAATCCTCATTTTGCAATTTGAAAATATTTTACTATATTTTATTTATTAGCAATATGCCAGTCTTTGAGACTGACTGTGTATATAAATAAAAACACAGAGCTTCGCAGCATGAACACACTGGATCTCATCACAACCAGTCACTAGGTAGACAAAATTATGCAAAGAAAAATAAACAAGGCAGCCAGAGACTTCTAGTGATCTACCACAGTGGCAAATTCTCCCCACATGAATATTTTTAAAAGTCAGCTAAAATCCAAAAGAATTTTTTTCTGGCATCCTGTAAATATTCAGAACATGGACAGTATACTAAATATAATTAGGAAATATTTTGTTATTTTTTTGTAATCTGAAAATGGAAAAGTGAGTCCAGGCAGTGGTGGAATGTGTTGCAGATTGCTGCACACCCCCCACTATAATTTCACTAGTGACTGGCTCAGCCATGGTAGAGATTCCAGTGACAAGCTGTGCTCACTGACAAGGAAGAGAATGGGGAAATCTGCACTGCTTGATAGATGGTTTATCATGCCCTGCCTTTTTTTTCAGTGGCCAAACTCTGTGTTTTATTTATGAGGCAGGAGCTGCTACAGTGTATAAAAACTCATTTGTGACTGACTGGCATACCATTCATCTCTGTGCTCATCAGCTGAAACAAACTGGAACAGGGTGGCATCTTTTTTAAAAAATGTATTTATATAGTTTAAACAAGTACTTTGCTGTAGCTGTAGTGACTGGTGGTGGGAAGCTAATACCTAAGGAGAAATTCAGTTCTGCTTTAGTGACCAGCATAGTCTGCATGTTTGGGATGCAATTAAGAGGCTTCTGTCCATTGGATGTATTGTTTGCCCTGAGTCCTGAGGCATTCATTTGAAAAGATAATCAGCCTTGTTAAAAGAATACGATTTCAAGTCTTGTTTGATGGAATTGTTTTTCAAACTTTTTTGGGGGGTTTTGTTGTGATATTTAGTTAATTAATCAAAATGTAAACTGTGTAATTGCTTCAAAGGAGACCACATATAATGCAATTAGAGAAGACATGAATGTGGTCAGTGTCTTAGATAAATACAAATTTTATACAGAATTTAGGCAAGCTTTCAACACGATCTTTTGTCATTAAAGCTACGGACAGCAACAAAGGATGTGGGTCAGTACTTATGAAATCTCCATATGTTTAATCTGATTTTCAGCCAATAATTCCTGCAGCTTTTGTTTTTCCAGGTGAAGGTTTTCTTGCACAAATAATGACACCTGTACTCCTGTCCTACAGTCACTTGCTGTATGCATACCTGTATGCATACTCAGTTAATAATAATACATGACTTAGATTAGATTTATATTAGAGATAAGGAAGATTTTTTTTTCACCATAAGGGTGCTGAGGCAGGTCTTTAAAGGTGCCTTTTGGACCAAGCTATTCTATGGTTCTGTGATTCCATGATACTTCGATGGCTAAAGTCCTTGTGAAGCAGAAACCTAAACACTTTACCAGTTAAAAAATCAAATATATCAGTTTTTCTGCCATGGAGGAAGTGGAAGTGTGGAATGCACTTTGTTAGAAGACACAGAAGTGCCTCAACCAAATGAAGAAATTCAGTATGGCAGTTCCAGGAGTAGTATGACTGATGCACTGATAAAATATTTCAGCAACTTGGTTTCTCTTTGGGGAGATATAGTTTGGATTTGTTTCCATTGTCCAAAAACTGGAGTCCTAAAGGCATTTTGTCTCTGAGTCCAGCATTGCCATAATGACTGGCAGTCTTCTTTTTGCTCTCTACTCGACTAACCACAAGGACCAAAAGCTCTAATGATCACTTCAAGCTCTTAGGGGGCTGTTATGCTATAGTTGTGTTTTCATAGACTCCATAGGCTTTTGCATGTGTTTCTATTCAGAGCCTAGATTTCCCCCACTGTTCTGGTGCCCTGACAATGATCCAACATACTGCTGTGTCTTGAAGTGCAGAGACTATACATTTTCCTGCAATTTTTTTACAGTACATCAGCTGCCTCTTTTTGTGCAGCAGAGCTTTGGCAGTTCTCCACTGACAACTTCAGATACTTGCAGAGCAGGCTACAGACCATGCATCTGTAGGCAGGAGTGGAAGGAAGGAGGCAGAGGTGGGAGAGCCCCTCTTTTAGAGACAAAGAGCTGTTACACCTTGTTGGCATGTTGTTGAATCCTGTCCTTTGGCCATCACAACTACCATTTCCTCCATGGTGTCATTCCTACTGCAGTCAGCTTTGACTGTCCCATTGCACCACTGCTAGTGTGGCTTTTATCCAAAGACAACTGTGTATAGATAGAAAAATGAGAAAGGCTTTGAGAGATTTTAAGCTGTCAGAACATGGTGTGCTGACTCTTGCTCTTGTGTAGATATGCAGAGCTCTGTAGCTTGGAAAAGCTCAGGGGCCAGATAGCAGAACAATCCAAGGTCTAAACCATAAGCTGGACAGACTTGAATAATAAGCTTCAGCTTAATATTAGGACTGAGAAAAGAGTAGGGACAGAAAAATCACTAGGACTGATGCAACAAAACCACTAACCTTAAAGATGGTGCTCAAGAAAATACTAAACTCGTTTACTCTGAAAATGTAAATACATCTGCCAAGTTCTTTGAATAGGAGGGATGAAAGTGTTGGAGTTACACTGTTGCTTTTTTTATACTGGTGATGATAACATGGTGAAGAAAATCGTCAAAAATATTACAGAACAAAATAGAAAAGGGAGCTCAGATCCAGGCTTCAAGCAGGTGCATGACCCAGGAATATGCCAGGCAAGGAGATCTTGGGGTTGACAAAAATCTGAAATTATTAATGTCCAGGGAAATAGGATCTTGTAAGTAATCTGTGTCAGAGAGAAGCCTGTTATCATCAGAGAAGTTCCATTATTAGTTTTAAAAGAATATCCACGAGATTCCATTTCTGGACAAGGAGGGAGTCTTTTGGGCCATGCTGGGTAAGAATTCCAGTACACAAAAATACCAGTTCCTGGTATTGGTAAGCTGGAAGAAAAGGGAGAATTGAAAGATGTGCTGCATAGTCATGCAAAGGTGATCTGTGGCCTAATATGGTATTGTAGAAATTTAGAGAAACCCAGCAAAACAGCTATAATTTTTATAGTGGTAATTGATTTTATCATTTGATAATTATATAATGCACAAAAAGTATGCAGTCATGAGGGACAGAAATTGGCAGAATTCCGGTACCGTTTAATTTTCTCAGGAGTCATATCTACTCCCATTTTCTGCCCATCTTATGCAGGGTTTTTTGAAAAAGGTTTTCTACTGAAGACAGAAATTAAATGCAGCCCAGTGGCTCAACAGGACTGGGAGCATCCACATACTTTTGGTTAACCAAAAAAGAATGTCAGAAAACATACTTTTTGTGCAGAATTGCCTCCACTTTAAGCTTACACCAAACTTCTACAGCTCAACAGCCAAAGTAAGTAAAAAATACATACGCTATGCACCCAGGACATTGAGCTTGCTTTCTCAATTACAAACCAGAGCTCATTAGAGCTGCTCTGCCAGTGACCAAGAAATGTCCTCCTGCAAGTTGTACTGTTGTTATTTCTGTTTATCCACTTGGATGGGTTTTCCTAGGCTACACGGGCACTGAGCTTGAATCTGTGGGCTAAAATACAATGGATGAGCTTGGTGCCTCTAGCTGACTACATCTAAACTACCTTCTTGGCACGTAATTGCAATTTCAGGAAGAGCTGTCTGATGTTTTGTGGTTGTCCATGTGGCTCTTGTACTACTGCTTGCTATTTGCTTCTGAGAGCCCAAAGGGATTGCAGAAGCAAGACGAGGGGAGAGCAGCATTCATTCTGCAATAGGTGATGAGTAAGTCCCACAAGACTTGGCTTCTGTTTCTTGAAATAGAACATGAAAGTCATTAGGTCTTTCATCTGGTAATTTAACTTGAGGCTTAAAAAGCTGAAGGGTGAAAGCTACAATTCAGACATAATGAACTTTCCAGTGAACTTGGACTTTCATTAAAAATTAAATCAATATTGACTTGAAATACTCAGTAAAGTCTCTGCTGTCCTTTTGTCTACCTTTCTCCTTTGCATCTCAGTTTCCTAGGCTCTGTTTTTCTTCTGAGAGGATCTCCCTCCCCTCTCCTGACTGAGAGTATTTGGAGGTGTGAGACCCAGAATGCTGGGTCAGAGGTCTGCCAGGCTTAGCTGTGCAAGTGGCAGTGATTGCTGTGCACGTTGCTCACAGACCTCCTTCTCCAGTGGATGCAGCTAAATGCAAAGCAGCCCCTCACTCCCACACCACCTATACACCCCGATTGCCAAAAACTGCTGTGTGAATGTGTGGGGCCATAAGCTGTGGGGATGGCTCACCCAAGGGCAGCAGCCTGCAGGACAGCAGGGAGCAGCACTGAGGCTGTCACCCACCCTGGCCAGTGGTGCCTACCTTGCCTCAAAGTCCTCCCGGGCCTAGGGGAGTATTAAAAAGAGTCAGGAACATCCTCACAGTTCTGCCAGAAAAGGAAACATTTTCCAGCCATAACTGTTGGAAGTAAATAGGCACAGGTAGCTGAGGGGGACGGGTGTCCCTAAGAAAGTCTATATTTCTGCTGACCTTAGAAATTTTAAATGTTTCCCTTGCAGCATGATGAATACTTGAAATATGCAACTGTGTAAGTATTTAAGTTTCCTTTCCTATGTTCCTTCCTTTAGCATGGGAAGAAACAAGCTCTGAGACCACCCTTTACTTGTTTCAGTTAACCAATCTTCGCATTTCAGTCTCTCAATATTTACATATTTTTTAACACCTGTTTTTTCTGAGTGTTCCGTACAGTAACAGCCCATCCCAGAAAAACAGATCATATAAACTAATGAGAAAAAAAGTATTGTTCCAGAATAAGCATACAGACTTTGAATGTTTCAGGAACATCAGTGCACTTAAAATTCAGATTTATTTCTTAGCTTGGTTGAATTGTCACTCCTAAAAAGTCCTTATTTTTTATGATACATTATTCCCTCTAGAAATATTCAAGCTGTCACAGTAGTTTATTTTACATTTTGCAAACATACAAACCAGTGAAATAGGTAAAGTAGGTTTCACCGGCAGTGACATTCCACTCACAGTAGCTGAGGCTCTTTATTGCATTCAGGTGTTGTCTAAAGCTTTGATTTCTTGTTATTATTCTCCCTGTGCTCAAATCTGTTTTAAGTACTTTTTCCCACTTACAGGTAAGAAAATGCAAAAATATTTGCAGTATCAGGATTTTATCTGAATTTTCAGGAAATATTTTAGACTGGTAAATGTACCTTTTTGAAAGTACTTATTGCTAAACTTAAAAATTAGTAATCTCCAATCAAACAAATGTGCTCACAGTCTTATGATATCTGCCCCGGCAGATGTGTTGCTGCAGGTGCTTTTCAGCTGACACTTGAACTGAGCTCTTTGCTCATTTTCTTCCTACTGTGTTTGATATTGAAGTCCTTCTCATACTTGGTTTCCCCATGGTATTGCTATTTAAATAAAACATACAAAGCATTACTCCTCTCCACTCAAACATGCCAGTGAACAGAATACATTTTTCATCAAACAACTACCCTAAACAAACACGTCTAAGAACTAATGAAGACATTATGTGCCAAAATAAAACCAGAAGAGTTCAATATGAGAGAATGACTGCTTTCCATCCTCTGTTAATCAATCCTGACAGCTTCCCCATTGCACAACTATTGCTTTGGATTCCTTATGTGCTTAAACCCCTGATTAAACACCACTTTGCCTGCTTGCACCATGTTCTTCTCATCAGTTTCTACAAATATTGCACATGTGCACTCAGGGGGAACATTCCAAGTTGCAAAGTTATCCATTAGTAACCTGTTTGGACAGAGGTGTGAAGAAAGGTAGTTTTGTTCTTTATTTTTTTAACACTAGATGGCATTGCTNAAGCGAAGAATTAATGACTTGCAATTTTTGCTGTGACTATTACCCTACACACGTTTCCCGTAGATCTTAATTCTCACACGTGCCACCAAGCCTTTGTTTTGTATTCCACTGCCTTCAGCCTTGCCCACACGCACCAAGGAGTTTCGGAAACACTACTGGTGGAACAGTTTTCTTCAGGTTTCCCTTAAGTAACTAAGGCTAAAACTGTGGATAATAAATACTGTGATGCAGAATATTTTGTTACCTAAATTGTGTGTCCTCAAGATGCTAATGGAATGGCACAGTGGATATGTCCCTGGACCTTTCCTTCTCCAGCTGATTCTCTTTCTTTCATCACATAGTTTCAGCAGCTGCAGCAGGCTATGAGGCAGGAAGGGACTACACAACCAGTTTTCCCCAGGGCCCTTTCCCACAAGAAAAGAGGGATTGGGTTCCTCTCTTTATCATATAGCAGGAGCCAGAGCCAGTAGGGCATTGTCCAATTAAAATTAAATAGCAGCTGTTGACAGTTGCTAGTAGGCTAAATTGGTTCTGTAGGGAATGGCTCATTAGAGCCGTCATCTCCATGAAGAGCTGATTGTGTCCTGCGCGGGAAAAGTGCAGGGGCTTCTAAGGCTGGAACCTGCCTTCGGTCCGCACCAGCGTTACGTTCAGCGTGCAGTGCTGCCACACTCGATGTCGTGCTCTGCCTGGGCCAGACTTTGCGTTTCCTACTGTAGTGTCAATCTTACTAAAAACTAACCACAAGCAACTCGCCGTTCCCAGACAGGCTGCTTTCCTTTCCCTGCCTTGGAGCAGCACCCCCAACCTAACCCGCGGCGTGGCAGGGGCTGGCGTGAGACCTGCCCCTCTCCTGCCTGGCCCCTTTGGCCGCGCAGAGGAGGCGGAGGGGCTGGCTTCTCCCCGGGGAGCGCCGCGGGGCCGGGAGCAGCTACCTTGGCTGCCGGCTGCCCGGGAAGGGTGAGGCTCCAGTTCGGGGAGCTACAGGTAGGCGGCGGCCTCTTTGGCTTTTCCCAGGTTCGTGGAGGCTTTTTCCCCTCCCTCCTCCTCTTTTTCCAGCTCTCGCTTTCCGGGTTGGGAGTTTGATTCGTTCGGAAAAGTGCCCGCATCGGCGCGGGGTTCCCCAGGTGGGGCAGCTCCGGGCTCTTTCTCCTCCTCCTCTGTCTCGCTTTCCTCCTTCGTGGCCGCATCCAGGGCGCTTCGGTCCCCCTCCCACGCTTCCTCCACTTCCCCCCGCCCCATCCCCACTTCGGGGAGAGGAAGCCGGGCTCTTTCCTGCCTGCCGGCCACCCCGGGCTCTCCCCGCGCCCGCCGTGCGG
>VXBX01005210.1:64190-271797 GCA_013400415.1 Scytalopus superciliaris | reverse complement strand
CGGCGCGGTGCCGCTCTTCGGGACGCTGGAGCAGGTCAGCTCGTACGCGCTGGTGTCGCTGCTCATGCAGCTCTCCGACCTCTCCCGCTGCGCCGGCGACATCTTCGGCGGGATCCTCAGCGAGGCGGACTCCCTGTGCCACCGCAACGCCCGGCTCCAGCGCCGCCTCGGCGCCTTGGAGGAGCTCCTCGCCCGCCTCGACCACCGCAAAGTCAAGATCCGTGAGTACCGCCCTTGCCCGCCGCTCCGAGCTCGCACGGGACGGTGGCGGGAGCTTCGGGCAGCGGGAGGACCGGTGGCGGGGCGGTCGGCACGGAAGGCTGGGCTTTAGGTAGATATTTATTTAAAAAAGAAAAGAGAGAAGGAAACTTAAGCGTCCCCGTCTGGCTTTTCCCGTGCTCAGGTGGGGGCTGCCGCCCCCGGTCCCACCGCGGTTCGTCCCGCAGTGCGGTGCATCCCCCGCCCGCTGACCCAGCCCGGGGCTCCGTTCCGGCGGCTCCGGCTCTGGGTGTCTCCCGCCCCGTCGGGAGGGGCGGTGTCAGCGTGCGGGGCCGGTGGCTGCGGGTGTTTTCCCAGCGCTTGTCTGGCGGAGCCCTGGCCGGGGGCGGGGGTCCGCCAGCGTGGGGATCCCGGGGGAGTTTGTTTGTATGTTTATGCCGGGTTTGCGCTAAACTTGGGATCAGCCGAGCTTCTGACAGTTCAGCCCACATGCCTGATTAATTCTTTTGTATGTGCATGGGAAGAACTCAGTAAACAGAAACCTGGATGCACTTCGCAGCTGGTTTTGTGTCTCTCGGTTCTCCCGAGCTTCTGTTCTTTGTGCGGCGCTGATCCTAAACTTGTATTTTCAACTTCATTCATGCTGCACAAGCAGCAAGATCCCGATTCAGCCTCGGATTCCTAAGTCGTGGCAGCATGGGGCGGTGGTTCTAAAGTTTCTTTTAGAGCCTGTAAAGTGGCCCTCAGAGTGATTAATTGTACACCTACACAGACTTATTGGAAAAGGGTTTTTTTCTGAGCTTAGTCGAACTTTGGAGAAAGGATCCCATAAAAATTGTATCTGGAACATGGAGTTTCGTTTGTGCATCTCGAAGCTCCCCACAGACAGTGTGAGAGATGGCTTGCAACATCAGCTTAGTTTTCTCAATGTGCTGGAAACATTCAAGAGCCCAAAGAACTGTGTTGCAACTTCTGTGGCAGCTGTATAAGGTGTACGCCCCAGCCTACATAGGGTTGCTGCTCAGAGACCACCAATAGTTTTCTTTTGAATGGAAGTAGAAAGCCTACTTTGCATATGGCATACTTATGAGCAAAATTGATAAGGAAGGCCTTTCACAGATAAGATTCAGTGTACGATGACTTTTCTGTTTCATTGTGGAATTATTCCTTAAAGTATAATTAAATTTACAGCTTCTCCAAAGGCTGACACCTCCATCATCCTTACCAAATCTTGTTCTTTGTAAGTGTGAGGCCCCAGCTTTACTTTTTTGGTGCTTTGTAATCATGTGACAAATTTAAGGAGCGTTTCTTCCTCGCCAGGACAGGTATATCCTTTTCTGTCAATATAGTCATGTGAGTTTGGCATGGTGTGATGCAATCAGACTTGAAATAAGAATGTGTTATTACTAAAGATACCTGCAGTATAGCGGTATATTCTATTGATGCCCTGATAGAGAGCTGTATTTGTTTATCTCAGTTTAAACAGCACTCTAATGATTCCATACACTGATGCAATGCATCTAAAAAGAAGGGTGAAATAAGGCTAGTAATGTACTGGGAAAACCCTGAAATTCTACATGTGTTGGACTCTTCGTTATTCTATTCTCTCTTAGTCATTGTTTTGCACAAATTATATATTTGCTACTTGTTGTTATTGCTACAACAAGCCTGTTACTGCTTTTAATTTGATGATCCTTGTTCTTGTCATTGTGATGCCCAAAACTGGATGCAGTTCTTCTGTTTGGCTTTCTCTGGTTTTAAACTCTTTGCTATGTGGCACCTCTGCTGTCAATTCAGTTTTACTACTTGAAAGCTGCATTGCTGCTGCTAATATTTACTTTTCAAAGGTCTCACCTATTAAAGTCAAAGAATGATTATTTATTCCCCGTGTATTTTTTAGGGTTTTTGTTTTGGTTTGGGGAGTTTGGGCTTATTTATTTATTGTAAAGGTATCGTTGCCTGTCAGTTGCAAGGAATATATTTGTAGGCTAAGCATATTGACATGAAGTTGCACATAAACCCATGACGATTCTCTTCTCATCAGCTTTCTAGATACTGTAAACTGTCCAAGGAGATCAGGTGGGATGATCAGTTAGCATTATGAATGTCTCACAATGCAAGTCATCAAGGCTTATCTGCAAGTTTAACCGTGTTCCTGATATTAAAGGGAAATATATGCAAAACAAACAGAATGGTTTAATAATGCTGTCTTTATTTGCGAATGATGACAAGGGAGATTTTTCCTTCCCATTTTTGAAGATACAGAAGCCTCATGGAGAAAGCTGTTTGCTGGTGCAGGACTTTAAGAACAAATGTAATTGCTTTCCCACTTACTAATCATAAACCTTTTCTTATAGGGCAGATATTGTAAATTACTGTACCTCTTGTTTTGCACATATACATACACAGGTGCAACATGACATTGTTTCAGATAAGTATTTTGCTTTGGCATTCAGGATGAGGGGATAGAACATTGTACATCTGCTTTTCAAATCATGGGTAATTTCTACTTGAATAAATGGCTTTTATTCTCTGTGTGGGGCCCCAACAATAATATCCTCTTGGAACTGAAGGACCCAGGGTGATCTTTGTGTTTCCCAGCATGATGTTGTATGGGAAGGACCAGAGGAGAACTAGCAAATTTCAAATCTGAGTCACAACCACTTCTTGGGCAGTAGCTGCAGACTGGCAGCTGGTAGAAGATACACTGCATATGTCCACAGTGCTTGGGAAAAGTGCATAATTTGAAATGGTGCGGTTTTCTTATTTTTGTATTATCATAATTTTGTTTCAAAGTAAAATTTCTATGCAGTACCCTTCAGATAACAGGGGTTCACTAGTGTTTGTTCCTTTCTGAGCATGGGTAGGGGTGTGAGGGAGGGAAAACAGGCAGAACAAAGCTCTTTGTCTTCAGTTAGTCATTCTCTACAGTTGTTGACAGTGTGTTTGCTTGTCTGTCTGTACGGTGTGTCCTTGTGTATGTGCAGAAGATCTATATGGTCCTAGATATAGATATTAAAGTATTAATAGGTACATGTGTCTCAAATGGTCTCTGCTGTTTCTCCTTTGTTATGTACTCCTTAGTATCCTGTAGTGAATGCATTAGTTAAAGGACATCCACTCATTGCTCTGCATTGGAGAGAACTTTCTGATGTGGCAAACTCGTTAAGGATATGCTTTTTTGCAGTAGTCTCTACATCTTTGCAACCCTTCCCCATCTGTCAGAAGTGGCTGTAATTCTATCATGCCTTTCAACTGAGAGGCCTGCTTTCCAAGGGTTCAGTATTGGTGTGCCACAAGTACTCAGAGATTTGATTTCTTGTCCACTTCAGGATGTTGAAGGTAGCTTTCAGATGTATGCAGTCTTGGTGATGGTTCATTTTTCAGGAGTTCACCACTGACATCAGGGTTCACTGGAATGACTCTGCTCTCTCTGGTTTGGTTTGGCTGTCTTAAACTTTTTGTCTAGGATGGTAGAGAAGCTTCTCTTTATGCCCCCAACTGAAAAACTTGTGGTTGACCCTATTTCAATACAAGGATATTTATAAGATGAATTAGTAAAATGTTTTCCTGGCATGTATTTGAGCTTTGCATGATGAGTAGGGTGCTGTGCCATAAGAAGGAACATCAAAATATGATGAGACGTGTCCCTGTGGGCTGATGACTGGTTTATAACTCATGGTGGTGGGAGGCACTAATGGCTTAAGGTGGTTTACAACATTCAAGTGTAGTATACAGTACTCATGACCTTAGTTCAGCTGCACTAGCCATGTCTAGAGAATTAATTAGATTCAGTACTTTTTTCATCAGGTTTTCATTAAGCTTATGTGTGTTGCTGTTTTGCATGCCTGTTTTGTTATATATTTCCAGCATCCAGCTGCTGTAATATGTTGTACACCATGGGACTTGCCTAACAGCTTTTCATTTTCTAGGAGTGTGCATCTGTAGCTGTGACCTGGCATTAGTTGATGTAGTTTTTCATCACTTTCAGTTCTTAAACATCAGGGTGGGTGAGGACAAGTTCCTCTTTGAAGTGATCAGAGCTCATCAAAAGGCATATGATGGCAGCAGAGAATCTTGCAAGAATTACAAGGCCAGCTCTTGGAAAATGCTGTGGGGCCTTAAACAGTCATTGTTTTTATAGATTGTGAGGAAGGAAATTTTTTCCATTAATATTTGTCTTCCACCATCTGCTGATATTTATGCAAAAAATTAATATTGCCATTCTTTTCTGTGAACCATAATGATTCAACAGACTGAAAGGCTGTCCTTTCCACCTTGTATGCTATTTATTTTACCGTCTTTCTGAAGAGATGTTTTGAGAGGGATGTTGGGAGGTTAACCTAATGACAACTTCTGGTTCAGTTTCTCCAGCAGTAGGAAGGAGTTTGGCCAGTTGTACCTCCTGTTCTAACAAGAAGAAACAGAATCTGTGGGAGGGAGGAAATGCTACCTCCTAATTAGCGTTGTTGTTGTTGTTTAAAATCCTTCAGTGTTTGGTTTTAAAGGCACAGTATAATAATTTGATTTTGATGCAGAATGTGTATACATATGTATGTTTTTTCAAGTTTAAGCACGTTAATGCAAGGGCTTGGGGATGTGGGGAGTATGACTTTCTATTTGTCTGCATGATGGAAGGACAATCCAGTTTACACTTGATCTCCTGCTATTTTGTTTAGTAAGTATTTTCCACTCTTTGTGTGCAAGGCAGTACTGGAGCACATTTCCTGCTTTAGCCGAACAGGAAGCTTTATTCAGCTTATTCCTAGGGAAACCCCTCCTCCATTCCAAGCCACCAAAAGTGAGCATTATTCAAGACAGTATCAGCAGTAGGCATGAGATGAAGGGGCTGGCTGACTTTCTATAGTTTCTGGTGTAAGGTCAGAGAATCCTGCAACAACAAGGACAAACTTTCTTTAAAAAAAGGTTTAGGAAAAAAAATACAAACAACACACTCACTCCCTACCCCCAAAAAGAAAACAAACCATACCACAGCCAAAAACCTCAAACCAACCACCAAAACCATGGTGTGCTATTGAGAAAGCTTTGGTGAGAAAAGACAGGCTCTCAGGTGAACAGTTCTCTTCTAGCAATATTTGGGAGCTACAGTTTGTCTGTGATACTTTGCAGATGCTTGAGATGACTGAACTGTGGTACTTCTCTCTGTTGCTGTGTAATGTGAAGATTCAACAGCAAAGTTCAATCATGTTAAACAGTTAGTTCCTAAGTTTCCTTTGAGGGGAAAAAAAAAATAAATTTTCTCCTTTATCCTGTTGTAATTATCCAGTTTGTTGCTCAGAAGCATTATAACTCTTGTTTTATTTAGCTAGTGCAAGGCTAATTATCTGTGGAAATTCAACCTGATCCAAAGGAGATTTCGTTTGAAATAAGCAGGAAGAAAGTCTGAGTTAGAGAAAGATTTCCCATGGGGATGGTGGGCCAAGTCGTTGTCCTGCTGAGTGGCAAAGCTCCAGCTGAATTCAGTTTGATGAGGGTTTGGCTTGCTGTTTTGAAAACAGTTGACACTCTTTGGCTGAAATGTAGAGCTGCTTTGTACATTGCTCAGAACCTATTATACGCCACCTATGAACATTTATTTCCATAGATCTTATGATTGGCTTGATCATTCAAGAAAACAGTGTTTAGGAGAGGTAGTTAATGAATTAAACATACTTGTATTTAGTTGTTTTCAATTAGGGTCTATTTTGAAGGTTGCTAGATATTTTAGGATACACTAAAATGTCCTCAGAAGTTTCTCTTCCTATTAGTGTTGGCACAGTCTCAGCTTGGTTGAGTGCGAGCTAGTAATCTTGGTCTTGTGGGCTTCTCTCCTAAGCTGCTAATACGAATCTCCTGCAGAAGAGGTATGGGGTTTTTTGGCTGAACCTATTAACATATATAAAACAACCCAGTGGAAAGCCACTGACATTCCTCAAAACCTCTGTCCTGGAATTTAAACCAGTCTCTAATCAGTGGGAAGTCAGATGAGGTTTTCAAGGGGGGTGGGGAGCAGACTATCCCACATACACTTAGTGAATCCTGCATCTTCCACTGAAGTGTTTGGTGCAGGCAGCCATCAGCCACAGAATACTGTGCTAAATGTTGCCCAGGCCAGATTCAGTATGGTAATTCCTGGCCCCTTTCCGTGTTTCCGTGTGAAGGAGTGGCAATTTCCCTTTCCTCATGTTTCTTTTTTTTCTCCTTCATGCTCAAATAAGTGATACAATAAATGAGGGCATGTGCTTTGGTTCTTGTTATCAGGAGTGCTAGTGCAGCACAAACAGAAAGGGAGATTGAGAAATAGAAGGAATTAAAAAATGCATATCGAAAGCTTGGCAATTATGCAAAGCCCCAGTTTCTTTTGTAGTCCTAAACTAGCTATCAGCAGGCAAGATCAAAGCTGTCCACCCTAACAGTTAACAAGATCAATTAAACATGCTAATTAAATGTTGTTCTTGGCTGTAGGTTGGATAGGAAACCTGCTGGTTGGATGACAGTCTTCAGAAAGCCTGGATGACACGCCACTTAAGAGACTAGAAAAAATATCTTGCTACCTGTGGGTTTAGCACAGATTAATGTGGGTGGACTTTGCAAGCTGTTTGTACTTATATCATTCCATGTTTTAGTTGGGCAGGGCTGCTTCTGGCTTTAGGCTGTTGTGGTTTTTTTCCTCTTCGTCATTTATGAATTATGGTGGTTTAAGTTAGGTTGTTTTTATTTATTTATTTATTGGCCTCTTGTCCTTTAATCAACATTGTGCATATGAGATTTCATTGCCCCTTAAGAGCTAGGAGTAGTTAGAATATAAACGATTAAGGTCCTATGAATGTGATTGAGCTTAGGGCACTGTGCAATCTGGAGGCAGGGTAGTTACTCTTGCAGAGAGAGGCAGTACCAAGTAATTGCTTTATCATAACTCCTCTTGGTAATTTGCTTCTTGAAGCCACTGGGCTACACAGTTTTTAGGTTAAGACCTGATTAATTCTTTTAATTTTCTTCCTCTTATTTTCTCTTCCTCATTTTCTTTAGTAGGTTAGACTCCCCACCCTAGGTGTGCTGTGAGCTGCCTCTCCATCTCCTGCCCTGCCTGTTCTGAGGTGTGACAGTTTCAGCGTCTGCTCTGCACCCTACCACCCATGTCATGCCTGTTCAAACTGGCCTAGAGCATCTCCTCTTCCTCAAATACAGCACTCTGCAGGCCAGATAGTTGGTCAGATTAGTGAGGAGGGAGGAAAGGGGATGGGAGGCAGAGACAGGGAAGGGTGAAATTCTGGCTTTCTCATGACAAACCCTCTCACCACTCCATTTCATACCCCTTGGTGTCAGCTCCCGTGTAAGGCCTTCCTGGCTAGAGTTGTGGCACAGTGGATAGCACCATAATAATAGTTTTAGTCCTGTCCAAGTATGTCCCTTCATTTTTATTGCTTCTTTTCCAAACATGTCTATTGCTCTGCTATAGAAGTATAAATCAAGAGCAAAAGCAATTACCTTCACTTCCATCATTATAATGGTATATCAAGGTAGTACTTGAAATGAAAAAAAAATGCAAAAGAATTAACTTTAATGTGTATCTGTGGCTGAGTTCTTATAACTTTTGAACTTAAAGGGCATTTTAATTTCCCTAATCTACATGTGAGCAGCAGTTCTGTTTTAATTTGAAATTTGACATCTTGATAACATGTAGCTCTGTTAAGTTCGTTGGACATTCCTTTTACTGTAATCAGACTGTAGCTTAGCTAAGCAAATTTTGATTAATCTAAGGTTGTAATTTTTTAATTAACTTAGCTCCTACTTTTCAGAGATTAGGACTACAACAGATGCCTGTTGAAGTATATTGGAATGATGGATGCTATCTGAAGAACTGAGTCACTTATTTTTTTTACTAGCAATAAATGCTAATGTTAATGGAAAAATGATAGAGATTTGGAGCATATTGATTAATAGTGACAATGGTGGGGTTTTTCTAGTTCTTTTTTTTCTGGTTGAATGGCTAAATGGCAAATGAAAACAAGAGGTTTCTACTGTATGCTTTACAAGGTAATGAGTTGTACTTGAATGCTCTTCTTTCTCCTTGTTTCTCTCTCTCTCTCTTTTTTTTTTTTTTCCATTTTACTATCAAAATGCTGGCTACAGAAAAGCTCTCAACTGCTTTTAAGTGGTGGGATAAATATTGCTGCTCACTGGCTTACATGCATTCTTCTATGTCTGGCTGTTTTATTTGTAAGGTTTCTCAAAATCTTGGGTTTGAGTAAGAAAGCAAGCCCAGTCTTTCTTCTTGCAAATGGATATCTGTCTTCTGTTTTCTACTTTACCAAGTTTTGGCTTTTGGAAACAGATGGAGCTGGCTTACAGGAAGCTCAGCAGGACCCAAGAGGAGTGCTCTCTGTGGGTTATCTCTAGTAGCACCTTTTGTTCCTGTTGTATGGGAGGGCAGAGCTTCCGAGCAAGTGGTGTTGGCTGTCCCTTCCTGTTCAGTATCTAGTTTGTGGTGAGTAACTGAATCTACTTTGGAGGCTGGAGAAACCAAGTGATGTTTGGTTAATGCACTACCTTAAATGTTTTAAAAAAAACAAACCAAACCAAAACAAAAAACAAACAAAAAACCCAAACAAACAAACAAAACCAAAAAACTCCCAAACAAATAAACAAAAAAACCCAACTCAAAATGTTGTTAGCCACGTTATCCTTAGAGGTGCTTAAAAAATTTTGAATTAGAAAAAAAGAAAATTTTCTACCAGGATATGAAAACAAACTCTTACAGAACTTTTTGTTAACTGTGGTATTTGATTTTCAATTTAGAAGAAAGATAGCACAAGCCAAGATTGATTGATAACACAGCATGATCCACTGCCCATTATTCTGGATGTGATGCAAATAAAATTCTTTTTACTCAAATTTTGAATTATTTTTTTCCTCCCTCCAGTATACATCCTAGACACTGAAAAATATTTCTTTGCAGAAGTCTAAGGATCCAAGGATTTCTGGGAATGGTCGCTATGTAAGATTGAAGATACATGTCAATGTGTATATGAACAATAATGCAATTAAGTATATGGTTATAATCTCCTTTACACTATTTTGATTTGTGGTGTTGGAAGAATGGAGCCTACTGTGTGAACTTTAATATTTTAAATATGAGAAATGAGTTTGGTCTACACTGGTTATGAGGAAGAAAGAGAATGAAAATACAGTAATGTTTGTAATATGTCTTGGTGTGTTAGTTTAGATGCAGTTTTCCAAAACTTGTTTGTTGAGCTATTTCTTTGCTCTATTAAAATAAATGTAGGCAGTTACTATGGGGTTCCTCCTGCTACCTTTAATAGCATGTGTATGTGATAGAAAATCAAGTATTTTAAGGTATAAGGATACTTATCATAAAAAGTCATTCTGCGTGGCTGAATGCTTGCCGTAGGGAATGGGTATGGGAGGAAATAGAAGGGTGATAGGGGGGTTAGAACTGAAGGTTTTTGTCCCAGCTGTGTTCAGGACCTTGATGGAAAGCAAGATACTGGAAACTGGTATAGCAACTGATCTCCATGGGGCCAACACCCTTCCCTGTGTGTCTGGCTGCTGCCCTCGCAGTGGGGAGCGTGTGCAGTCCTGTTGGGCAGGCTGGGACAGCCTGAGCCCTGCAGGGAGCAGTCCCATGGAGGGGGGGCCCTGACCCTGCTGGGCTGCAGCTGGGCTCGGCCTTGGTTGTGCAACCTGTGCTAAAGTGGCTCTGCCTCAGCGCTTTCTGAAATCCCCGGTCGCATCACACAGGGCTTACCTCGTCCTGGGGAGGCAGGCATGATTGTCACAGGGGTGGTTTCAATGTAAATAGATTATTGCAGTTGATTTCAAAATTACAGCTGCAGTTATATAATTGTGAAGTATGCGGAATTGTAATCTATAATCATGATCTTTACCTTCAGGAAAGATGGGAAAGTTGGAGAAAACAAGGTGAGTGTGAATAGTTCTCTTGCCTTGCCTTGTCTTAGTGGTCAACGGTAGGACACGGCTGTGCTTTAGCAAATCTCCTGCATGGAGAGCAGGGAGCTGTGCCCATTATCCTGAATGAAGGTTAAACTGCACTGTTGGCCTGCTTGTGATAACAAATTTCCTTAAAACATTAGAAAGCACTTACGCAGCACAGCCACAATGCAGATTTAACTGTGAGTTATAAGACTCTTTGCCCCGAGACAGTCTAGTTTTAAAACATATGAGTGAATCCAGAAGATGGTAATTTAGTTAAGTGTGGTTTGAAAAGGTCTGTTTTGAAGAACCGGAAGTTTCACAGCAGTTATGGCTTTTCTTGAGGTCTAGAGGAAGAGCAGGTAATTAGAAATTTGTGGAGTGTTTGCCTGAGGTGAAGAATACCAAAAATCATAGAGCTCTTGATGCTTTTTAGTTTGTGATGTTACAAAAGTCTCTGTTTGTCTGTATCTGTTACAGAGACATTGTGTCTACTTGATGGTAATGAAGACCAAAACCATCTGTAATGCTTATTATCTTGCCTGCTCCCACTCACTGCTGAGTTTGGCTTGAATTCTGTAATTTGTGACGAGCCCTCTGAAGGTATGTAACATGGGAGGGAGCGCTCTTTGAGGCGTGTTGTTTTGACCCTGTTGCTCTAACTGAGCATGTTTTCCTCTCCCACCCCTTTTCCCAGCACACAAAATACAGTAGCTTTTTCCTTGCAAACCATTTTGTTACTGTTAGTAACCTTGCTGACAAATTGTGAAACTTGCTGCTGTCTGGAAATAGCTACAGCTTGTAAAAGGTGGGATGAAGACTGGGTAATTTAGCATTGTACACAGAGATAACGTGCTGGAGGTTAAGACACCGAATATTTAAGTGATTTAAATGTATTGTGTAGTGCTACTGGTAGAAAAATTAATTAGGTCACCATAGACAAAAACTTGTCTTCATTTGAGCTCCTGTCAGCTCGGCATGTTTGTGCTCTGTTGGTTTTATCACTAGTTACATCTATGCACATACGGTATTTCTAATTTAGATTGTTATTAGTGGTTTATAAAAATAAAATATGAATAAACTTAATTCTGACAACAAATGAAAGTGTGGGTATATTTCTAGCAGAAGATTGAGCTTATCAGGGAGAACCCCAGGTCATCTCAGCTTTTAACAGAAATAGCAGCTGGAAAAAGAACTGACTGACAGAAAGCAGATAGCACCAAATAGCAAGCTTGGGTGTGAACTCTGTAGGTGAACACTGAAGTGAGCAGAGTCTTTCTCATCACTCAGCCTGAAAATTCTGCATGATCATGGTTAGAAGTAGAACACAATGTTTACTTACAGGGTGTTAAGAGTGACTTGAACTGTGTGCCATGTGCTGCAGTTCCTTTTCTCAATTTCTCCCCCCAACTTGATGACTGTTGTTGAAGCTGAGACAGCGACTTTGAATGGAATGAAACTTTTCAAGAAAAAGCTCTTGATGCTGCTTGAAGTCACCAAAGGTCATGTATTGAGAACATTGGAAGGGTAAACCTTGTAATGTTCCCATGGGGCCACTTCTCGAGCTTGTTCAGGCCCTCCTCGATGGCATCCTGTCCCTCAGGCGTACCAACTGCACTACTCAGCCTGGTGTCATCTGCAGACTTGCTGAGGGTGCACTCCATCCCTTCATCTATGTCACTGGTGAAGACATTAAACAGAACTGGTCCCAGTACAGACCCCTGAGGAACACCACTTGTTATCAGTCTCCATCTGGACATGGAGCTGTTGATCGCTACCCTTGGGCTGTGACCACTTAATCCAATCCCTTACTCAGAATAGGCTGAGTGTGAGCCAGGTGCTGAGGGCAGTATGTGGTTGGGTTTTGAATATCTCCAAGGATGGAGCATCCACAGCCCTCATAGTAGAGATGCTTTTTATATTTTTTAATTGAGTTTCTTGTATTCCAGTTTGTGCTTATTGGCTCTTGTCAAAGCATTTTAACCAGGAGCACTACTACACTCTTCTTGCTGGAAGGTTGTCCAAGAGGAATGCTAATTGCACCAGAGATGGACAACTTGATCAAGAGAGCTCGGATACTCTCTGGCCTTAGGTAAAATGTCTTAGCACATTTATCTGAAAAAAGGATGGGTTAGGGAAGGTGTTAGTTAATCAAGTAATAAAGCTGGCAGCCAAAAATCATATTCTAAAAATTATAATTAATATTATTTATTTATATGTATTTATTTGAGGACTTCTGACCTTGCAGTGGAAGAGCTTTAATACTGTCAATAAAAATACCTATTGCTTCTCTTGAAAGGCTAGGTAATAAACCTGATCTGAGGAAGATGGAAACTAGCACCAGTGGAGATAGTGGAAACTGTTTCCAGTGGCTCACCTTACAGGCACTGTTGGCAGTGTCTCTTAGGGAGTGAAAAGCATTCACTATTCACAGGAGGAGTCCCGAACAACCCTTCCGCATGCTTAAGAATTTCAGCAGCGGCTTCTTTTTGAAATTGTGACAAAGGTCCTTGGCTAGGTTTTTGAAAACTGTCTAGGATCTAGGTTACATTACCACAGTACTCTATTTTTTGCTTGTTGATGGAGCTTTATTAAGCAGGATAGAAAACATACCATATAGTTCTGTTCTTCATCTTGCTTGGGGCAAGCAAGCAAACTCCAATAAGAATTACAGGAAACACCTTTTTGATCATCCACAGCAGCAGTTGATCGAATAAAGCAGTTCCTCAGTAGCCTGAGTTGCTGCTAATTAAACACATTTTCCTATCCTTCTCCTAAGTAAGCAATCTTTCAGGCTGACTTAATTGACAGGCCTGTGTAAGCGTGATTGTGCTTTAAATGAAACTTATGATTTAAGGGCTAAATAAAAGCCATTGGAGAGAAATAATTTGATTTTAAAATGTTTTTGTTAGACTGCAGGATTATCTAGTATTTTACATAACCTATAACTTACACACATGGATGGCAAACTATCATTATACATTCATTTTTTTCCAATGCTAGTTCATAAACTCTTGTTAAAGTGTCCAAATTCACATGGAAGCAGCCAAACTGGCATTCAATAAAGCTATACTTAAAGCTCTTGGCAGGATTTTTCCCATATGAAAGATGTTATATATAAGCTTTTTGGAGTAAAACTCTTAAGAAGTTTTGGGATGCCAGTTCTAACAACTGCCAGATCATCCTAAAATTAAAAGGTTTTAAATACCAGATCACAGCTTTGTGTCAGAGTTCTCGTCTTAGACTGTCTTTCTATTGTACATGTAAATTGATTTTTGTTACAGCACCTCTGGGAAATATCCACTGACTAAGCTTGTAATCTCAGGTATTTGGCACCTCTGTTGCTTTTTGCTGTGGAACCTCGCAAAAATGGGGTTCACTGAAGAGTCTGGCCTTAAGTATTTGGGTGTAGTGAATGATTTCCCCCCTTGCCCCCCTATTATGTTTCTAAGGAGAATAGTTGTGGCCTGTGGAATACATCCTGTTTTCTCGGCTGCAATGAAACCCTTGCTTTTTATTTGTAATACCTACTGTTTTTCTTCTTTTTTAAGGCTGCCCACAGCTGACCCAGAACTTCTTAAAGACAAAGGCTAATAGAGATGTGTTCCTTTGTTTTTTACCAGAGAGGAAGAGGCTTGAGATTTTTAAACCAGTCAGTTTTCCCTGTGGTGCTTTCAATCAAACCTTGTGTGTCTCTGTGTCTCTCTCAAAGAATAAAGAAACAAAACTAAAAAACCAAATCCCAACAACAACAAACCAAACAGAAAAGCCCCTACCTTGTGAAAACAACTGATTGACTTTGCCCAAACTGTAAGAAAGCCAAAAACGTAAAGGCCTTTTATCCTAAATGCACGTATTTGGATTTTTTCCTTAATCTGTATCATTAGTAGAGTAGATTAATCCACAGCAATTTTTAGTTTGATTATATTCCTTGATATACATTTGAACATACATAGTGTAGCTAAAATTTCCTTTTGCCTGTTTTTTGCTTGTGTTTAAGGTCAAGAAGACACATAGGGGTGAAAATCTGGGTTGACTTATGATTTGCATTTTCCAGCATCAGTTTTGACCTTGAGTTGCTAAGTATGAACTTGGAACAAAAGAGCTTTATAGAAGTGGTTGATGGATGGGTTGTAATATTGAAGCTTCCCTCCCCCATGCTCACATCCTCAGAGCTCAGTCCATCGTTACGCTGAAGCACTGCCTTCATAGGGAACAGTCCGCTGCTTCAGGAGTTAAAAATACTGAGGCTGGTACTTTGGGAATTTAGAACACTGTTTATAATACTGAAGATTTAGGAGAGAGAGAATAGTGAAAATTGTGTAGGTAAGTTTGGGGGGATTTCTGTGTTTTTTTCTTTTCTTTTGAGAAAATATTTTCTGAGGTAATGGTTTTAAATCAACATTTTCCCTATCTATTGCATAGGAAATGCTATTGTGTTCCTTTTGTCTTCTCTCTGCAAACAGTTTGCTTTGTGTGGATTGTAGTACTTTTTTTAATTACTTTTAAATAAAAAATCTTGTTGATCTCCATCTCCCTCCATCTTTCCCCCATTTGTATCAGTGGCTGTAGCTATTGCAGGTTCATGTTTTATCAAATTTGCTGAGATTCTTCTCACTGAAATGCTACAAAAAGAGGGAGATGGTTGTTTTGGGAGGAGAAAGAATTAGCAACAGTGGAGGTAGCAACCTGAATGGTGATATATCCAGGAATGCTTTGTAAGCCATATTTTGCAACACTGAAATTTGAAAACACGGTTTCTTCTAACTGAGGATTGCCCTTTGGTTTTTAATCAAGCTTCGTTAATATCCAGTAGAGTGTGGCATAAGAGCAGGACTGCTGTACAGCCATAGTGGGGTGCATGGTGTCATGCTGGGCTAGAACTGTGGCTCCCAGATGGGCTTCTGCCAGTGGTTTGGGGTGTCCTGAGATCAGCAAGTGGGGGAATGTGAGTGCCTGTGCTGTCATATCATAGAATAGTTCATGTTGGAAGGGTCCTTTAAAGCCCCTCTAGATGCCTCCTTTGCATTTAATTAATTAACCTGTTTTGTTATGGGTGGAAAAGGTAAGTTGGTTGCAAGAACAGATGGTACAAATGGACAGGGAGGGACTGAAAAGAAACAAAATTAGCATGAGGCAGGCATCAGTCCCATTGAAGCAAAAAAATTCTGTGCTCTGCACTCATCTTGAAGTCAAGTTAGATTCTTGTGTGTCTTGTGTTACTGTTGCCAGTGTCTGTGAAAATTAAAAAAACCAAATGATGGGGAGAGTAGTGTCACTTATTTTGCTAGAGGGAATTTTAGAGAAAAACCAAAACGAGTGTGAAAAACTGACAAAAATTAAAATGCTGTGGGTGAAATCCTGTGACTACTGTGGATGCTGAGAGTGTTCATAGTGGCTAGTATCCCTATGAGACCTCTAATAATATCAGCACTCTGTACTGTAATCTTGCAAGATCTCATTTAATATGATTTAAGGATTGCTTGAAGGCCAGAGATCTTCCTCGGCAGGTCTTGTAGAGACAGATCTTGATTTTGGAAACTGGAAGTACTGAATTTGAGGGTGCAGGAGAATGGACTGGTGCACAAATAACTGAGAAAGCTCTGTATGAAAATAGCACTGCCACCACCATTAAAAAAAAAATAAAATAATTCCTTCAATGGAAGAACAACATCCCTTTTTTGAAGGCTGATGCTTTAAAGTGAGCCACATCATAGATGTGACCACTGTGATGTGGCTATACTAAAAGATGCTCTCACTTGTAAGTGTCAAAAGGGCTTTGAGGATTGCAGAATTACCATTTTACAGTTAAACAAGGAAAACTCAGAAAGGTCAACTGCCACGGTGAAGCAAGCTACTGTCAGAGCCTGCATCTCAGTCCTGGTGAAAAAGGAGATCCCAATGGATTAACATGCCCTCCGGTTCATAGGCTGCACCAGCTTGATCTGGCTGGAATTGGTTTGCCTTCTGTTCAACTATACTTTGATCGATTTGACTTTGATGAATAGGGCATCAGTGGCCAAATCTATCCACCAGATCTGAGGAGGAAGAGAGTAGGACTACCTGGTGTTTTGCAGAGTTGGGCTGATTGTGATGATTAAGATAACTTCAAGGATAAAGGAAAATAATTAGATTATGTCATGTAATATTCTGTAGATATTTAAATACAAGGTATTGCTTTTTACCCCAGCATTATATGAAACTAGTGTTCTTACTATCATTATGAGATGTCATTTTGGTGCTCTAGGAAATCTACCACAAACGTACCTTCTCTAATGATCCACATATTCCAGTGGTCCAAAGGTGTCTTGCATTTCCTGTTCATCTGCTTTGCCATGTGTGTGCCCAGAGACACACTCTGTAACCTCGTGGTTCATGCTTGCTCCTTCAAATCCAGCTTGCCCTCTTTCTAGTCTGCTGGTTAATGCCTGGGCTGAAATCTGTCCTTCTGCTTGTAACAGTCCTGAAAATCCTTCCCCAAAAAGCCCTGCTTTGATTAATTCTAGCAACCTCTTGCAACCAAATTGAAGAATGGTTTTACCCCAGAAATTGGTAAAGGATGGTAATGCACATACCGAAATTACTGTCTGAGGATTTCTGTGGAAAGGGTCAAATGTTTCTTTTGACTTTGGTTAAGTACATTTCATTGAAGATGTGTATGCAATATCCCTAGTGATTAATTGCTCTCAAATACTTATCCCAGCTGAGTTATGTAATATGACTCTCTGAGGGATTCCCAATAAAAACTCTGTGAATGGTAGATGTAAATGTCTGCTGTGGCTTTTGAAATTTTAGATGTGAAAAGTGCTAATGGGAAAAATATTTTCTATAGCTCCTGAGATAGGGTCTTGAATTTTTAAGGCCTTGTGTTTAACTCCCACTGATTTAAAATTTTGAGGCTTTGCTCTAAGTTGTTCCTTATGCTTCTGCCAGAACAAAAGTTGAGTGTCTTTAAAGAAATTAGACTAAGGCTGCAAAGTGAAAAATACCAAATGGAAAGGTATGTACTTAATTCCAGCTGCTGCCTGTGAAAATCTGCTATAATACACTTCAGATGGTATGATAGGGTGCTATTTCTGAGTACCTCAATAAGGGTATTTGTTTTGGCAGCAGGATGATTAACAATTTTTCTTGGTTACATGGAGTCCTAGATTTTTCAGAGTGCTTTTTGACAACCCCAAAATGGGAAATAGGCAAATGCTGAGCTGAAAATGTAGAAGTTT
This sequence comes from Scytalopus superciliaris, assembly GCA_013400415.1. Classification (NCBI taxonomy): domain Eukaryota; kingdom Metazoa; phylum Chordata; class Aves; order Passeriformes; family Rhinocryptidae; genus Scytalopus; species Scytalopus superciliaris. Next base: position 254,401 of record VXBX01005210.1, on the reverse strand, counting down.
TCAGTATATATAGAAAATTAAATTTCTGGGTTCACAATACCTGAAGATAATGAGTTTTCTTTTTTTTACTTGGGCTGAAAATGGAGTTTGTCAGGGCATAGCCTTTCTGAGATGGCTGGAGGCAGGATGGAAACACCTCTTGTGCTGGAGTGTTGAGGTCAGCATTGTCTTGGGAGTCCTGTGCCTGCTGCATGCAGGGGATGGGAAAACCAACAGATTCTCTACTTAGGTGTAAAGGAAATAGAGTAAAACATCTGTTGTGGCAAAGGAAAGCATACTTGAACACATGAAAGTGTGAGATCTCCAATCCAGATAGGCAGACAGCCTGTGCTTGTCTCACCTCTGTTGTTCACAGTCACTGCCTCAAAAACAGCTTTTGATGATGAGGCTGCTGGTGTGCCCACGTTTTTAGCTATGATGTACACTACCACAGTCCTGTTCCCTTGTGTTTGGCTTTGTCTGTTTGTCAGTCAACTTCTTGAGTGGTATCACACCAGCTGTGTTTTCAGCCCTGTGTACATGGCAGTGATGGTTTTCAGGTCTTTAATTAGCTGTGCCCAGCTGTTGCAGGAGACATTTGGCCCATGCATGCTGTGTCAGTGTGATAGCTCACAGCGGCCCCCTCACTCTCCCGGCAAGAAGCGGCAGTCCAGACTTGTCCAGTAAGCTATGGCTGGAATCACTCTCACTTTGGTTTGCAGACTGGTTTCTTCTTGGATGCTTGGAGGATCTTGTGTTGGTGCAAATATAAATAAAATCAGACCTAATCTGTTTGTGCTCAGCTAACTAAGGTGACCAGTGTCAAGCACAGCTGAATAATTTGGTATTCTGTTTTCCTTAGAGGGCACACAGACCTTGATATACTGGGATGCTATAGTAATGAGCATAAATAGTTATTAAAAACATTTATTAAAATAAAAAGAAGATAATTTTTGCTAATGTAAAACTGTAGTGCAGGATTTTTGTGTGTTTTGTGTTGTTCCTTTAGGGACATCTGCAGTCCATCATGCAGGGCAACACTGCCCTTTCTGTTGTGGGGGAAAACCGACCTTTTGAAATGCTTCAGCTGGGGACCAGTAGCTTCTTGCTGTAGTGTTTTGCTTCATCCATAGTTGGTCCATGTCAGAACCTCATGAGTAGATATACAGGAGAGTACAGAGAAGCGAGGAGGAAAGCACTATTGGCGATGAAATGGTAGTAGTTCCACCAGCCTCTAGCTTTAAAATCACAATGTTGAAATAGGTTTGGATTTCAGGGGAGCAAATGCTATACAGAATTAGTTTCTCATGGCTGGGCTTCGCGAACGAAAATTTGAGAAGGGCTCTCCCCACGTTTGCTACAAGCGTGCTGGTGGCTAAAAAGGCCGGTCACAAAAGGCACAGTGGAAAGTCTCCACAGGCTGTACCACAACGGAAGATGCCCATTGGCCACGGTTAGCCAACCGGGTGAGGGGTGGAGATGAGCTAGGCCCCTCTCCATGTGGCATTCAGGATGCTGCTGAACGAGACTGTCATCTCCGAGTCAGTCTCGAGCGACCAATGTCCTGAACCGCCTGCATGCAGGGTTGGGACTGCGGCTTCCAGTGCACCTTCTCACCTGCCGTTTCGCCCCTCGCCTGTCGCTGCAGGGCTTGCAAATGTGGGTGTAGCCTTCAAGCCTGCGCAGTGGATTTTTTAGGTGAGGCGCAGCGTGCGCGGGACTGGCCCCACCCTTTACTCCTGAGGTTCATCTGCCAGGGCCAAGCAAGCTTGGACGGTGACAGTGAAGTCCTCAGGACGTAGGTTTAGTTAGAGTATCCTTCTCATAGATGGATGGCCTTACAGGGCTAAGCGAGCTCCATCTGCCCAGGTTTGGAGTTAGAGTTGTCCTTCTCCTAGGATGGTTGCCAGGGGGCTTCGAGCCCATCCTGCCCATGGACACACTTTGTCTGACCCTTCAGTTGAGACCTGACTAGCATGGGAGACCCTATCAGAGGCACAAACCACTGCCAGCATAGCTCGCAACCTCATAAGGGCACGCAAGCTTCTCCCCCGCGACAAGGGGGTGTCCATGGAGAAGAGAATTAGTTTCTAAAGCTCTGAAAATGACATGTGGGTTTTTTAATGTTGAGGAAAAAGGCATTAGTCCACACTTGCATTCATTTAAAAAGTCCTTGGTTTTGCACTCTTCTGTCTTGGTATGCATATAACGAGAACAAGGGAAAAAAGCAACAATGACTCAAAGTAGGTGCTCCTGTCACTCCACAGAAGGATGGACAAAATCTCTGGCTGGCACAGAGGCAGCATGGGACGTGTGTTGGGCATCCTGCATCTCCTGGTGAGCAAATGGGGGGACTGATTTGAGCAAGCATGGCCAAATGGTGCCAGTTAACAGGAGTTAGAGCAGTCCCTGGTTTTGGTGGTACTCAAGAAAGTAGCATCAACCAGGAGCCAGCTCTGGTACTTTATTGGCAGCCCCTCCATCACTTTATAACCACTCAGTGTTGGCAGTGCCTCTTTCCACCTCTTCAGTGCCAGTGGCAACATTTTGAAAAAGTATTTGATTCCAAAATAAATGTGCACACTCAGATTTGCTGAGAATTACCACAATGTGTGAAATAAAAACAGATTTAGTTATTTTGTTGTAAGTTGGTATGTAGCTCAGCTCTCCATAACCACTCCCAAAGGATATAATAAATACTGAAGTGTTTAAATATGAGGCTTGATATTTTCTTTAGTAAATGCTTTTGAGTATGGTGTCCGGAACTATTTCTAACTCTGTAGAGCAGTTAACTGTATAAATGTGCTTTTCAGGATTTTTCTTCAGCTTATGGGTTGATAGTCCTTTGTTTGGAGGAAAATAAAAATCCTATCTGTTTATATATTTTTAATTAAATACCATTAGATAGTCATATATTGTTCTAATAGCAGATGTATAATGGTGATTTTTTAAGGTTTCTTTTTTCCTTTTTTTGAAGCTGTCCTCACTGTCCTTAAAATAAAGCATGCTGCACTCTCTCCCAACTCCCTGCCCCAAAAGAAAATATTGTAAAACATTATTTTTATCTCAAAAGTAATTCCAAAATTACAAGTTGAGCTTTATTAACCTACCTAAGCATGTGTGGCCTTATCTCCTATATGGAGTCATTCACATTAATACCAGCTGAAATCTGTTCTGGGTATATAACTCCCTATAGTAATGCTTTTTTATTTCTGAGACACTGAATGTCTCATCACTGCATGTTTATGGCAATAGTGATATTTTCATTTTAGTGTTACTCTAATTTGCACTTGTGGAATGACTCTTCATTTGTAATCTTTTGAGGCACTTGTCTTACTCCTGCAATAATTAAAGTTCACCTGAATAATTATGAGGACTAACCAAGCTCATCCTTATTTTATGTATTGTTTGCTTGTGTTTATGGTTGCAGTTTATATATTTGGCAACCAAACCCTGAAGCAGAAATTGCAAACAAGCCTAAACTGATGTATTTCTAAACTTAGCTAAGCAGCAATGAAAACTGTGACAGCTATCTAGTAGTGGGAGTAGCAACTGAACTGGATTAGGGTTATTTGAAGCCACACATTGCATATGTGGCAGTTCCTTCATATTCTTCAGGTAGTTTCCTTCATTTGTTTACATTTTGAAGATCAGCATAGTGTCAGAAGTTATTTACTCACAAGCTTTATTTGCAATAGAAAAAGTACAAGTTTTTATGAATAAACTGCAATGACTCTGTGTCGTATACATCTCTCACCGTTCAACATCAGATGTCTGGCACTGATTTTTTGTCTTCAGCTTTACTAAATGTAGTGAATATTCTTAAACTTTTGGCAAAGCTAGTATTGTTAGCATTTGCAATTCTTAAATTCTGGAGATGACATCTAAAAAGCTTGAGTGGTCTGGGTTTGTTTTATTTCAGCACCTCCAAGTCCCACTTGATATGTACTGCTTTGTACCATTTTACAGTGCAGAATGAGGGTCGAGCTTGGCTTGCTCATGCCTGTCCCTCACTTATGGGATGAGGAGTGTACAGCTCATCTGATTGTAACTAGAAACAACTGCTGAACTTTCATCTGCTAATTACCCATTCACTGAGGACAGCACTGCTGTAGCATCTGCTAGACATTATATCTTGTTTAAAAAGAAGCCAGTAAGAAAAAAATATAGGAGGGATAAAAACAATGAGGTATCAGTTTAGAGCACAGAATTGATAACAAATGTTCTATTTCTGGTTTCTTTGCTGCCATGGAAGCCTTGTACCTTCATACAAATAATATAAGTGTCTTTCATCACCTGTTAAATGAAGTCTGTCCCTGCTGCTTGCAGGTGCTTTGATTATTTTTAGTTTATGCATGGATCCGTAGAAAGCTTTGAAAATTCTTGGGTTTGCTTTTTCTTCCCTCTGCCTGTGACTTCATATTTCTTTGTTGTTTTTTTAAAGCTGTGGTTGTTATCAAGCTTATCAAGCTTTTCTCCTTATGGCTTTTCACTTTACCTCCTGATGCACAGGGAGCACAGAGAGGCTCCACAGCTGCAGCAGCTGGAGCCCTCATTGCAAGGCTGTAGCAGGTCGTGCCAGCTGCTCACAGACACAAGGCTGAGAGTTGTCACTACCCCGCTATCAGCAGCACCTTTTGAGCTGCCAATAAGGATCTAAAAAGTTTGTAAATTTGAGTTGGGATTGTTAAAACAGTAACAAAGAGAATTTTGTGCAGTGATTGGGAGAGGGATTTGTATTCTAACTCTTACTGTTTTGACCTAAAATATAAGGGGTATGGTTGCTGATTGTTCCCAAACAGAATACGTATTTCACACCTTAATTCATGAACAGGTCTTCCCTGTCTGATAGGATGTAGCAGAGCCACGTGCAGTGTGTGTGCTTAGCTATTGGAACAGTGCTTCAAATAAATCTACAGTTCACTTAAGTCTGTGCTGATTTTTGCTTCATACTGGCTTCTGTGTTTTTTCAGTAAGTTTTATCTATTGGAACATGTACACCATGCCTCAGCATAACCTGCCCAGCCATACCTAATACACCAGAAGAGCTTGGTGTGAGGTGTGTGTATGAGGGTAGCGGGAATAAGGTGCCAGTGAGATGTTCCAGGCCTCTTCCAGATGCATTAGGACTTCAAGAGAGTGTAGAAGAACGATAATGTCCCTTTTGATGGTGGCAGTGAGCTGGTGGATGGGCTCAGCCCACCGCACTGAGTGACACGTGATCTTTGTAACTGCAAGTTGCTCCCACCCGTTGTCCTCTCCTCTTGCTTTTGTACCAGGCTCCTTGGGCCAGATCCAGTGAAGGTGCAGTGCTAGTTCAGCCTACTGACCCAAGGGCAAACTTTCTGGCAGAATGGACAACACATGGTTTTACTATATTAGAAGTAATGTCCATCCATGCTGGAGATAGAATAATGCATTTACTTTGGTGCCTACCTTAACAGCTTCTGCCCTCTCTCTAGAATGATAGATCAGCACCAAAGTGATCACAGAAATAAGCTAAGGTGAGAGAACTGTGAAGAAGTAAAAGAACCTGTTAGGAGCTTTTTATCTGACGTTTGCCTACTATAAAATGCTATAAAACATGAGTAAACATGCTCTTGTGAGGTTGCTGGGCCTTGAATCTGGACTTGCTGTCCAATAACTAACCTAGCAAGTAAGCCTGAGTGCCTAAACGAAGCTGATACCTGCCTCCTTCCTTGGTTTGTTAATTTGGGGTTCTTTTTACTTCTTTAATGGTGGGCACTTTTCATTTAATAATCTCTTCAGACAGAAGGCAATCACAGTTCACAAGCTTCAGTCACTGGGCTGGTGTGAAGTAGAGGCCCTTTCTATCTGTCCTGCTGAAATGAAGGTCATGGGACCAGAAAGGAAGAAACTGGAAAAGACGCCTTGTAGGCTTTGTAGTCTGGGAGCTTGTGCAGTTGGCTGGTTTGGATTGATGTGGGTTTTGGTCTGCACTCTGGGAGTTTTTCTCTGCTTTAGTCCAGCATTTTTTTTTCCTTTGTGCCTTTTATTAATAATAATACAACTATTAATAACTAGAAGTCCTGTGTATCCAAATCTCTATTCTTGATTCCATGTCATTTATAAATCTACTTCCTTTACCTAGATCACCAAGTATTTTTGGCATGTCAAAATGGAAAACTTTGCTTCCTGTTCTTCTCATGACTGTACCTCCCTGCTCTCTTGCCATCCCTTGTCTTTGTCTGTAGTGCCTGGAATTTTCACTTCGCTGAAATTCCTGTTTCTCTTGTACACCTTGACTATTCATTAGTTTCCTCTATTAAAACTGATGCCAGACCTGTGTTGCTTGATCTACTGCTGCAATTAAATGCAAATTAAACTAGTTTTGCTCAACGTTAGTCTGCATTATAACTCACTAATTAAAAATGCCTAATGTCTTGAAAAACCTGAGTCACTGAAGTTCCCAGCCTGGTACAACAGTCTGTGACTTAGGCTGCAGTGGCAGAAAGCAGCTGGTTTGGAGTTCATAGCAGATGCCTCTCCGATACTAAATAAGTAGAAGACAGGATATTACCCTTTCCTGTTTGCAGTTGCTTTAATAGGAATTGAAAAAGGTTTTTTAATATGGTTATTCACAAATGGTGGGTTTAATTCAACATAAACTAGTGCTAATGGCCAAACAGGCAGGTCTGTGCTTGTCACATTTTTGATTTGTTCTGTTTTGCTGGAAATTGAGAGCTTTTAGTCTGCCCTCATAATCCTGCTTTTCTGGGAGCTGAGATGGGAGGACCGCTCCTTCTCCTTGTTCAACCCTGCCTGCCTCATTCAGTGGTGTCTCATCTCCTTTTGCATTAAAATCAAGTTTCCTCTTCCTGCTTGATTTCTCCCATCCCCCTCCTCCCTTGCACATCTCTATCCTGTTTTCATTTGTTCTGTACATTTGCCTTTAGTATTGATCCTTCTCAGAAAACTCTGTTAGGAGACACTAGAGTTACAAGTGTGCCCTTTAGTAATATCTCTCTTCTATGTAAGGTGCACATGGGGCATTTTGAAATTCCCCTAGGGGTGGAAAGATTGTTATTGCTCAGCACACTTTCCCTTGGCTGTGTGTGTAGGCATGACTATATATACAGTTTAGCTGGGAACACTGTATAGGATAAGTAGTAGACATGCTGGTAGGAGTAGGCATATTGGTGGGTAGCTATTTACTGCCCAGTGTACAATTACAGCTAAATTGCTTTTCATTGGAGTTGTTCTTTAAACTGGTTCCACTTTTATGCATGTGTTCATTTCTCAGGCTAATCTTAAACAGCTTGGGAAACTATCCGAAGATTGAGAAGCTAGTGCCATTCCACAGACTGTATATCTGGGATGTTTTGGGTTGTGATCACTTTTTGAAAGTTTGTCTCCTCACAAGAAGATCACCTGTCTCAAAGTCAAGCCCAAACCACAGTCAAAAAACTAGTTTTTACTTCATTTTCAGTGTCACTAATAGAAAACTGTTTATTCAAATAAAATGTTTAAAACTATTGGTGGTTCTTTTCCTTGTCACTGATGCCTGGTCATTCCTAACCTTGATTCTGAGTGCTCAGACTGTAGTTTCTCAGCAACGTAGTTTGAGTCAGGATTTCTTGGATTTTAGCATGGCACGGACTTCTTTTTTAATACCAGCTTTATCTATTACACTAAAACTTGTTGCATCTATTGGGCAAGTGCGAATTTATTGTGTCAGTCCAGTCTGTCATTATAGTCCCAGTACCAGTGAACAAACTCATCAAATACTGCCTTTGCAAAAGCTGAGCTGACGGCCTCACTAGCATTCTAGTGGTTTGACTATAGTCACTATTAGTGATCTGTATTGGATGTGAACCAGTGCTTCAATACTGACACTTAGGGCAGATTGCTTGTGCCCCTTGACTTCCCTGAAATGCATTTGTTGGTTGCCTGTGAGCACTACATGGAAGGAAGGCTGATAGGGGTTTCACAGTGATGGTAATACTTAGTCTGTTTGTGTCTAAGTAGAGTTTTATGTATGTGAGTGCAGAACCAAAAATACAGAGAACTCTGGTTTTTCTTATAACCTTCCCTCTGTTGCTGCAGTTTTTATCCCTCTCTGTAGCTTTTTCTGAATACAACAGAAGTAAAAATTATGGATGTTTTGTAAGCAGCAGAGCTGCATGCCATTGAAAGCCATTTTACTCTTGCATATACATCGTTGTCCAGTTTGTTGAGCACTGGGGTAGACTTGGAAGCCTTCTGATTATATCTCTACCATTAATCGCTGACAAAAACGGGGATGAGCTCTTCCCATGTCCTTATATTTACTAAGAAGTCTAATTCAAGTGAGCTAATAGGAAGCAGTGAACAATCCAGCGTAGAGGGCATTTCTTCAGTTCTTCCTGTTGAAATCAAGGCCTCTCTCCAGTTCCTGTTTTAGTCTTGTTGCCATTAATAACCCCTCCTAAAGCTGCTGCTGTGATTTGCATTCCTCTGCTATGGCTAAAGGTGAAGCTGGGAGGAGGAGGAGGTTGGTGCATCCTTTCTGCTGGGGCAGTTTCCTGCCCAGCACTTCCCTTTGCTTGTCCAAGAGCAAGAGTTAAATCCTGGCAAGCAGGGCAGTGGGGGAGGATGTGGGCCACCCTTTTATTCAGGTGTTCTAAATTCAGCGGAACTTGGCACTTCAGCTGCTTCTCTTGCTGTTATGCTCTTTGTCATGCCCCAAACAGCAGTTCTAAGTGTGGTGCTGCAGAAGAAATAGTAAAGCCAAAGGCCATGTCTTAAGCACATGTAGGCAGCACAGGAGACTGATCTTAAACCATGCAGGCAGGGAGGCTTGGCTGGGGGGTCTGATGAGCAGAGGGAAGTTTGAAGGGAAGGAGGCATCAAGTGACACAGAGAGATACCATTCAATGAAAGAGAGGGCAGGCCAGCACGGGGCACATGTGAGTGCAGGAAGGGTGGTAGAGGGAAATGATAAAAGTGGGGGTTAGATTCAAGTAGCAAGAGTAAGAGAAGGAAGAGGAGAGTATTCTTGTTTGTTTGCTTATCTTTAAATAACCAAGTGGAAAACTTGCCATGAGATGGCCTTTGTGGAGAGAGTCAAACCAAAGCTTGGAGCCTGGTTAAGACTGTGTGGGTGCATCAGCTATTGTGCTAGTAAGCATGGGAACTAGTGCCTGTATTCCTCTGGACAAAACGTGATACTTACAGCAAACACTGTGGAGATTTCTTTTGTGGGCTTGGAATGTGGCATTTCAGAAAAAGCAGATGTTCTGCTGTATGCAAGATATGTCTTTCCTTCTACCAGAGCATTTTTTCTGCTGCCCTTGTTCCTTGCCATGCCTAAGGTTGGTTAAGATCTTGCAGAAGAATGAAAAAACAAAGTATAATCCATTCATTGTGAAATGTTTGATTCCTGACCCTTCTGAAGGACTGTTTAACTTGCAAAGATTGAAATATAATTATGATTATTTTAGCATGCCCAACCCTTTGCCAGTAATGGTTGCTGTATGTTTTGAGAGAAATAGGCATGTATTTTTATTTTAAGTTTTGCATATTCATATTGAAACATAGGTTCCATCTATTCCACAAAATAATGAATGGGATTAGGGAAAATAAAATAAATAAAATAATAAAATGCAATCCCTGCCTTCTCCAGTACAGTGTCTGTGGAAGTATCCTCTTGCTTGTTTTTGCTTGAGGGTTTGCTATTTTCCACGTTCTCCCCTTTTAGCTGCTATGTATAATATCCACTAACTTCACAAAATCACAATAGGCCATCTCAAGGGAGGTCAAATATAGAAATTATACTTAACTGAGTCTTCTTAAAAGCTAAATAAAATAGAACTCAGCCACAAATAATAGAATGCTGCAGGAGTAATAATACACTATATTCTGGGTTTCTTTTCTTTTATGCTCTTTGCTGTGTACATTCCCAGTGGTTTGGTTTTGGGCATTGACCCTGTATAGCTCCAGATGAAGCATGTTCAGAAAGAGAACAGTGATTTTTGCCATGAGGTTTCAACAGGGCATGCTTAAAAGAACACAATGAATCCTCTTCTCTCAGGTCCAAAGCTCTGGCTGGGCAAAACTCATTCAAAATCTGTTCTTATAAAGGAAATCCAAAAAGAGTTTTAATTTCTACAATTCAGTTTCACTAACTACAATCAATGGAAACTTTTCCAATAAAAAGGAAGCTCATGATCACATAGTTTTGGAATCACTGGACTAACATCAGATGTATTTAAAAAATTAAGCCAACTCATGACTAAAACCTAACAGTTAAAATTAATCACTTTCATAAAGTGTACAAGTATCTGAAGTATAATGAACACTGTATGGCATGGAGGAGCATGTCTGACCACAGTGTTATAAGGGCAGGAGAGTCAGCTTTGGATAATAGGGAAAGTGAATGGCTGATGAAAAGAGAATCCAATGCAATGAGTCCTGTTGTATTTTATTTGTAGGTCTACTGACTTTCTACCATTGATCTATAGTATGTTGTGAAAGGAGCTTTGCATAATGTATGATTCCTTTTGAAATAGACTTGAAATACTTCTTCAGGGTGCTGTTCTCTGTCTTGGGGGATGGACTTGTGAAGAATTACAAGCACCGGTTGAAGAACTGCAGATTATCTGGTTTCAGAGTCTTTCCCCCTATAGGGAAAATGATGTTTCTGTATAGTAACTGTGTAAGCAGAGAGTAGTGGAAATCTGTTGTGTCTACAGCAGTGGGGGCAGGTTGACAGCTGAGAAGCTGCTGTGTGACAGCAAGGGTTTCCCTGGTTCTTGTCAAGTTGTCTCTATTTACTTACCTTACTTCTTGCTTGCAGCTTGACAGTTATGAGTTTTGGTAATTCACTGTGAGGAAATTTGGCTGGCAAAGGAATTGGGTTCTGTGCATGATGGGATTTCAACCCTGTGTATGACATCATGTTTAACAAGAATTTGCTCGGTGCAAATATGCTTGTGTGTTCATTCTACTGGGAGCAGAAAGTGAACTTGCAGCTCTGCCAGAGAGGGGAAAAGGAGGGAGAGGCAGAAATCCAGGAAATGGTAAGTTCTTGCCCAAATGTAGATGCTGTTTTCTGCTGTGAACTTTTGTACCTGTAATACTCTTGGATGCAGCTTTACCAGTGGGAGCAATCAGCTGCTGGTCAAGAATCGTGTTCATGAGAGCCAGGAGAAGATTTCTGGGAGAAAAGCTACAAAGGCAAGGGAAACAAATGCACATTAGAATAGATTAGATTCTTGAATCTTAGCAAATTGAAAAGCAACAGGATAACTTAAGCTTCAGAAAACCTTCTGGAGATGGGCCAGAACTTTCTTTTCCTTAACTGTTCTTAAAATGCTTCTTAGTGTGAGACCACAGTTAAAACAGGGATTAAAAATAAGCAGAGTTCATATTTCTACCTGCAAATCAGCTGACAATGGACACTTTCTCTGCTATATGGGAAAGCAGTCCAAGAGTAGTGTTGAGAAGACCTCAGAACAAATCGAGTGTGTATGAGAAAAGAATCAGAATAATAATCTTAGATTTAGAATTGTGGTAAGCAGTGTGGGCATGGCATGTGAAATACTCGGGGCTTTTTTCAAGTTCAATTGAAGCTTTAATTTGTGGTGTGGTGGTTTGTGAAATGCCAACATTATCAAGTATTGACTCTACAAGTCAGCCAGATTTATAACATGGATTGGAAAATGTTGAACAAAGTGGCAGTAACTGTATTTTTTTGAAAAGTGTCTCTAAATTCTTCCCCTTGGTGGAATTCTGTATCTCTTTGAATTGTCATTTCAATTGGCATTTCAGGTTTACTGCCTGAAAATCTCTGTGGCTTGACTGGTTACAAATGTTTTCATGCAAGCACATTAGCTTTTAAGTTGGTACATAAGCTGCTTTTTTTTTAAAGAAAGTGAATAAGTTTGTAAAATAGCATGTTGGAAACAAAAAAAGTCTTTTTTTCATATAGACAGATCTGATTCATCAGAGACCATCAAGATAATTGTCACGATTTTCATTTTAAAAGGAAACCAAGAAATCTTGGCACAAGTGTAAAACTTTCTGTTGCTATACTGGCCTGTTGCCTGGAGCTAAATATTTGCCTCATGAATTTTCCTTTCCCTATTAGGAACAGGAAGCAATGTTACAGATGAAATGCATTAACGTTTGTAAGTGATGCCTGGTATTCAAAAAAGGAAAGATGCTTACATGTTACGTGATTATCAGCAAGAGAAAATTATTTTTATTCTGGACGAAATCTGAATGATTGCTTATTTTCTGTGATTAGAGTACTTCTTAATGTGGAGATTTATATCTACTTGCTGCAAGTCTCCTTCTAGCAAGCACACACTACACTCAGGTTTAGTTATTCGATAATTTCAAATGCTGTTAATGTGTCTAGACACATTTTCCTCTATTTTTCTCTTTTTTTTTTTTCCTTTTCTTTTATTGAGCTGAGCCACCAGCAATTCAGGCTCTTGCTGTTGCTTCTCAGCCCTCTGTGTTTCACGTACTTATGGTAACTCTGCATCTTCCCTTTGGTCCCTGAAGAGGGGCAGCCCTGGCTGCAGCAAGTGGCTGCATTTTCTCTCCTGTATCACTCCCGTGGGCACTGGCTGTGACAGGCTGTTACCTGGAGTAAGAGGAAAGAGAAACCAATCCCATTGAGAGACCAGGAAACCACAGAGGCCATGGAAATATGGAAAAGGCATTTTAAGATGTTGTTCCTTTCAGGGGCTTCTGGAAAAGCTCGTACTTGTTGGGAAGACCTCACTCTGCTGTGGCAGGCAGCAGGAAACCTGCATCCCTGGCAGTGTACCTGCTGGCATCCCAGGCTGAGTACCACAGGCGTGGTCTTGGGCACGTTGTGTATTTTGTCAAACACAATAAACGTGATGATTGGCTCATCTTTTCCTACTGCCTGGGATGAGGCAGAGAGTGATCAATTGATTCCTGCCCTGCATAAGGGGATTTGAAGCCACCACACTGCATTTGTATAGATGATAATATGGTGAATGGCTCTCTAAGGCTACAATATCCAGTTTTATTTGAGACAGTGAAGGTGACAACGTTAACTTCAATTGTCAATAGAGACTGATGAAGGGCTTTTTGTTGTATGCTACAAAATCTACTCTGTGTATGAAAGTTGTTAGTGATATTTAACAAGCCATTCAACTTGTATCTCTATTGAATTTGCAAAGGCCTCACATTTTGCTGTATTTGTCTGCTTTTTAAGTAGCAGTTGCCATTTTTGTGGTATTAAAGGATAAAATTTAAATGGTGAAATAAATTAGCCAAAATGCAGAGCTTTAGATTTTTTGCTGCTTTTTGATTCTGTGTTTCTGAAGTTAGGCAACTTAGTTTTTCCTCCGTCTTTTTCCAGGGATATCATGTTATATGATGCTTAATCATTTGCCTTACATTATGTATTGTAAAGTACAATTTCTGATCTCCAGGACAGACTTACATATTTTATTCTCTTTATAGGTATTTCTCAAAAGCTTTCCTTTCATTTTGCCTATTTTATGCAGCTATGAAAGGGCTTCCTTCTTAGCTCAGCATACCTGGCATTAACTGTTCGCTGCGTATATCGTTGCTACACATTTATAGTTTGTGAGTTAAGCTAGTTTGAATGAGAGTTTGGCGCACAATGGACTTTTTCCATCTATTCTGGAAAAGCTTTGCATGGTAATAAGCCCTGCAGTTAGCTGGAGTACTCTTGTTTCCTAATGGAATCTGCTTTCTTTGGACTCTCGAGAAATTGCATGAGAGCAGTGGTAGCCGTGGTTTGTATCTACCTGTGCATTATCATATACCCTTATGGGAATAGGCCAGAAGAGTTCTAGAAACCCTCTGTACTGTCTTTGATGTTAACATTTTTCATTTTATAGCCTTCCAAGAATTTTAATGAAAATTCCAGTCTTACAGGGGACCTATCCAATGGCCTTGCAATCTCTTGATTTCACTGGGCAGAGATTTCTCTTTGTGAACTGTATCAAGATAAATACTTCCAGTTCCTGATGCATATTAGAAACAATTTTGCAGGTTGAGGGTTTTCTATTTAACTTTTTGGGTTTTGAACTGCATAAAAGCATTGAAGTATAAAACAATTTTTTGTCACTCAACTGGAGTGTTTGTGTGTTAAAAATTATGTGTGTTTGTGGTGTCATTGATCTGCATAAATCTTTACTGTGTAAGGACTGCCCTTCATTCAGATGACTTCTAAAAAAGAAAATAATAGAGAGAAATTAGAACCAAACTGATACAGCTCAACCCCAAGAAATACTTGTGTCCATTTCCAGAACTGGAGTGACCTGTGTTAAGAGACTTTAGATGGAGAGCTGGAAGAGAGGGGGAAAAGAATGCAGGGTGTTTAGGCAAGAGAAAGAAGATGAATAACTAAAAACAGCCAAGGAAAGGTCAGGAAGTTTGAGTCTCAGCCTGAACGAGGCTCAAGGTGTGTGGCATTGGGACTGTGCCCTGTGTCACTGGCTTTGAGCAGCCAGCAAAGGAAGCCTCTCCCTTCTAATCCCTCATGCACACAGGGGCACTGGGGGTTGCTATGAAAACTTTCAAGTTCTCATTGCAAATTCTCTCTAGCTACAGCAAATTATCACACACAGAGATTTTGACTGGCTGTTCTAATGCAAATGGACAACATTGATTCTTCTGTCACAAAAAAAGTGATACTGAGTGAGCCATCTGCATGGGTGTTTTGCCTGGTACAAATGCTGGGAATATAGCTGGTTCATTCTATTAAGCTTTTATTTATAGTTGATTTAAAGCTACTTTTTTTTTTTTTTTCATTTGTGCCTTTTAAACTGTGAAAACTTTGACTCCTTGTTTCTAAACATATTTACTAATGAGGAGCTGATGTAATTTGTTTTGGAGGCCAGGGTCTGTTATGCACACAGGCGTATGAATTGAGATACAATCTCTGATAAACGTGGACAAAATTAATGGTTCTTTACGGCTTGCCAGAATGATACTTATTGTTTGCAGGTTGTTTTAGCTTGTAGCAATCCCTTGACAAACCAGCAGAATGGCCTGTTGTGATTTGCAGCTGCCTGTGTCACAGAATGCGCTTACTAGTGCTTTCCACCCGCTATTCAGCTTGCTGTTGCCTGCTTGTTTTCTGTTTTAAAAAGTATTTTCATTGTCAAACCACATCCAAAGTATTCAGTTGAAACAGCCCATTTGCTGGTGCTCCGAGACACTTCGCTTTGTCCCTGCTGACACCTGATGATGGACGCAGAATATTCCGAACTGAATGGTAAATATGAGTCTTCTCCTTATATTGCTATTTTTAGATATATTGATTTTATTCGGGTCCAGCACATGTTTTATGACTCTATGTGGATGAGGTCACAGTACTGTCTGGAGTTCTGGATACCAGCAAAAATCCCATGAAAACAGACAAAGTACATAGGAAAAGAAAATCTTGTTTGTAGAACATTGCTGTGATAACAAAGGAAGATTTTTGTCTCCTATTATTTCTGAAATCATAAAAATTCTACATAAATATGTAGGATCATAACAATATCTGGTACTAAGTCAGGGTCTTGTGGGAAATTTGACTTTGTAGGTACCACAAATCTAAGTGGCAGGAACTGAGAAGGAGCTATCCAAAAAAAAAGGCGTTTGGAATAGAAAAAAAATGTTGAAAACTCTGAATTTTTGGGTACACTCTGAATGCTGCATTTTGGGAGAAGATTGCAAAAAAATTCTGCAGACAGAGAAGAAATAGATATATAAAAGTCTATGCACTGTCTCTTGCATTCTTTGCACTTTTAATTTATTAAAGGTTCTTCTGCTCATTTGGTGTCATTTCAAATACTGAAAATTGGGATGGATAAGAGTGCTCCAAAGAAACCTTTTTGATTTGTTTTGAGAATCCTTGTTTGTGTTTTAGGAATTAATGCCATTATTAGGGCACAATTCTACAGAGACATACAACTTACGTTTTCTTGCACCACCTAAAGGGAACTGCTCATGTGGTCAATCAAATGCATAAGCATTTGCAGGATTGAATTTTAAATGATCTAAAAAAATAAGTTCTCCAAAATATTTTTATGCATTTAAATGTCTGTAAGGTATATATGTAGCTGGTGTTTTGGTGTTTTTATCTCAGTTATGTGTGTCTGCATCATTTCTACAGTAGAAAACCCACACTTGTTTCTTTCTCTTTGTTTCTCTTTTATATACTCACTCTCCCTAGTTTTTAACTCAACAAACGAAAAGATACTTTTTAAAATTATTCACTTCTGAAAATCTAGAGGAGCTTCAATGATGTCATGCTTTATAAAAAGAGGGGAAAAAATTTCATTTTGATGTTGGAGAGCTTTTCTTCCTCTTCCTATTGTGCAAGTGTTTATATTTTACGTTTTTAAGGAAATTAATTTTGAATGGTTTCTGATTAGTGGCTTGGCCCTGCTTCATTGTCATGCTGATTTTCATATGGTTCTCTTAAAAATACAATATCAGCAAGGTATCATGGTAATGAGGGAGAGCCAGCAGGCAGCCCTGAATATTTTTGGCCATCTCAACATGCATAAAGCCCTTGAGGTAAGAGGGTGGAACTGGGGAGCCAGATCCTGAGCTGGGTGTCCCAGGCAGAGAGTGAAGGGTGATGAGATGAGGAGGGAGGCAGTGGCCAGAGCAGCACAGAGAGGGATAACTGGAGAGGGCACAATAAGGATACGGTGTCTTTTTCTCTTGGATTAGGGAAATTTAACACCTGATTTATGTGTTTTGTAACTGGCTGGAGATGTATAAAGGAGAAAGCACAAGCAAAACATCATGTCCACAGGACAATTAATTCTTTGTCTGCTTACATGTGGAAGACCTAACTAAACTGAAACAATTTCAGTTACTAGAAGAATAGTTTCTTCATGTATCTAGTCAGTACCTCTAAATTTATTCTTCCACCACTACCAGGTGAATTTAAAACTTATTTAAGCAGGTGAAATTGGGCTGCCTCTTTGTCACAATGAAACATGTGTTTCCTTAATCCTCCTAGGAAACTGCAAATCAGAGGGTGGCAGTTTGCAGGTATTCCTTTCCATTTTTTGGTTGTTATCCCTTGGCACTGCTGGATGGTAAGGAGTCTTGCAACTCAGCACGTCTGCCACAGCAGCATTCTGCTTGACCCTGTGTTGGGTTTTCTCCTCCGCTTAGGTTTTATAAAAACTGGTATTACTGTTGAGTAAAGAATCATATGTGCTGTGTCCCATCCTGTATTTGCTAAAGTTTTTTTCTTTCACTGTCAGTATTTTTATCTTGTCAGAAGAAATGAGGCTTTGGAAAACCAACAGTGAAGAGTTTAGTATAAGAGAAGGCTTAAATCTTCACTTTCTTTCATTTATGTCTCGTGATATGTAGATCCACTCTCTTTTTCTTTGCCATATTTTAAGTCATAGGCATTGCTGTGGTTGGAGCCTTGTCCCTAATGTTAATGATAGGAAGAGCACGACTGGAGCTCTTGGTGCTCTCGGCTGCCCCAGTAGCTGCCGTGGTCACTGGTGGCAGCCTTTGTGCCAGCTCTCAGTTCTGGGACAGCCTCTGCACAAGGGCTCGAGCTGGTCACTTGAAGATGCAATTGGTCATAAGCAGCAGTCCCTGGTGTGGGGATGTGCCTGCAGGTTTAGCACCGAGTAGGTAACCAGTGCAGAAATGAAATCTGCTCTTCGTTTTCTTATTAGTCCTCCACCTAATTTTTTTTTTTTCCTGACAAAGTGATTGTACCAGTTTTTCAGCTGTCAGAAATCTGTCAGCCTGGCACTTTGATCCTGAACACAGAAATAAACTGTGATTGAATTGTGATGCTGGTCTTTCCATTTGCTGAAGCTTGCAGTAGCTGCTTAAGAGGAATACAATGCCCTGCTAACTCCGCTGTGTCAGTGTTGGCTTCGTCACGACACCAGAAACATCTTTTGTTTGCTGCTAGTTTATAAAGCTTTTCCTGATTGTTTTTAAATTCAATGTTACCCACTGAGAGAAGTTCTAGGTGGTTATTGTTTTTGAAAGAGCATGAATGTGCCTCTACTCACTGTGTGTCAGGTCAAGTCTGAAAAATTCTGAGGAAGACAACACCATTAATTGATTTTAATAGATTTGAGAGTAAGCCTTTGTTCTCCCCATTTTATTTATTTATTTATTTAACTAAAGACCAGAAGTTTGTGTATTGCCCAGAGGTGCTTAATTCCCAGGCAACAGACTTCAGAGGAACGGAAGTCACTGAAAAATTACATGTATAGATGCTGGTCATATGGTTGCAGAGCTCAAGTAAATGGCAGTCAAGTTGTTTATGTATTTTTATAGACTTTTTAATTAAATAGTTAAATTATTTTTCTATATTTTTGTCTCTTCCCTAAAAAAAAAAAAAAAGGTAGGTAAATAGAAAGCATTGTAAATAAAGATAGTATACAATTAAACTGAACTACAGATTTGTAATGGGAAGTTTTATCAATTTCCATCTGTTTGTGTTTGGGACAGGACAGGCCAGAGCTGAAATTTAAGACCCTTCTTTGTCAGGTCCTGTTGCTTTGCTTATGGGTAATTCAGAAGCAGTACCCTTTGAGGGTCTTGTGCCTTCTGTGTGTCACACAGAGATGTGTCTGACCCTCTCTATGATTTATGCAAACTAACCATGCTTACCTATGGACCAAAATGAATGAAGTTCTATTTTCTGTTAGCTGGCAAATTACTGCTGTTGCTTTATTTCTTCAAACTGATTCAAAAGCTTGTGGGAGGCCTAAAGAAATTGGCTTTTTTGTTGTCGGAGCTCTTGATTTTGTTAGTCTTGCAGTGTCACAATTTTGCCAGCTCTTGATCTTCCAGGCTAGACGGGATCACATGTCTAAACTAAAAATTCAGGCTTTTTGCACATCAAAATGGAGCAAAAGTAGACAAGTTTCTCCAGAGCTATTAACCTGATGTCTTCTCTTGAATACTAATTAATTTACTCAAAACTACCAATGACGTGTCAATTGTAGCCATTTTCCATGAAATGTGAAATACTGCAGTATCCACAATTTTTCAGCATTATTAATGTCTCTGCAGTAATTTCTGAGAATTACATTTTTGTAGCTTTAATATAAATTTTGCCTTTGTAGAGCATATATTAGCCAAATAGAAAATATATGTGCAAGATACAAAGGTTCTTCAGGACATAGGGCCATAAGGTTAGTGGGTGAAGCATGAAGAGTACTGAAACAGGATATTTTATTACAATAGAGTGCATTAAAAATATTTTAAGAGTTTACATTACCTGGAATTTTTTCACTGTATGAAAAAAATCCAAGCTCACTAATACATTGTCATTATTTTCTTTTCCACCGTCTCCAACTAAATTGAAGCTCAGCTCCATAATGATTTTCTTTCCCAACCTATCCTCTTTATTCCTAGTCTGTGAGAGTATAATTTGAGAAACACACCTACCCCCTGGGCAAGAACCAAAGTATTACTTGTTCTACTAGATGAGCTCTTTGACCAAAATAAAATGCTCCCAAATTAAAGCTGGGTTTGGGTTGATGAAAACAATAAATTGATGATTGAGAGCTTGCCCATATTCACATTTCCCCATACCAAACCTAGTATTTGTCGGGTGTGTCATCATTTGTCTTGCCATCGTTTATCAAAATAAATGCCATTGGAATAAATGCTAGTTTGGCGTAAATCTTGATTTAAAAAAATCTTGATTATAAGTAACAATGAATATAGGAAAATTGTGGTGATGTTTTTGGTAAATTTTGGTGTGATGGGAAATTTGTGGTAAGAGTTCTGCTAGACCACAAGTGACATAGACAACCTTTTGTGTTCTTAGCCTATACAAACAGGTTGGCTTGGGAAGAACAATGGAAGTTGCTGTGAGGGTAACAAACAATTTGGAACTTGGTTTTGTCTGCGGAGTCTCATTTGTAACTGGCTATTACATTTATCTGCAGTGTTCACAGCTCTTGTCTAGTTAGAGGTTTCCTTCATATTTCATCTAATCTTGGGTCATTTTCAGTGTGTGTGGTTAAAGCTGAAATCAAACATTAATGTTAATCCATAACATTATTTGAGTGTTACACAAACATATTATTTGAGCAGATTCAAAGTGCATATTACTGAATTAGAAGCAATTTTAGCGGGACGTGTTGTACTGAAAGCAGTGCAACAGAATGTCGGTGCTGCAATAGAATATCCTTCAGAATTTAAGGTTACAATTTTAGTAGGTTAACCCTGCACGTCTAAAGATAGCCCTTTTGTTGGAGACTTAGTTATGCTGAGTTGTGGATATACCAACGAGGAGCAGTTGGCTTTAGCCTGTGCAGCCAGGACCTGGTTTGATGAGTATGGCCATACATGTTCAGTCTTGGTCTGTTGGAGTGGTTCCTACTGTGGTTGGCTGGCTCTTGTGATGGGAAACAATACGGAAACTAAAAACACTGTTTCAGGGAGAGGCTATAACTGGCAAGCAATTCCACTTGCTCACATGTAGAAATCTACACACTTTAACTGGGCATATACCAAGGTAAACAGACTCTGGTTTCTGGGAGGAAAAACGCATTTGTTCCCAGGCTGCTCCATGTGCAAATTGGGTTAGGGTGTGTGGGTGGAGATAGGAGTAACTTTTCTTGTCTGACTTTTACCAACTGCTACAAATCTGTCAGAAATGTGATGTGAGTTTTGGTGTCTGAGGAAAGAGCTACCGCAGAGTTTCAGGAGTTCCTGGCTTGAGCTCTCAGCTGTAGGTTAGTGCCCTGATAGCAAGATTTTTCAAAGCCTATCTATCAAGTGCTGCTTTATCATGAAACTTCTTAAAAAAAAAATTACCCTCAATCTACTTTGAGGTTTCACTATAATACAGATGTAAATAAGGCAGAATATTGTAATGCTCATTTTATAAGTTCAAGAATAGTGTACTTCTCTGTAACCTACTCCAATTTTTATACAAATTCTTAACCACGATTTGTTATACTAAATGGCAATACAGTGAAAATTCAAGTCAGATAGCATTGTGACTCTTGGAAATTTGTTCTCTCCAGAAGGTATCTATCTTCCTTAAAAGCATTGAATCTGTCCGTATTTGCTATTTTCCTATTTTGCAATTAGCATGTGCCTAAACTTTTGCATTTTTGACTGCTTTACTGCATTGTGCAGGTACTTAAGGTATTTGCACACTTGAATTTCATAGATTCATAGAATGGCTCATGCTGGGAGGGATCTTAAAGTCACCACCTAGTTCCAACTTCTCTGCCATGGGCAGGGACATCTTCCACTATGCCAGGTTGCTCAGAGCCCCATCCAATTTGGCTTTGAATACTTCCAGAGATGGGGTGTCAACACCTTCTCTGGGCAACCTGTTCCAGTGCCTCACCACTCTCACAGTAAAGAATTTCTTTCTAATATCCAATCTAAACCTAGCCTCTTTCAGTTTAAAGCCATTTTCCCTTGTCCTATCACTACATGGCCTTATAAAAAAATCCCTCTGCGTCCATTAAGATGAATATCCAGAAAGTTTTTGGTAATTGTTTCAGAAAGAGTGAACTTTAGTTGGATAACTTTTTCTGGTTCACTGTCTTCTGTGCCTTTGCCTTTTGTCTGGGCCATTTCCTTGCAGCCCCTGATGTTGAGCAGGAGAGAGGGTTGCAGCCAACCATAGCTCCTTGCAAAGCCATTTTCTTGCCACCGTTGCTCTTCAGCAGAAAGCAGTAAGCACCTCAGTTTTTCCAAATATTTGCTATTATTCTGTTCTTCCAGGCTTTACTGCCTTCTGATGCTGAAGTAGTTTGTCCCACTTTGTCAATATTGTGTATTAACTTTACTTGTCAGTGAAGCAATTGCTTCACTGTTGTCCTTGCCAGTTCTAATGTTTAGTCATTGAATGTCTTTCCCTGGCTTGCATGTTGTTTTATTTTTCTTTTGTGTCATATAGCATGCATGAGCTGTTGCTGAGTGATATATGCAGAATTATTCATAATTTTAATATATAAATGCTTAATAAATACCTGAGTCTAATGAGTAAGGAAATAGTTGTTTAATGTAGTTTATTTATATCTTGTCAGTCAAAATAAACAGTACAAATCCGTGGGCTCTGTTCTAATTAACCGTGCTCATAATAGTACTGTGAAGTTGCCTGTCTTCTTTTCTCTATTTCCATTCCTTCTGTCCATCAGCCTCAGCATTTGTTTATCCCCATTTGTTTATCCCCATTTGTTTTATTTTCTCTCAAGGCTTTAAGTGAGTTTGAGAAAACTTTTTTTTTTTTTTTTAATGTGTTTTTATACAGCTCAGGTTGGAGTCTCTTAGTGTAGGCAATGGGAGTTTTCCAAGGGAGTGACACAGGTAAAAGGCAACACCTCTGGCACCAACATTAAAGTAAAGAAGCATGACCAGTTTTAGGATGAGCATAAGCTCCAAATTATGATCCGGATGCAAAATTGGAGTAGCCTGTTTCTCTGTTCTGCCTGAGTCTGTAGTTTCATACCAAGCTTTTACAGAGCACAGCCTCCGTCAATGCTCAGTTAGACCTGCACAGCTCCTGGAATTTCATCCAATAATCTCTATGCCAGGCTCAATAACACATATCTGAGCTGATCATCTCTCCTAGAAATATGTTTGACAACTAAAAGTTATAAAGGATAAAAATATTGTTCATCCTAAAAGAGAAACATTCTGTAAGTATACTTCAAAGTCTGTTCCTCTTTCCTGAGAGTTTGTACTGTGCAACATATGTGAGAAATACAAATTTAAATTCTTTTCAAAAGAAAAAAATAACTACCAAATATTTGAGCTTGAGTAATACTTGTTTTATACTAAGCCTGAGATGTCCTGTTGCATTATTGTATAATGCAACATCTATGGAAATGTCAAATTTGCAATTTATATGCATCATTTCAAGTTACAGCACCAGAAGGACTTACAGAGGCCACATACTCAGCAAAACTTAGTGCAGAAAGAAGCACAAATGTTATCAACTCTGAAGCTGGAAATAGTGGCTTTATCACTGTGTGTCTGTCACACAACTCTTGATCAAGCCTATGGAGTTTGCATCCTCACTGCAGGGAAATTTCTAGTGCTAACACTAGAAGGCAGAAATTCCAGTAAAGGGGGCACTGCATCAGCCCATGGTGTCTAAGAAGCAGGAAAAAAATAATCTTACTGTTACATTCCTTTTGTTTTCCAACTGCCAGAATCAGTTAGTTTTGTTAGAATTACATCAAATGCATTTTTCTATGGAAGCACAGTAACTGTTCCAAACATGGTACGTGCCATACACTTTGAGCAACAGGAGTTTCTTGCAGCACCTGCAGTATATTTTTGTGCTGGTGTAATTCCAAGGAGCCAAAGGTTCTCTTGCTGTTGTCAGAGCTGAAGAAAATGCAGTATTAGAAACTTAAAATCTTTGGGGGGGGGCTTTTAATGAAATATTTAAATGAGAAGAAAATAGCTGTTACATAGAAGTAAATGTTAAACTGGGCAAGGTAGCTGGGAGAATTGGTAAAATGCATTTTGTGTGACTTTGACTACTTGCACCAGTTTTCACATAAGTAAACATCATTAGGATCTACTTCTAGATCTTGATGATTTTTTTTTGTCTGCATGGCACAGTGTAGTGCCAGAGACCTGAAGAGCTGTAGATCAAGCTTTGCAATCTCCAAGTGAGCTGAAAGCTTCTGTTGTGTTAGTACTAACTTTGGTTAAGACACTTCTTGGAGTTGCTGTTTGGTTAAACTTTCAGGTCTGTACATATCAATTTTCCAAATTAGTAACCTATATAAGTAAGTGGAGTATGAATTACATAGATGCATCTGGGAATCTCTGCTAAGAAAAGGTATAAAATACCTTTTCTTGTCTAAGTAATTGTGAGGCTTGCTGGGGCAGGGGGCACAAAACAGGTCCTGCTACCTTTTCCAATCTGGTTTTAGAGTGTACATGGGTTTTCTACAGGGTTATTTTATTCTCCAAAATTTATCTGTGCCAGAATTAGTCAAGCCAGTGACTCTTGCTACTTTATTCCGCTGCATCATCGTACACGTGATATTTAATGCACATACAGCTTCTTTTACATTCTGCAGAACCCTGCCACATTTTTCTCTTCTGTGTCAAAGCAAGAGTTCACATCTAAATGTTTTCTCATTTTGGTGGTGGAAAAGGTCTGTTGGGGTGTGATGTAATAACTCTGCAGAAGGGTTAAAACCCAGGGGAACAGGAAGCAAGCATCTGAAAAGATGGAAAGGTATTTGTATTTTAATAGAAGTGAACAGCATTTTATTTTTCCTTGGGCACAAATGCTGTTTGCCTTGCAAATGAAAATTCAGTTTCTCAAATCAAAGATAGTTTAAACAGTTGCGAATGTATGAATGAAACAAAACAGAGATTGCAAAAGTAATGCAAATAAATGAGGAATTTTATATTTTTAAAAGTTGAAGTAAATTGGGTTCAGGGGATTTGAAACAGAACGGAATAAAAGAAATAGGCATTTAACTGCATTCAGAGCCCTGCTTATAACACAGGTGTTTTAGCAACTGCATTTTTCCCTTGAATTCAAAGCTTTGAATGTCAGTGTTACATGTACTAGAATACAAGAGCTTTGGGTTTTGCAAGTAAAGCTTTTCTATGTGTATTTCCCTGCACGTGGCTGTTCAGGAGTGCAGGTGACAAACCTTGGATGGTTACCGCTCTTGGGATGCCATGTCACAGTTTGTCCTTCCATGACCTAAAACTGGGCTTGCAGCCTGGGCGTGCCAGTCACAAGCAGCTCTTTCAGCAGGTAGCTCACGTCTTACACTCTGTAGGGGACTCCCTTGTGCAGTCTAGTGGCAGCAGACATTGGCAGTGACAGGGAGCCAGCATCTTTGGAACATGGTGTTATTTATTCATCCCCTGAAAATGCCTGTTGGATAC
The DNA here is from genome assembly GCA_013400415.1 of Scytalopus superciliaris. NCBI lineage: Eukaryota > Metazoa > Chordata > Aves > Passeriformes > Rhinocryptidae > Scytalopus > Scytalopus superciliaris. Next base: position 229,567 of record VXBX01005210.1, on the reverse strand, counting down.
ACAATGCAGTAGTGCATGAGATGTAGCTTTGTCTCCAAAAAAGCTTATGTGGGTAGGTTTTACTTGCTCATTTATAAATTCCTCTAAGCCTAGATAAATCTGTCTCTGGCAGAGAGAACTGGCTTTAACTGGGTTTTTTACAAGATGAGTCCACATCCCTTGTTTCAGTCCCATGCACACCAGTTGTTCCAGTGCGGCCATACGGCTCTCATGTGACCCAGAGCGGGGACTGGATCTGGTTTAAAAGTGCAAAAGAGCTCAGCATGTTTTGTGGTTTTTCTTTTGCTCAGCGAAGGCAGCTCTGATTCTCAGCATGGCTGTGGAAACAGGCGTGTTGGCATCACCACAGTGTGTGGGGCAGCAGCATTTCAGGCAGCCACTACCACAGGAGGCTCTGGTGGATGAAATTGCCATGAGCTTACAGCACGTCTATGTGGGGGTCAGCTTGTCCTCTTGTCACTGGCACAGTCGTGCTGATTATTGTTTTTTTCCCCTCTGCTTCATTCAGACCTCTTCCCTTTCCTTGAGGTATAAAATAGCCTTTGATTCATTTGTAAGCTTTGGGAAAATTAGCACATTCACTTATGTATGGATGTATGCAAGCAGTCTCCCCAGTTAATGGTGTTGGCACTGTCAGTTACTTTTGAAGCTGTGTCTTTGAGACATTCACCTGCTTGCTTCTTTTTTTTTTTCTTTTTTTTTTTCTTCTGTGCTTAGAAGCTTGGCAACCTCTTTATAGCTTGCTTTCTTCTTCACCAGGGAAGCAGAAGTACAAGTTGCAGAACACATCTAACAACACTGTTCAAAAATAAGCATTTTTCTACTTCTTTGCAACCTCTACCTCACCTCAAGTTAGTCTTTAAAATTTCTACTAGCTGGCCAAAGTAGTTACATTTAGATACTTTGCAAGGCACCTCCATCCTCCCTCTTCTTGACTTCCATTTTTTCTGTGGGCTGATTATACTGGTTTGTTATCTCGGTTTGCTGCTGGGGTTGGTTGCAGATACATCTCTAATGTGAGAAGGTGGCAGAAGCTGCCACTGTTATTACTGGATTTTGAATACATTGTAGTCTGGTATTTTCCTGCTTCTAGAGCTCTTTGAAGAGCCTGAGAACCAGTTGTGTGTGCTTTTTGAAGTTCTTCCTCTTGAGCGAGGCAGGCATCCCAACTGGCTGTCCTTGCTGATACATGAACCCAAGAGCTTTTCATTAGGACTAAATCCTGAAAAAGGTATCTGTGTGTATTGGAGAGGCCTTAGCTGTAAGAATTGGTGGCAGTCTGGTTATTACTGTGTTATTATTATTTCAGTGCTTGAAACAGCTAAATTGTATAAAGTCATACACAGTAATTTGAACAAAGGGAGAGACAGGACAGGAAATGACCAAAGGGCCTTTAGCATGCCCTTATTAAGACTGTAACCAAAACACATGTAGAATTTAGAATTAAAGAACAAGTCTGCTTTTACACTTCTCATCTGAATATTACAGTTTCAAAGCAAAGGGATTAGTTTGACTTCTCAGTTAATAGAGGAAAGAGATGAGAGGTGGACAGATGTCTGATTCACTAGTTAGTACATATCCAAAATTTTCATGTTAGGCCTTGACTCATTTTGTATATACATGCTTGCAATTTTGCCTTTGCTTAATGCATGGAGACCAAGCATTTCAGGAGATCTGGCAAAAAAGATGGGAAGCATGCTGTGTGTGAGAAACCACTGCTGCCCCTTGTCTGCACCGTGGCTGATGCCTGCACTGCTCCATCCTCATCCTTCTCCTGGCTGTGGCAGCCAGGTAGTGAGCTGTGGGGCAAGCTTCAGTGTAGGAGGACTGGCTGCTCTGCCTTGATGAAATGGCTTCCAAGGCATTTCAAAAGACAGTATATGTTTGTGATAGATCAAATGGGTATCATTGATGTAGTTGGTTTGAATTTTTTAGTGGAGAGAGATGAGCTGTAATTGTTCAGTGCTCTACTCTTATGCCCATCTCTTCCCCCCTCCATGACTTATTTTTGTTATTATTCAAAAACACAGGTATTTGACCCCCTGGATGTTTTGAGACTGTGCTAGTGCTGTGATACATCAGGAACACAACTGCTGTGGATATTCACTTTATCCAGGCCATCATTCAACTGTTACAACAAATTATACATGGCTTTTTGTGAACACACAGACTTTCCCCTATAAATCGCCAGCCCTCAAGCGCAGTCGGGTTCAGCTCCATGCCTGAGTTTGCACAGCTTAAGAAAGTCTTGTTTTGTCTGACAGGCACCGGGGAGGCTGCATGTCGACTCACCAGATGATGAACCCTTGTGCCTGCTGTGACTCAGATTGTATTAACTGTGCTTGTCGTAGTTCTCTGCCGAATGGAGTCATCCTGCCACAAAGCAGGGCGATGTTGGCAGCAGGGCTCTGGTTGGATCCCAGTCAGAGGGGAAAGCATTCCTGGTTGGGAGGAGCATGGTTTGAAAGCAGAGGGAGAGAGGTCATGGGGCAGAGCTGTGCACAGGACTGATGGGAGCTTAGGTGGTTGTAATTCAGGTGGAGGTATGGGAAAATGAAAGAAGGAGGAATGTAAACAGTGTGTGAAATGTGAATATACTGACTCACTCATAATACTAAAAATCAAAATATAAATATTTAAAATCTTACTTAACCTCACTGTGTAACCACATCCATGTGCAGTGGGGGCATGAAAGCAACTTCATATAAATAGAGAACATAAAAATTATGTAGAAAAGAGTCTACATTTAGTCAGTTTGGTACAATTTCTGGTGATACAGCATTGCTTTTCAGGATGCTTTGCATAGGACAGTTCTGCAATGTTCAGTGGTCCCAGCTGTGAACACCCTGTAACAGAGGCACCCACAGCCACTCAGTTGTCTGGCCTGATTGAATGAAAGTGCTTTGAGCAGGAACTATGATCAGGAGTAGTCTACAGGCAATGCAGAGTGTAGCTTGAAGAGCAAGGCAGAGAGCCCAACTCAAAATCAAGAGACAGCTCTTGGAGTGAAATTGCTGTCTAGGTTCATATTGCTGTCATTGAACATTTAGCATTTTGAAGGACTGATAGGAATTGAATGGATGTGTTTTGTGTGTGTTGTGGTATGTCAGGCTGATATGCAGAACTGATTTACTATTTGATGTTTGTCTCATGATGGGAGGTGGAGCTTGAAAACAACATTTAATCCTGAGTTTCTTCCACATTTGCTTTTCCTTTATTGCATTTCTGCATTTTATTACAGCTGCAGAAGTGTACATTCCTCTAACAGAACAGAAGACAGTGACATACATCTAACTCAAATCCCTATGCAATTACCAGTGTAATAAAAACAAGTGATTCAGTAACTTTTTATGAAAGCTGTAAATAATGAAATTAAAGATCTGCTGAAGGTGATCATTTTCCATGAAGAGATATGATGATCTTGTGCACATGCAGGGAAGCTGCAAAGCTCCCAAGTCCTGCTTCTGGCCCTGGCAGTGACTGTTCTGGTGGTGAGCAAGTTGCATCATTTCTCCCCCGGCTTCCGTGTTAAATAGTTTCCTCTATTAACTGGCCAAATAGTTTGTTTCCTTTGGAGTACTTCATCAGGGAGCTGCCAAACCTGACGTACAGTGGATCCTGTCTTATTCTTTGAGCAGTCTCATTGAAGCTAGTGGGTGTGCTTGTTAGGCTGTAATTAGACTTTGCTATGAGTAAGCAGCACCAGGCTAGAAACCTAATATCCTTCTAAGATGAGTGCTGCTTAAATAATAAGTAACCTTCTGTTTTGTCTATCCTGTCTAGTTTAAGTCCAGTAAGCTTTCAAAATGAAACACTATATTGAATGGCTCTAATAATGTCCTGTAAATAGCAGCTATTTCATACTGCATTTAGAGCTGCCTTATACTTGATGAAAATACATATGCTGACATGACCTTTACTTACTAATATACACTTTTTAATTCAAATATCTTTCTTTTGCAGATGAGCTCTTCCTATTCTCTCTTGGCCTTGGCATTAATTCTCAGCTTGCATATTACTGTTCCTTGCAAAGCTTACATGCTGTGCTGTACTGATCATACAAACATTTTCATATGGGATATAATATAAAGTAAAACAGAGCTAGATATTTCAAACTTTGCATTAGCCAGACCTGCTTAGGGAATCCTGTTTTGTTTCTTCTTCAATTCTGTCTTCCTTTTCCTTCCCATGTTTTATCTATGGAAGCTGCTAAGTCTGAATACCCTTTGCTAACCTTGTGTTTTTTCCTAGTATTTGGAAAAATATGACAGAGTTAGGAAGTGAGTGATGCCATTCAGTAAGACTTGGGAGTGAGAGAATAGGATCCTGTTTGTAGAAATGCAGTCTGAATTATTTTAGAGTAGTAAGTCAGCTATAGAAATTCCAGTTGTCAACACATGTCACTCAAGCTCTCTGTGCCATGTAGAGCCATTGGTGGCATGGTGATAGAGCACATGTGAAGCTGCCTATATTGCCAAAAAATCACATAATTATGGTGGTTTCAAATGCATTTGCTGTCCTTCCCTTGCACCTCCTGTCTTTTCACCTGACACATCCTTTGCTCACACGGCCATGTGGCCTCGCACCGTGGGCTGGTTGTGCCATTGCAGCTCTATAAGGTGAGCAGCTCTGCTGTGAGCCAAAGTGTAAGCCAGTATGTAAAAGAAAAAAGGGAAGAGGATCAGCTTTTTCCCTCAGTGTCACATCCTTGCTGGGTATAACAAGCGGGGAAAAAGAGGGCAGGGGTGAAGTGGTGAGGAATGGCCATTGTTCAAACTGAAGTACTGCTCTTGCTTTGAGTGGTAAGGAGATGGTGTCAGAACACATCAGCCAGTTATAAATCACTTACTGCTGACTTAGATGTTTCTGTGCAAAGCTTCAGATGCTTTCACTGTTTGTGTATGCTTTTCACAAAGTGAATGTGGTTAATTTAATGTCTATTTGTGATGTTGTTGGGCCTGCCCAAGACAATGTGAGGTCAGTGACCAGCTCTCTGCTAACAGGTTGTAAATTTTGAAGAGGTGCAAGACAGAAACCACTTCAATTTCCATGCATGATCCCTGAGGAGCCACCATGCCATCTCCTCCTGGGATGGGTTCTTCCTGGCCCAGGTGGGTTTCTTTAGTGATGAAAATGGGAGGAAGTGTGTGAAGGAAGGTCTTGGTGCAATGGTTACCAAGGGGGAATAAAGCATAAAGGGGGTGGGGGCTTCCCATGAGGCATCCAGGCTGTGCTCATGTGTCAGACCCATTGCTACTCTTCTGCACTGGGGGAGGTTTGCAGCACACCCCAAGAGGCACTGCGAGAGGGGAAGGGCAGGGGAGGTGTATTTTGTGTGGATTTTGACTTTCCCCTCAAGCTCTTTCTGAACAGAACAACAGGAACAAAACCTTTCCCCAAAAATGTTTCTTCATAAAAGGTGTAAAAACAACCACAAACCCTTTAGTGTTATGCAGATAATTTAGAGGGCACCCTAAACACGACATTCAGTTGTTTGAAGTTAGGTTTTGTTGAAGTTGTATGTGTGCCTCTAAAATTTCCAGATGCTTAGATATTTGCTTAACAAAAAAGCTTGTTTTCTTTGAGCTAAACTAAATACCCAAGATTTGAAAAGACTTCTTAGGCGAAAGGGCTTCTCATCCTTCTCATTCCGAAGACTAATTATTGAGGCTTTCTGTTTTCTCAGGAGCCTCATCCTCTTAGAATACATATTGCATTTTCAGAGCACATTCCCTTGCTTAGAATTTGGCTTGTTGGGATTAGCTATTGTAGGACTGTCACCTACCCTGCAGGGTTGCTCCTGCTTGGCTGCACAGGGGAGAAAAGGGAGAAATTACTGCAGCCTGCAAAGATGCCTTGCCCTAACTATGATTCTTACATTGAGAAGCAATGGTCCACATCAGTGCTGCCCATGGGAAAGCATGCATTTGCTTTCTACTCCTGGGGATCCAGGATGAGCAATGACCTGTATTCAGATGTAAATAAAATTTGTAATTCTGCTACTCCAGGTGTATGTTTTACGAATTTTGTTTCAGGGGTTTCTTTTTGCTCTTGCGAGTCCTTATGTTTTTTAAGGGAGTGAGGTGTTACTCCTTACAGGAAGAAAGGATTGAAGTTTCCTTCTATTAGGTTAAGTAAAAAGAGGACATTATTGCATGTACAGGCTACTTTTGGGCCAGTCATAATGGCACCCACTACATGTCCTTGATTACACAGCTAAGAGAACAGAAGCACTCTGGTTTTTAATTTCCACAATTTAAGCACAGTAAAATGCTGTCAAATAAGGTCTATCAAAATCCTGTAAGTTTGATGAGGCCCTTTTCTTCTGCTTTTCCTCCTTGCTAAGCTGCCTGGTATTCCAGCATCCTCCAAACTTCTGCATGCTGTGAAGTAACGAAGCAGAACATTAAATCTTTTAAATCCTAAGAGTGCCAGCAATCTACTGAGCATTTCACAGTGCTGTTCTCAGTGAAGAATGCTTGTGTGTATTCTCTACATTGTAATCCGCTGAGTGTGAAATTAGATCTGCTACGAGTTTCTTTTTCTCTTCTTTAATTCTTTTGCATATCACGTATAATATGTACTTTAATCGCCCTATCTATTTCTGCTTATATAAAGCAAGGGATTACTCTTTTTGGTAAATAGATTTCCAACTCTTCCTTTTTTTTTTTTTTTTGTAGTAGCACAGCTTATTAATACAATGTAGATTAAATGGATGATTGTGTAATTACAGGCTTTTTTCCCCTTTATTTTTGCATTTGGGCTTCTCTTGAAAATTTACCAATATCAACTCTATACATCCCTGTTGATATTTTTTAAATGTGCTCTGGAAGCACATGGCCTTTCAGTGATCAAAGTCTGTGGCAAGAAGAGTGCTTTCAAAACAGTACTTTGCTAAACATAATACTGTATTAACTTCAAGTTTCAGAAGCACAATAATGACAGTGTCTTAAATAGTACTTTTCTCTTACTGTGTTATTTTTGTTACAAGTGTTAACACAAGTCTTTTTTTCTTTTTTTCCCCTCAGTTTAAACAAGTCAGTAAACTTTTCTATATCTGTGTCTTCAGCTGTGAAATGAGAGCGATGCTTACCTGGCACACCATGGAGTAATGTGAAACTGGTCAGTGTTTGAGCTTTGGAAGTGGGCTAGGGGAACATTGAAAATGTGTGAGTGACTGATGTTTAGTAGCTGGTACAGATGCACAGTTGTTTGCAAGGATGAAGATATATAGACGACTGAAAAGATGCAAGTGAGACTGAACTGGATTAGTTTGAATAAAGGAATCCAGAGGTACAGATGGCTTAAACAGCTGAAATGACTCTGTGCTTGCCAGCACGATGAAATCCTTACTGGGATATTGCAAGCCCCTGCATTGTGAAGAATGCGGAAAGTTCAGGTTCCTTTAGGGAAAACTGAGCTACTTAGGAGATGTTCCTCCAAGGAAGCAGCAGGTAGAGCTTTTTGTAAATGTATTTTGAGTTAGCAAATCTCTTGTGAGTTTATCTAGAGAGAGAGTGAATGGACAGAAGGAGGCAAATAGGGCCATTTCTGGATGCTGGCACTTGGGGAAATAACTCATTTTGTTTCTATGTAAAATAGATTTCTGGTAGATTTAAATAGGTGGATTTAAATAGGGCATATTTTTGGCATTCAGCTGACTCAAGAGAAGAAAGAACTTACTTTCATGCTTGTAAAAGAACAAGCTGTCCTTGCTGTTCAGAATAATGTTGCTTTTTCATCTGAAAATGAAGTTTGTTTAAAAACAAAATTGTCAAAGCATACACAATGCACAAGGTCTGCTGCTGTGCAGAAAAATGCATATTCTTTGCTCTAAATGAATAAATTTGTTCACTGATTTATCTTCAATAAGGATTATAATGCAGTCAAGGTGTGAGGGACTTTGTTGTAATGAATCCTGGAATGACAGGATTCATTACAGTACTTAAGACACTCAGACTATGGAAAACTTAAACTTCCTTATACCGATAAGCTCACAGAAGCTGCAGACTAAGACTTGCACAGAATGATGATTCTTTTTTCTTTAAAGCTGATTTGCAACAGTATTTTCATGCCTTTTAAAATAATAATTAAAAGTTCTGAGTATTCACAGGTATCCTTGTTTAAGAACAATCTAAGCTTCTATTATTCTTGAAGTCTTGTGTAATTCTGTTCTGTGATTATGGGTAGGTCTGGAAGCAGTCTGTTGAAGTCGTATGCTTTGCCTTCCCATGGCCTTGCGTGTTTTTAGTGAAAAGCACGAACACATGAAATGTTAGAATTTCCTTTAAGCATCAGCACTCTGGGCTTTTGCTTCCATTCTCTTTATGTCTAAACAACTATGCTGACATGGCAGTTATCATCTGTATAGCAGTCATCATGCAAATGTTCACACTGTGCTGCAAAATAGAGGAAAGATCATGAAAAAAATTCCATTGCTTGAGGTTTATTTGACAGACAGGTGTGTGTGGTATCAGGATGCTGTTGCAGCCCTTGTATCCTGGAGAATCCTCTGATGTAATAATTGTGGCATTTTTCTCCTGAGTGAAATATGTTGCTGTTAGCTATGTTTTTTTCAGCTTCCAGAGGTGGTTAATGAAGCCTTCTCTTTAAAATCCCATGAGAGGTATAGCAAGATCAGAGTCAAGCAGACCTGCCTGTTTATCACTTTTCCTTGCAGGGAGAGTTGTAGCTGCCATGCTGACTTCTTCCTCAGTGCCTGGTGTGGCTCACAGTGGTTGATTTGCCTGTGACCTTTCCCAGGAAGGTTGTTGTACTCATGTTGGTTTGTACAGTTCTTGCTCACACTTAATGAAGGCAGGTCCTTTGATGCTGTTGGCACAGTCCTGTATTTGAGGGCCCTTGGTTGCATTGACTTGGTCATAGTTAAAGCATAATGAGGTCATGCATGTTTGCTTACTTGCTGCCCAAAAGGCTTGGTGAGAACTTGTGCATGCCTTTGTGTTAGGCATATCTCATGCTCAGGATATAAGTTTTGTTTTAAAATTGAGCAAGGCAATGCGGTGGAACACATCATTCATGGGTTTTAGGATATATTTGTTTCACTGTAGGACACTGTAGAGAAAAATCCATCATTCAAAAAAGAAACAGGTCAGGTGCAAGAAACTCTGTATGTCTGCTCTGCTTTATAATCTAAACAATTTCATGTTAAACATTTGATTTAAAAGACTTTGAAAAGCTTGCCTTCCTCCATTTTGAGGTGTTTAATGATTTTTTCCAGTGAATACAGAGATAAACTTGTTGATTGGACAGATCTTCCAAATCTTGTTAAAATACTATTTTAATTGGAAAATGAAGGAAAAGCTGTTATAACCAGGGGCAAGGGCAGATATGAAAGAATTGAGAATCCTCAGAGGGACTCTGTCCCTTGCTGGAGTGGCCTTTGGTATGCGCTTTTGCAACACTTTTAAATAATTCATATAAAAAATTCCAATATAAGTAATAACCATTCAGTGCGTTTTCAATAATGTTCTTCTGAAGAACAAGAGCTTTTAAAAACTTGGTAGGGTTTGAGACCAGGTTTTGAAGGCTTTAAAACAAAAACTGCTCTTAGATAGATGTAGTCTCATACCTAATAATACTGGGAACTCAGGAGTGCCTTCCAGTGATCACAACTGCTTCATACAACAGTTAGTCTAGTCTTGCTTCTGTTAAAATTAATGAGAGTTTTGCCACAGGCTTCAGTGGAAGCAGGCTACATCTCTTTAATTATTTCAGCTTGGCTTCACTGAAGTTTGGTATTAATTGTAAAGTTAAAGCACAGGCACAGAGTCGGAGAAACAGGCGTGAAATCCCAGCCCCATGGAAGTGGGCAGACCTCCATTGTGGGTTTCCTCACAGCTTTTTAATAACCTAGTCATCTGAGATAACTGCTGTTGGGTAGTTTTCTCTGTTTGTAAAGTGGAGGAAATAATACCACAAGTCACAAGGTGGTCGTGGGGCTTCGTGTATTAATAATCTCTAATGGAGTGTTGATTGTTTTGGTTGAAGTATGATGTGGGTGTGTAAATAGATTATTGCATCTCTTGTAAATAATAAAGTTGTCTCTTCCCTACATACTAATTCACCAGTTGAAATGCAGCAGTAAGAAATCTCCTTTATTAAATGAAGGCATATATATGCAGGTACCAATTAATTCTTTTAAGGTATCTGTAGCTGGATGGCTATTTCAGACAAGGGCACCTCCTCTTTGATGATCCTAATGGTGGTTTCCTTTATGGGTTTTTTCCACCTACTGAAGGAAATTAAAGAATCGTGGTCCTGTCTTCACAGCATGTGGACATACGCTGTGCTTCTTCGTGGAAAAACCACAATCACACGCAAACGATGCCGACTGTGTTGCATCAGATCTCTCCTATCAGAGAAGATGAGCAGAGATGCAGAGGCATAGCAGTGGTAGTCCCACCAGTGGTGCACTGGTGGGAATTCAAGGCTCAGAGGGAGGTGTATGACCTGCCCCTTGCTCAATGCCTGGCCCAGGAGCTATGCTGAGCTTAAAAGACAGTCCTGGGCATTTGAGCCTGCAGAGGCTGGGTTTCAGTCAGGCTTCCCTCAACCTGTGGTGAGACGCCACCCCACCCCATGTCTCACCACAGCCTTTCTCTGTGGCTTTCCAGAGGGCGGTTTGAGGGAAGTCCTGACTGATTTTTGCTTTGTGGATCTGGGATTTAGTATGCAAGTTTTGAGATCCATAGGCATAATCAGCCAGTCCTTGCATACCTTTGATGCCTTGCTGTGGCAGCATTGTGGATTAACGCTCTGGTGAGACCTGTATATTCTGCAGTCCTGAAAGATACAAGAAGTGTTTTCAGCATCTGTTTACTTAGCTTTAATGTACAGTCTATGAGCAAAGGTAAAATCAAATTAGAAGTATGGGGGATGCAAATGTTTCTGGCAGTGCTGAGTGGTGTCTAAGAGAAGACAGTAGGAATTGCTGCAAAATGATGATTTAATGTAGGCTTTAGGTCAGCAACAGCCTAAGAAACCTATCTGTGAACTGAATGGTGTCTCCTCCACCACTATGGTCCCACTCTCCCTTCTCTGCTGACCCATTTCAGTAAGCAGACAGAAACAAAACCCATGGGATGACACGACAGGGAAAAAAAAGATTATTTTCTGCTGGGTAATGGGCTCAGGAGTGGAGGGCTGGGATGCTGGCAGGCAGCAATTAGATCGGCTTAAGATGCACGAAATTGAGGCCTCGAGGCTTCCCTCTGCTTCATTTCTTAGCTCTAACTAGCTGGTCTCTGCTCCAGCTGGAGCCAGGCTTGCGGCAGGAGCCGCCTGCGCTGGGGAGGGGGTCAGTGCCAGCGCAGCTCCCGGGAGCGCAGCAGCTGGAGCTGTGTCTCCTCAGTTGGTCAGGCATACTCTTCCCTTGATGGGCTTCACTGGAAAGTGAAGAAAATCTGGGGCGCGTTTTGAGCAAAACCTTGGCACCAGTGCCTGTTGTGCCCTCCTTGCGCTGGTGCGTGTTTGTGATTGCACAGAGAACCAGACAGCGGTGGAGAGGATGGACGCCTGCCCACAAAAGGTTTGATTTGATGTCTTTGGCTGTGCGGGGTTGTTTTTCAGGCGGAGCCGCTCTGTGGGGCGGGTGTGTGTGGGGCGGCAGCGATGCGTGCCCGGGGCGGTGAGAGGTGCGGGCGGTGCTGCCGCCGCACGAAGCGTCGCAGCCTCAGCGTGCCCCGCGCTGCGCTGGGTTCGTTTGTTCTGCCTCCCCCAGAGACAGCAGTTTGGTATGAAAACTTAAATGTAATAACGACTTGACTAGTTCCTCCCTCATTACACATATGATGTGCCGTAAGGTACTGGTGAGTCCATCTTCTTCCCCCAAGAATGCTGGATTTCAGTAACCTATGAGGCTGCGCTAATGCTCCATCTCTGTTCTGTTAGCCCACACTGAAGTACTTATTGAAGTTGTAAAGAAATGTTCATTTCCAGTAAAATTTTCACCTTTGAATTTTAATAAGAATACTTTGAATATTTCAAGGTACTTTGAACATATCCTTATGGAACACAGCTTTATTATTTGTGCCATCATGTCTCATACAATGTGAGTTGCTTTAGAAAAGAAAACATATCCCATTATTTTTAAAGCGACACCTTCATTTAGTTGTGTATAAATGGTAGCTATGTTGTTTTTAAAAATACATAGATGAAGCAGAAAAGGGGGAAGAAATCCATAAATATGTAGAGTTGCTCTGTAGTTGCTTACCACAAATGCATTTATGCCTCAGACGTCACTAAGTGAAATGCCCTCCTTTTACAAATATACTTGTTATTATCTGTTCGCTTTGACACACCAGTCAAATTAGAGTTCAGTGGTAACTATATTCATTGGAAAAATTGAACAATGTTCTTAATGTTTCCCCTTATAATTATGGCAAACACATGATCTTACTTGTGGTACTAGTTGGCTACCCATACATCTAGTAATTATAATTGTTACGTAGAATTAAAACAGAAGCACATTTTTTTTCTGATGCTGCATGAATTTCACAGGGACCTTGTACTGATTGCAGTGAACATGCATTTTTGAAGAAGACTAAGTAAACAAACAAACAAACAAAAAAAAGGTTCTTTGGCAGGCTGACAACTTGCTAGAGTTTCTGCTGACTACTCTGAGTTTCCACTGCGATCGCCTTCCTTTGAAAACAGGACAAACGGGTTCAAATTTATCTGTCTGTGCTGTCTAAATCGGCCACTTTTCACTGTCACAGTAAATGAATTTTGATTAAAGAGATGCTTTGAGCAAAGGTAGTGACAGATTTATGCTGTGCAAAGCTTTACCTGGTGACCTGAGTGTCTAGGCCTAGCATTAATCTGTATTTAGAAGGGAACAATTGAACATGGCAGTGGCAACTGAGGAGTTTTATTACAACTGTGTAGCATTTATAACTACAATTATGGCTAAAGGCCACATTTTGTTTTATGACGAATGAAAGCTTTACACTGTTTTTTTATTTTGATGCGTATAAAAGTTAGGTCAGAGTACAAGTGCACAGATTCTAACCTAAGTACATGTCATTTTGACTGCGTAATATGTTTTAAATCAAGCGTAAATAACAACTGAGAATGCTGCTGAGTAAACTTAATTCACTGAATGCTTGGAAGAACTGCTTTTACAAAGAGAATAATAAAAAAGGCAAAGAGATTCAACTCCTTTTTAAGCAGTACTAATGAAGTGAACCTTTATCTGGAAGACTTCAAAACTCAGATTTACAATACAATCAAATGAGTGTCATGTCCTCACACCACCTCATTACAGATGGAGGAAATTCATAAAACTAAGTATAACTGAGAACATTTTTAAAATGAGATTTAATGTTTTATATGTTCTTGGAGCAGCATCTCTTTTCAGATGACCTTTTTGTTAGCTTTGTATGTAGGACTTTACCTATTGGATAGATTTAAATAGTCTGCAATATATGAAAGGAATGGAAAGTGTATCTATTTGTGTACAACTACATATAAGCAGATATCTGATGGGAGTAATTTCCTGCAGAGAGAAGATGCTGACTGAATGCACTCCATTCTTGCACATTGATTTTTTTTCTGTGTGCCTGTATGTGTTTTATAGAACAGCAAAAGCATTTAATGAAGTCATATGGCTATTGATAGCTTTCATATAAATTTAAAGTGTTAAAGAACTTAGTTATAGGAATGGTGAGCTGCCAACAGTATTTTTTTCTTAGTGGCAGTTAATACGATTTCATTGATGTTAGTAATAATGTGCAATTGTAAGTTCCCTATCTGTTGCTACTAACTGCTTCACTTAATGTTTTTGTTTGCAGTAAACATAAGTTTTGGATTTTGCTTTAGGGTCTCAATATGAGAGACTTCTTCTCTCATTTCTTCAGCCAGGAGATTTTCAGGTACTAGACTGTGGATTTTACCTGGCTTATATGCAAAGACTGTTTTAAAGCAGGAAACTGCCACATTTGGGAATTTTTAAAATTTGTATTCCTTTCAGGACTAGTACAACACTCAGAGTTTTGATGAATGTTTGGGTTATGTGCTGCATGCATGGGCAAAGAGGATTGTTGTGCAATTTGTCCAGGTACTGTATGCATTTGCTACCTTGGTAACACTGATATCAGACCAGGTAAGGACGGGAAGAGATGACAGAGACGGAAGGGAGGCAGCAGGGCTGCTGTGACTCTGGCAGAGAACGTGACTTTGCCTGCTCTGCTCTGGCTGGAGGGGCAGCCAAGTTGGCCATCATGTGGGGAGCTTGGCCTCTGCAGTGCCAGGAGAGGTATTTGCTTCCCACCCAGAGACTACAACCAGATCTTGTGTTTCTACTACATTGGGTCCAAATTTAAAAATCCTGGAGTTCCTCAAGCCCATCCTTCGGTAAGAAGACAGACTATTTTTTACGTGCAGTATGTAAGGCCAATATTACACAGTCTAAGAGTATTACAGGGAAGTGTTGGTATGTGTAAAAAAAATCCAAAAATATATTACCAAGTTTATATTAATGCCTTTATGTGAAAAGTTGTTTTTAAAAAAGAGTTCATATTGCATCAAATCCAGGTTTAAATAATGAAGTCCAAGATTCTCCAGTTACTGATGAGTTTTGTACATGGTGCTATTGTAATTTTTGGAAGGGAAGCAGGAATTACTTCATTTGAACAAGGGGTATGGCTTTCTTCCACTGTCTGCTGGAACTGGTCTGAGAGAGAAACACATGTACTCCGTATCCTTCCACAAAACTACCGAGGGCCTGCATTTATACAGGCCTCATTAAAATATGCTAGTCCTTCTCAAATAAGTAAAAATGAGAAATGAATTGCCAAGTTTATAAAACTATATGCTCTGCTCAACAACTCTTTCTCTTTAGCGTGGTAAATTAAAAAGAGAGTATGTCTTGTTGACAGTTTCTAGGACTATTCCAGTCCTTAGTACCAGAAATGTGTTCATTTTATTTACATTAACTTCTCCCAAAAGGGAAGAAATACACAGCACGGTGCTGGGCTAGCATAGCCATGCTCTCTAATGCTTCTGCAGGTCACAGGAGTAACTCTCCTGCTTATGCTCCCTGTAGACAATTTGTTGATACCATGAGTGATCATCTTCAGAAGTAATGGCTGAGGGCAACAGTGGTGGGAGAGTGGAGGACATGGTAAGGGGATGCTGGTTTCAAGAAACAGCTGGAAGGTGGTAAAATGGAGACTTGTTTGGGAGGACTTTTGCACCAGTGGCGAGGAGACTGGTGCCAATGAAGTTTCTGAGAGGTGACAGGTTGAAGCATGAAGGTTGATGGACAGAGTGCAGTTGGCTTAAAGAAGTGATGACGTTTGGCCTCCAGTGTTTTCTCTCAAGCATGTGGTTCCCTCTTTGCTGCATCAAGTGGGTTCAAGGGATATCAGCCTCAGGGGCAGTAGAGGTCTGAGAATTTCAGCTTTGGTTGCAATGGCTCTCTTGGAGAGCAGATTTTATCTCCACATGAAACTTGATTTTTAGCATCACGTTCCTTTGCATGGACTCACATGCTTTTTCTGGAGGCTGGTTGTGCTCAGGGAGCAGGCTGCTGGCTGCGCTGGTGCACCAAGGGGGAAGCTGACAGAATCTCCATCACTTCAGGTTCATTTGTAGGCGAGGGCTTGTTGGCAGCTGCAGCAGGTAAATGAAACTGCAGCACCTTCTTTAGCCTGTGATAGGGAGCACTTGCCTGTGTCTTCCCCTGGAAATGTGTTTCTGAGGGCAGGGGTAGGGCCATACTGCTGAGAATTTACCAAATGGTATATAATAAAAACCAGGCTGAAATGACATCATTCTTTTCTGTTTCATAAGCACGTGCTGCATGTGTGGACAGTGCACAGATGTTTCACTTGGATAACTTGCTGTGTAGGTTTATGGCCTAAATATGTCCATAATTAAAGAGGATGGTTTTATTTTGAACTGCATTAAATTCCTAGAAGTATGTATCAAATTTTAAGTTATGTGCCTGAAATTTTTAGGATGTTTTAGTCATAAAATTTGACTACTTTAGTATTCTAAGTATTTTTTTTTATTACTCTTCCTCCATTTTTCAGTTGCTAATTGTTTCCAGACATTTTTTCATAATGATAAAGATGTCTGTTGATGTTTTCATTTTCTGCATTTAATTTCTTTTTTTCTTTTTTCCTTTTTTTCCAAGTGCAATATGTAGGGAAGTGTTTTTTTTATTTCATCCTCTTGAGCAGTAAACTTTGAACACGTATTTCTTGCCATCAGGATTTCCTGCCACTGGTATCTGATACCACAGAAAAAGAAAAAAAAAAAAAAAGAAGAAGAAGAAGAAATCTGAAGAGTTTATTCTATTGTGTCCAAGAACAGGATTGATATATGCTGCCTGAAACTGCTGATTGCTAGAGAACAGCTTTGCTAGATGAACATAACACATTCCATAGGTTTCTCCCTTTTATGGTCTCAGTTACAAATATTTTTTTTAGCTTCAGTATAGTATAATGAATGTATTCTGCTTTTAAGTAGACATATAACATATGTGTGTCTGCTTCAAAAAAGGGCCAACAAGCTATACATCAGATCAAAAAATCATTATTCAGTTTGACTACATAATCCTACTAAATGGAGTTTATTTTTCCTTGTATGTATTTTCTCTTTTTGCCAAAATTCCTGTTCTTTAATATTATCCCTGAGTTTCCCAAAAAGCTCCTAATGAAGTGACCAGGAGACTATTGTGGTCTTTTGTGTTGATAATTCAGAAATTCCATAAATTGAGAAGAGGAAATTAAGCAGTAATGTAAATATAGTGGAGATGGTAGGAGTCTGCTTCAGCTATAGATTCATGGTAGGGCGTAGCTTGTGTTTCTTTACACATGATTAGTGTTTCAGAGCAGTGGAAGGGGTCAATAAAATGCAAGACATTTTTCATTTTTTATCATGTAAAGGCTGCCCTGAGTTCTCAAGAAAACCCCGACAACAACAACAAACAAAAACCAACTAACAAACAAACTCAAACTAGCAAAAACAACAAAAAATCCCTAAACAAATCCAACCCATGTCCAGATGCCCCAATACTTGTAAAATCTTTGATGGCAATAAAGCTTTAGGTCAGATGGGTTTATGTGAGTGAGGGAAATATGTCCCTCTTCTGTACACAAATTGTGGTGTCTTTCCTGTGGGCAGGGGATCATCTTCATCCTGGTGATGGAAACATCAGTTCTTGTTGTGCTGATGATCTTTTTTCTTTCAAATCCCTCTTAGTAAGGTTCTGTGCTGTCCAGCACTCTCATCATTATTTTCTTTTGTGTGGCAGAAGGATGTGATGTTTTTTGTAAATGTTCTAGGCTATTACTTAGTTCTAGTTTTAAAGTACTATTTGGTTTCAAGGTATTATTATTTGTTTTGAGTAACTGGCTCTTCTGCATTACTTACCTCTTGCCAGCTGTCTGTTCATTTGATCAATACAGAAAAGTAATCTGGGTTACACCTCTTGTTTCCAAGGCAAATTTATCAATCTGTGGCTTAGTTTATTAAATTTCAACAAAAAATATTTTCAGTGTACTCTGATTTATCTAGTCTGTCATTAATGCTTCTTTTTAAAATATTGGCTTAATCTTCTGTAAGAAAGGACGAAAGAAAATATCTGTAGCAAATTTGGTGACTTGACTAAATTTGTATGCATGTTTCATCTTTAAATATGAAGTGTTAAATGTTGATTTGGTCCTTTCTTGCCTTTTCTGAGAATAAAGCAGCTTCTTTTGCAAGTTGATCTGTGAACTCAGTAGTAAGCTATCTCTTCAAAGAAAATAAGGAAATGTAAACAAGAAATTTTTCAATAGGAACTTGTAGTTTACTCTTTCACATGCAGTATAAAAATTGGGAAGCTCATTTAGTGGTGAAGTGGCTTCCGTTGGTGTCAGTGATTTAATTTTTAGTCTCATGTTTTTGTCCTAAATTCATTGCTGATGCAGGAAAAATGAAACAGGAGAGGCGTAAAATGGATGAAGTATAAATAATGTGACAGTAATTGATAGCTAGGTGGATGCATCCATCTAGAGCTGCCTGCTTGCCTTTGTGCACACCCAGCTTCGTGTGATTGAGAAAGATACTTTGACACAGAGGTAGGAAAGGAGGGCAGTGGACTTGCCAGTTGTGATCCTACTCTGGTCATCTCAGATGTTGCTTACTGTGTGCTTAAAAAAAAACAGCTATGAAGTTGCTCTTTTCAGAATGAGAGCCTTTAAAAGTTTGGAGGTTTTTTTAACTTTGAATAAAATCCAAGTGTACGCAATGATGAAAGTTTTTAAGAATCGAGACCAGATTTTCACTAAACTGAATAAAATAAGAAGTGTAGGATAAGAATTTTAAGTTTAATAATTAGGTTTTGAGTTAAATAATTTTAGTCACTTGTGCTTATGTATGGTTGTGTGGTTTTTGGGAAAAGCGTGTTATTGGGTTGTACTGGCTTCTTTTCATCCAGCTGCTGCTTCAGTTCTTACTTCTCTTCTAACCCTTGGGATCTTGCAGTACTTTTGTTAGTATTCTTACTCTAGCTACTTGAAGGTGAGCAATTACTTAGCAAACTGCTTTCTCTACCAAGGGTGTGCATCCAGTTTTGGATCATTATCCAATAATGAAAAGTCTGTATTTTTCTTGCTTCCACCCTGATGGGGCATTAGCTTGACAGGAGTGACATTAAAATTATTGTATGTAAGCATTCAGCACCCTCCCCAGAAAAGCATCCCCTATCTTGCTCTAGTTGTATTCCTGCAGTCTAACTCTTTCATTACAGAGAATTTGGCTAAGATCTTCCCACCTGTAAAAGTGTGTTTAACTGAAGCACTCAGATCTCGAGCTTACTCTGAAAAATCATGAAATATGGAAACAAAAAGGATTTTTAACAGCTCTTGGAGTTTGAACTTTTATGATGTTTAGGTTGTATGAATTTCCACATCCCTCAAATTAAGTTTAGAAATTTTCATTTTTCTTTGAAGATAAAAGGCAAGAGTCTTGCCCAGATATGACTCCCAAGAACTGGGATGTGGGAAGAAGCAGCACAAATACAATTCACCCTGAATTTTGCAGAAATTGGCAGTGCTATGAAACGTGTGAGGGAATGAGTGCACATGCATGGTGTTTCCCCCCACACCCTGTATGCAGAGCAGCAGTGTGGTTGCTTTGTGCTATCTTGCCTTCCTTGGCTTGGTTTCCCAGTTGTGCTATCCTGGGAAGCTGCATATGGAGAGGGAGTGATAGTGGAGAAAATGTTTCATGAGGTTAAAGGTACTTTCTCATGTGTCAGTGTGTGGCTCTGACTAACAGTGTCCCTGACTGGAGAAGAAAGCAGTCATTACAGAGAAGCTGTGGGATGAGAAGGTAGAAAGGAGACAGCAAACCCAGTTTTACAGGCAGAACCTGTAGGACAACTACAGAGGAACCTTTACTGAAGACATGCAAAGGCAACAGCCCTCTCTTAGTGTAAGACTGGCTGGTAGTGCCTAAAGGATGACTGTCTACCCAGCAGACCTGCTGCTGAAGGCAGGGACGGTATTTCAGGATGCATCTTGAGCTGTTTTTCTGAGAGAGGGTGTGTGCATGTTATGTGTTTTGGTTGAAGGGTGAGCTTGTGTCCACACCTCAGCTGCAAGGCTGTGACATCTCTTTTCCATCAGGGCAGGAATGTCAGGGATGCCTGTCCTACCCTCCACTGACATTGTCTTGTCTTCTTGTTTTTTCCTCTCTGTGCTTGCTGCTCTAGCACAGAAATGTATTTCCTGCCCTTGTACTGGCTTTCTGCAATATGGTCTGAAGCTGAAGGTTTCCATGAAAAATAAAAAGGTTTTGAAAGCAAAGCAGCAGGTAACAGCATTGACAAGGAGGTCTAGAGTTAAAAATCTGTAAAGGAAACAAGTTTCCCTGGAATTATCATGGAAATGCATTTCCACGTAATTTAAACAGGCTAACAAATTGTAATGTCTAACAGGCTAACAAATTGTAATGTCTATAGTTGGCTGACAATGTAGAAATAACCCATGAACCAAAAGAAAAGTTTACTTCAGAAGACAGCTCTCAAATTATTTACCTTGGCTTCATCTTTCCCTGAATTGGGGAAAGCATGTGTTTTCCTCCCTTGATCCCTCTTGGCTGGTTGCTGAGATGCTTTTGGATACAATTCTTAGCACAGGAGAGAACTTCCAACATAGCAAAACTGATTGCCAAACCAAAAAAAAAAAAGAAAGTCTATATCCAGTAATGACCTTCCTGTGATCCTGGATGTCATATTCCTTTTCTGCTGTCTCAATGAATTTTCCACACATTTTTATGAAGTGTGTTGAGTCTATTTTGGTGATATAATTCACATGAATGTTCTGAGTGCTCTCTTTGCCCAACCCTGACCTCACTCCACTGTGGAGATTTTTTCCTGTGTTGAAAACTGCCAAAGACTTCAGGCATCATTTTCCCACACACAGTGAAAATAAAACACTTAAAAAAAAAAAAAAAAAGAAAAACTCGCACCCAAAAAGCACCCCTACAAACTGATTTCCCTCCAAAAGAAGAGTTCTGTTTGAAAATCAAAGCTGGTTGGTTGCTTTGTCTTGTTTTACTTTGAAGTACAAGTTGGATAGAGACCCAGGAAAGCACTCTGCTTGGACCTTCTTCTCCCTATCAAAACCCTGAACTGTCCACCAGTGAACTGGATTGTTTGCAGAAGCCCTGGGCGATTGTAAACCTTGGGAGTACAGCTGCTTAATCTGCTGCGCCCTGCTTTGGAAGAAGTTCCTGTTCTTTCAGTGCTTGTGTCCACCCCTTCTCCTTCAGGTTACAGTCTCCCCGGTTGTGCTGACACAGCTGGTTTGGGGCTGTAAGTTGGCTCACGGCAGTGATTTAGATGAAATCCCAGCTTTTCTGGGAGGCTGGAGTTCCAGTATCACTTTCTCCAGGGCAGCACCCAAAGCAGCTGTGCTTGCACAGGATGAGCCTTGCTGCAGTGCATCCAGAGGGCAGGGAACGACAGGAGCTTTCTTTTCTGGCTTTACTTGAGAGCTAAAGAAAAGGTACTTTGTATGCCCCCACCCTGAGAGTAGATCCCACTGATTACCTGGGAGGGTCGGCTGCAAGCATTCTAGGGGTCGATGTCATGGATTTTTTTCTGAGATGCTTGCAGTGACCCCTAGAGCGACCCAGAATTCAAGAGCCATAGAGGAACTGCATTATCTGTTTAGGCTTTTTTTGTAAGTATCTAAAAAGTGGCACACTTTGTATCTTAAAAAAAAAAAAAAAAAAAAGTCAAACCATGCAGATACGAACTTGGCAATCAAACTGTCTTTTAAGATGGCCCAATCATTGCTGAAGGATGCTGTCAGGTACCATATATTAAGCCAGTATGCAGTATTATTTATTTATTTTGCTCTGAGTGATCTTAAGAGCTGTCAATCTGTTGCATTTTGCTGGCCCTAAACTAAACAGAATAACTCAGGATATTGTAACCAGAGCCGCCCTTCATAAAAGGAGGTCAGTTGGGTGCAGTGCTGTAACAACAGCCTGTAGGAACAGCCTTAGACCAAGGCGTCTTTTGTTAAGCAGAGGAATATTAACTACACTGGGAGTTCCTGAAAGTGGGTGGTTTCTACTGCCAAGCTCAGTAACGCTTTGTCATAATGAAAAAACAATACTGTCTACAAGTAGGTTTGAAAGCGTCTCCTCACATCTGTTTGTCTAAGCTTGGGAAAAGGTGCCATTGGATGAGAGTAGCAAATCCTGCCGTGACTGTGCTTGTACTTGAAGGAAAAGCTTTAAATGCCAGGCATCTTTCATGAAGCTAGTTTTAATTTATTTTTAGACTTGATTAATAGTTACTGCAATATTTGCCTTGCACATTTTTTAATGGAATGCTTAAAAAAACCCTTGTTTAATATGCGATCCCTTCTGTGTAATTGTGCTGTCATACAATGCCTTTGGTGAGAATGAACTAGAAGAGTTTTACCCAGAATTGTTTGGAAGACACCAGTGTGGAAAGCAGAGATGACTCACAGTGCCTTGAAGGAAGAACAGCTAGCCGTTAACCACAGAGCATGGCATTATCTCTATGACAAAGCTGGCTGAGAAAGCCTGTTTATTTTCCACTTTGCTATTTCAGAGGGGAAAAAAAAGTACTGCAGAGAAATACTGGCTCTTTAAGCAATCTTGATAATCTTGCCAACTTGATGAGTTTAGAACAGGTAGCATGGGAGGCATGTGAATCAAAAGAAGGTGGTAGTTCCCATCTAGAAACCATTGTTATTTTTATTTGATGAATAAATACATATGAAATATTCTCCTTATTTTTAGTAGACTCCTATGGGTGAATAAACTTGGTTGCATAACAAGAATGAGGTATGTGATAGAGCACATGATTAGATAAGTATTTCTGCATAAATTTACTTTCTATCTGTGTCTGTATACTTATTTCCTTAATAATATCTATGTGGCATCTGTTTCTACTGCAGGCAGTTTGCCAGATGCCTGTAAATAAGATCTGTCTATTGCAAGTGAAATAATAAGTATCTCTTCTCAGTTGTTTCCTATTTGCATTTAGTTCAGTACTGTTCTTGTTGGTGAAGGTGGCTCAACTTTACAGGCAGAATTAGGTGAAAAACACAGCAGTTAAATCTTTATTTTGATTTCTTTACAGTAAAAATCTGTCTTTTAAAGTGTATGTTGAATATTTTCTTTTGGGGATGTATTTAATTAAAATTAACTTTACATTTCTTTTAATGTCTAGTGGCCTTTAGTTTCACTTACACAGAAAATAAAGTAAGAGAGGGATTATTTTCCATTTTGGGTCCTACTTTTCCTCACCTGTCACCTTCTGGAAGATGTAAAGATGTATTAATGCTATTGTGGTGCCCTGACCTGGGCCTGTTCTTGTGTAGATCTGCTGCTGCTCTACTTTGTTTGTCATGGTGCAAGCTTGGGTATCAAACTCGAGCCACATTCGTTATTTCTGCCAAGGAGAAGGTGAAAGACAAGACCTCATCAAATGCTGAATTTGGCAAGTGGGCTGCCAGTTGTGCCAATTAGTTCATTTAGTAAAAAGAAGAAAAAAACAATAGTATAGACAGGAGTAGTATTTTGGGGTTGGCCACAGGAGAAGTCATACTGAAGAACGCATCGGGATTGGTACTTGGTTTCCAAATATCTGATAAGGAAGGCACTGAAGAACCTCTGTGATGAGAGCTTGGAATTGCTTTCAGCTGGCAGGGTATTGCAGGCATATTGTCTTGTGGGCAGGAAAAAGCCCTTGGTGAAGACTAAAGCTGTAATTTAGTCCACTGGTTAAGAGTGAAATGTCTGAATGACTTAATTTAACAATGACTATCAAGGTGTGAATCTTCTTTGCCCTGATGAAACCACCTGAAACAGTGGTTGGTGGTTGGCATTGTCTGTGAGAAGGTGTTGGTCTGCTTTCTAAACTCCTTCCTGCTTGGGAGAAGTTGATTTGGGGTATTAGTATTGTGGGAGACATCCACTGGGCTCTCAGCAGATTAGTATCTGATGAACAAACATTTTTTACACCTGTAATTTCAATAATAAGTGATTTCTCTTTCACTTTCTACCCCTCCCACCCCGTATTTCAGTGAGTGGTATGCCAGAAGATGAGTTTTCTTTAGATATGTAAACAAGATGATGTGGTGCAAATTACAGAAGATTGCAAAGCCTTGATTCAGTTTTCTCTCTGCTGTGAGCAAAGATTTAAGAATTAGCACTCTCTCGGGTTTTTTACTTAGACTAAGCAACTGTTCTATTGAGGTTGCTTATTTCACATGCCAGTGGTTGAGAGGCAGCATCGGATTATTCCTGCTGCTACCGTGAATGTCCTTATTTATCCTATCTTCCCTTCTACTCTAGATAATTTGGGCTTTAATTTTCCCTCCTGTCCTCACCTTGTTTTGGCAGCTGATGAATAGGAATGCTTCATGTGTCTCAAATGTTTTATATAGCGTCTTCTGGGGGGACCACAGACTCTGCAAGAGTGGTCCTGCATATAATTCTTTCCTATACTTGGGTATTTTTCCACCTAGAAACTGCTAGTGGAAGGGGAAAATATTAAAGTGTTTCAAGGTTGCAAAAAAAAAAAAAAGAAATAAAAAAAGAATTCAAAGTTGATTTCAGGCCTGTATATGGCAGATGGGGAAGTTGCAGGGGGGAGTAAATTTTTTTTTGTTGGTCACAGTTGGTGCTCTTTCTGATTACGTGGATGTGTGCATATGGAGTGAGGACATGTGCAGGCACTCCATACAGAGAGAGCACATACATGGGCCATATGTCCATTATTTTAGAAGTTTTGTTTTCTATTGCATTTTCATTAAGATTTTAACAGGGCTATTTTAATTGGGATTAAATATAGCTATGTAGGACAGTAACTAAGGTACAAATTCAGTGGTTTTCTCCTCACCCTCTATGTGTCAGCAACATTCCTTGTGCTCATTCTCCGCCAAGAAATTAGTTTCTTTTAACTTAGAGCCTGTTGTGAGGAAGAGAGGAGATTGCAGCATTCCTCCAGGCGTGGTGGGGCTGGGTTTCATTTACAAATTTTGTCCAGAGTTGCAACACACTCCTCTGTACTTACCATGTACCAGGCTAAGCTGGCATGTAAACTTAAACTGAAAAAGCACTACTGCAGTCCTATACCTGAGCACACACATGTGAAAGTGAGCCTTCTGTCTTCTTAAGTTCCGTATTTATGCATGGTTTACAGAAACAGTACGTGTTTAGTTTGGTTCCTAGAAGGGACATACATACAATGCCAGTAAGGTCAAATAATTTTTCTGGTTTGGCTCTGAAGTAATTTTGAAATGTATTTTAAAGACACAGGACTCAAGACAAAAAGATGTGCACAAACAGAATTCATATCTATAGGAAGAAATAGTTTCGTGTGATTTGCATATCAAACAGCGAGACCTGGTTATAACACTCACATAAACTATGTTTTCAGTGTTTGAATGGTCAGGTGTTCTCAGGTGTCTCACAGAGTTCTAAAGTTCCTTTTGAGCATTTTGTTATTGCAAATACCAAGGAAGATTTATTAAACTGCTTATTTTGTATGTCAAAGAGTATGTAGATAAAAACAGAAAAAAAGAAAACAAACACCTTTTGTATTCATGGATCTAGTAAATAAAATGAAGAATAAGGATTTCTAAGATTGCTGATGATTCTCTGCTTCTTCTTTAGCTATTGTCTCCTTTCTTGTTCTCTGTGGTTCTGTTATCTACAAAAACATTTAGATTAGTGCGCTAATTAGTTTATGTTAACCAGCAGAGGGCTTCCACCTCAAAGCAAATAGCCTCATCCCTTCTGCAGTTTCTTTGGTATCCTCTTAATCAGAGAAGTGGGAAATAGACATTTATTTAGTCGTCTCAGGGTACTTCCCTGCTGGCAGAATGATACTCAATTACATGTTAATAAATTTTTTAATACAGTTTGTTTTTAACTGGCTTCCAGTTACTTTTAATACAGCTGTCAGCATTTTCACAGGAAATTTGGATGATCCCGTAGAAGCTTCTTGTGCTTCACCAAAATCTCCTGTGTCTAAATTTCTAGCATAACTGGCACATTGCAAAGTTTCTGTGCACATTTAGGTATTAAAAGTGTTCTGAGCCCCTCCTTAGTATGAACATAGCACATGCTGAGCAAAATGGTAGCAGAGGGTAAACTGATCTTACAATTTAGATTACAGTAGTGCAGGTTGTGTTTATAAAGTCAAAATTTGTTTAAACCCATGGGATCATTGTAGAGCAATGATCAAGAGCAAAGAGAAATATATGTGCAGACAGGGTATTACAAAAGCACGAGCTTTTCTAGGTCGTTGGAGCTGCCCCATGAGATGTAGGGGCTGGTTCGATTCAAAGCATCCCTCTTGTCAGCTGGGCTGGCAGTTTGGGGGGGTGGATGCCTGATGGAGTAAGGGTCAGTGCATTGTGGCACAGAAGGCGCTGAATGCTGCCTGGCTGCTGTAGCACCTCTCCAGTTTCTCTCCCAGACTCTGTAAGTGATTTCTTGTGTCTGATCTGTTGTTCATAACTTCCAGTGATTTGATGAACAGATGCGTGCAAAACCCCCTCACAATCCTTCCTTCAGACAGACAACTTCTCTGTGCTCAAAAATTCCATACTTAGTTAATTTTCCCAGCCTATCAGCACTTGGGTTGTGTTGGCTAACAGTTGTGAGCCAAGTGCTTCCCAAGTACATCTTTGGAGGGGAGGTGACCTTATGGTTAGGAGATTTTAGAAAAGACTTTGTGTTATGAAAGCAAGAGCACCCCAACTCAGGAGAACTTATGGAGAAATCCAGGTGGTGACTACAGTCAGTGGGAGCTCTTAGCAGAGCCGTCTTAATTAGTGAGTTGTCATGCCCGAATCAAAACCCACTAAAACACTGAATTGCATTTCAAGCAGAGACAATAACAGCTTCCTGGAATCAAACTGCTGACAGAGAAATTGTGTCACGATTAGAACGGCGTGTCGCGGCAGCAGTGTCGCTGCTGACACCCCGGGCTGACCCCGGGCGATGGGCGCTGCATCCCTGCTGCATCCCTGCTGCATCCCTGCTGCATCCCTGCTGCCACCTGCCGGCGCCCGCCTCCCGCCGCTGTTCCCACGGGCCCTGCGGGGCTGGCCAGGAGCGCTGCCTGGAAATACCCAAGGATTTACACGGGGCCCGAAGCCACTAGAGTCCTGTTACTCGTCCGCTTGGATTGTACGGCGGCATCAAACCTCACGTCAGCACCTGCGTGCTGGGAGAGCAGAAGTTATTTTACCAATATACATAAGCTGCTTCGTTTGGAAAATAGTTACTGGCTGCCACGAGGGGAAACTCATCTATGTGTAGGCCAGGATGAAACTTAACACAGTTTGAGTGCTTTCCTCCTGTACCCCTCAGAATATTATAGTCACTTAAGTTGGGAATGATCTCAAAGACCATTGAGTCAAACAGTTAACTCAGCACCACCAAGTCTGCCACTGAGCCACGTCCCCCAGCATCATATCTTCAGGTCTTTTAAATACCTTCACGTTATCATACTGTTACCCAGCAAAGCTCTTGGAAGTACTTGGAACTGCTCTTGCCATCAGTGATTGCCCAACTCCATGTATACTTGGAAAAAAATTTTCTCTGAAATTTGGAGTTTACATCAGTTCTGGAATTATGCTGATGAAGAAAGCCAGAAGTTCATTAGTATATTTGTACCCAGTTGAAGCAGGTGGGTCTCTTATGCACAGTTAACTTACCTACGCTCTTGGCATCAAACTATTTTAGAAAAACACAGCATTTTTTACACGCAGTTCTGATGTTGGTTCTGCCCCTATTACAAATACCTTTTTTGCTAACAACCAAATTGTATGAGCACCTTGTTTGTGTTCCTTGCTCAATTCCTCTCTCATAGTAAGAGTGATTGTTATCCCTACATTCAGCTGGTGTTGAAGAGAGAACCAGAACCAGGTTTGCCTAGCACTTTATAGAAACTATCGCCCTGGTTTTACAGAATTTCCCTACCTAAGTGCAGCTATGAAGTGACAGAAAACACTGTCTGCCCTGATGCAATAAATCCTTCTGGGGTGCAGAACTCAAAAGGAGGTAGGGAGAATGTGGTGACGGGTGCATCATATAGACATGTCCAAAAGCTGGCTTATCCTCTGCAGGATAAAACATTGTCTACACTCTGATTCCTCCCCACCCCCTCCTGCTTTTCTTTTTCCTCGTGGACCTAATAAAGTCTGAAATGTGAATGGGATGCTTGAAGAGGTCCTACTATATAGAACTCACTCCTCTTTTAGATGCTCATTTATGCTATGGTACATTTTGAAGTTGGAAAAATAAAACCCAAAAGGGTAAAATGGGTAGCAAAACAGAAATGAAATTTTCCTTTGTAATTAGGGCATTCAAAGGCTCTCTAAGGGTTATGATAGAAACAATTAATAGGCATTGCTTTTGTGTGAGATGGGGCCTACTTAAGTAGGTCGCAAGGCTGGTAGCCAGGAGACCTACTTTCTTTTCTTAGCTTTGCTGCTTATCCTTTCAGTGATCTTGGGCAAGTAACTTCATTTTTGATCCTTTTCTTTCTTTACTATTTTTTACCCAGGTCTGCTCACACTGAGAGAAGGTTTCTCACTTATGTGCTCTGCACAAAAAGGGACGCAATCCTGACTGGAAGTTTGAGCCCCTGTTGTGATACCAAAATGCTCTCCGTGGCTGCTTTGCTGTAAATAATCATGCAGGAATATGGATTACTTTGTGGCTGTCCTATGCAAGCATTTCCTATGTGAGCCTGTAAAAGAACAGGCACGCTGTGGATAAAGACCACCAGTGGAGGACAAGTTGACAAGGTTACAAAACTCACTGAAATTCCCACACATCTCTGCCAGGAGATGATGAGCGGGGCTGGGGAGGTGACCATATGTATATATGTAATGGTTCTGGTGTTGTTGGGGCACCTTCTGGGATGGAGGGTTCCTTGGGGCTGCTGGGGGCACCCTACACCTTTTGCTGGCTGCAGCAAGAGCTGTGCAGCAAAGGGTTGAGTCTGCAGGCAAGGTGTTTTCAATAGGCTTTTGACTGTGCTTAATCTAAATGGCTTTATGACTGGCTGGTGATGAGTTGTTACCACCTGAAGGAAAACACCCAGGAGGGCCTGAGAGAGAGGTGTCCTCTCAGCTGTTGGAGTATTTGCTGTCCCAGGAAGCCGTAATTGTGATTCATCCATGTTACTGTCTCGTTGAGTCATGAGAAATGATAGACTAGGAAATGTAGGAACTAAGTTAACATGTGAATTGTGCCAAAACCCACAGCCCAACCAAAACCAGAGCATGTCTGCGGAGTTTTGGGGCTGTTTTTTTTCTTTCTGCTTTGTTGATTTTTTACACTGAACCGAAACCTTTTCTGTGAAACTTTTTTTTTTGTTGTTTCTTGCTGGCCTTAGGGGAATGTGGTGGCTGTGAGCCATGTACGTGTGTTTGCTTAACAACTTTCAGAGAATTCTTTGACGATCAGGCCTGTCATAGATGGTAAAAATCCTGATGGCATGTGAGGCTATGCATATTTGCTCTTGTTCACCTCTAAAAGTAAAAAAAAGGGCAGGGGGGAGGAACCAGTTCAGCTTTCTCCTTCAAACCCTTTGTTTCTTATGCCCTGATTCCATCTTGGTTTTATTTTTACTGAGATGGGCTTGTATTAAATGAAACAAAAGTAATGCCTTGATCTTTACATACATAACCTGAAAAATATGAAGTCTATATACTTGTATGACGTCTTCATAAGGGAGAAAATAATTAGGTTGGAAAATTATCTAAGCTTACTAGAAGTGTATCTTTTTTTCTCTTAAATGGCCTTGTAGAGCATTTTACATAATTAAGTTTAATCCTCTAAAGTGTGTCAGATGCTAAAGTTTCCAACTCTACCGCCTTGCGCTTGGCTTCTGATTAAGGCATGGATTAACCTGCAACAGTTACTCAGTATGTATTGTCTTTCAAATGGCAATTGCTATTTTCTCCTGATCTTGGGTAATTTGCTTTTCATGCACATGTACAACAATGTAGGCTGATATGAAGCTTCTTGTCATCTACAAATAAAAAGCATTATGTGGTAACGACAATGTTGTGATATATCACGATGGATCTTTTCTTGCAATCTAATGATACCAAAGTTTGAGCAAAGCATTGCACCACTGTGTTTACAGTAACAGTGGAAGTGTTATGGTCAATCACCCGCAGTGGTGTTTTCACCCTTGCATCACAAAGTTGTGACTCGGCACCACGATATAAAGGCAGAGGTCCAGACAGGTCAGGAAAATTCCTAAAATTAAATTGCTTCCTAGATCCCGGGCAGGTCTCTGGGATTTACCCTGGCATTTTGGGTTAACCTGAAAGGGTTTGCTTCTTGCTGGTTCCTCTAATCTTCTGTTTCTAACTAGTACAGTGGAGAGGAGATGACTGTGATTCTGCAGTTTCTACCAGGGTTTTTATACATCTGGCTCTCTATAATTTAGCCAGTAATAGCTGTGGTAGTTTACAGTTCTCTGTATTTTTCAGTACTGGCAATTCCAAATGTTTGCTCTTTCTCAAAAGAAATAAGTTGATTTGAAGCATGGTCCATGATTCTTTGGTTTTTACATTAAATCCTGCCTATTTGTACATGAACTGCCCCAAAATGGATATTCTAGTGTTTGGGTCTCTAGGGGAATGTCACTACACATTCTCTAGGTCTTCTTTTAAGCAAAAGGTCTTAAGGAATAAAAATGAAACAACCCAGCCCTACACAGGTCTCATGTCTCATCAGGGATGGGGAGTGGTGTCTGTTAAAAAAGACAGAAAGTCCAAACTAGAGGGACTTCATGACATAATGAGAACAGTAAATGTTAGCAGTGGGTGCACCCCTGCAGCCCCCTCCACCACCCAGCTACACCATCACTGACTTTGGGAAGTGGTGGAGGACCTGAGTATGTACATATGCATTACCTCGTCGGACGAGGTCAATTTAAATGCAGCCTATTAAATTATTTACAGAAGACAGTTGGCCAACCCATTGTGCTGTGTTAGTGGGAGACAAAGGTCACTTTGGTGTGCCTCGTTGATTCATAGGGTAATGTGATACAGTACTTAGCTTTTTGCCTCCCAGTCAGTGGGTTAAACCTTATCCTCTTATTATGAGTCAGAGAACCATAAGTTTCAGCAAAAGCCAGAGCCTTTGTTTTTAATGGTTTTGAAGAGGCTGTGCAGCAGAATCCAGAGGGCTTCGACAGCATTTGCCAGGAGGTTGGGGTGTGTTCTGCAATAGTGTAAATCTGACTGACAGCTTGGGAGCTGGAACACTGTACCCTTGTTTCCTTAAGCTGCTTGCCCTTTTGCTAACATAATCTGCAGCCGTTAGGATGTTAAGATATTAATGTTTATTCTTCAGATAGGTGGCATGTTTTTATATTTTGGTTTTGTTTTTTTTCCCCTCTGGATTCCTCACTACCAGCATATCCTTGAGGATTCACTGAGCTGATTTTACTGGTGTCTCACATGTTCAAGTCTATTATTTTGCTGCAAGAGAGAAATTTGTGGGCTTTTTTGTCAAGTTACATCTTGGTGACAAATTCTGCGAAAAAACATGGGTGTTGGGATGCCTTGATACAACCAATTTCTATTTGGTTTAGAGTGCTCTCTTTGCCTCTCCCCCTTGCAGCCTTATTGCCTCGTAGGAGAAGTCTTGGTATTGGCATGCAGGGCAAGCACTGCAGCTTTCAGTAGTGCCTGACTTTTTAAAACCTTTACACTGTGGAGTGCTTTTCCCAGCTGCTAGTTTAAAGAGAAGGTGGCAGAATGTGACACAGCTGGTAGTGAAACCTGTTTTATGAGCTGCAGTGACCCCAGTGGGAGCCTGGTCACTAAATATGTGCTCATGCACAGATTTTATGTCCATGCACTTGCATTTAGTTTATTTTTAAATATGCCACCAGTTACAGGGGCACTAATGTTTTCAGCACACTGTTCAGGATGCTTGTGGTGTGGACAAGCTCCAGGATTTTATTTTCCCTCTCTCCAAGTCCACAGAGGTGCACAAGTGCTTTCCTATTTCTTCACACAGAGTTCAGAAGTTTGCGCTGCCACTGAGCTGGCTGAGGAAAGGAGGAGTTTTGCTTCGGTGGTTGTGCTTTTAGGAGAGCGAGCCTATCATATTTCACTCTAATCCTAAGCGATAGCCACGCAGTCGATTTTATTGTTAGGAGAGCCTTCCTGGAGCTCCTTCACCAGGCTTTTCATGAAGGGAGAGCAGGGCAGCCAGAATGAAGAGGCTGAAGTGTGGTCGGTCCATTTTTGCCCATGAGCTGTGCCGTGCCAGGGAGTGATCTCTGCCTGCTCTTCCCTCCTCGTGGGCTGTTTTTGATGACCCAGAAGAGAGGACTGAATCGCATGCAATCTACTGGGAAGTGATGCCAGGGAGAAGAGTGGAACTACGGTTTTTGTTCTTGAGTGGAGAATGGGGAAAACATATGCCTTAGTGCTATATTCTGCTCAGCTGTTAGATGCTTCTCTGAGCTGCTGCAAGGTGCCACTTTCTGCTGCTTTTCTCCCCTTTGTTTTCTTTGGCAGCTCCCTAAGTGCTGTATCAAAACAGCTTCAGGGGAGCTGCGCTGGCACAGTGACCTACCTCCATACTGGTGCTGGTTTAAATGCAGTGAGAAGGAACCTGGACTGAAGTTGGATTGAATTTGTTTAGCTTCCCACAAAAACCACTGAGGAAGGGGGACAGGAACAATTTCAGAAAGATCTGTTTGGAACGGATGCCAGTAGCTGGCTTGAAAGAAAATGAAAAAGGAATGTGTTTCGAGATCTTTCAAACTCAAACAAAACCCAGGCTCCCTCTCGCGTGCTGTCAGCTGGATAAATTTCTCCTCCTTGTCAAGGCAGACAAAGAGATTGTTTCGCAGCGATGGTGAACTCTCCTCCATGTGCCTGCAGCAGGTAGACGAGGATGACGAGAACTGGACCTACAGGAGCCCGCAGAGAAAAGGTGACTCACTTTCTCTTTAACCCTTGTGATTGCTGCTGCAGTGTCAGCCCCTGCTCCAGGCTGCTCCATCCAGCTGCTTTGGTCCCACCAGGAGCTGGGAGCCGCAGGTGGGGTAGGAGGAGGAGGAGGAGTAAGGCAGCACAAAAGCTGAGGCACAGCACTCGCTGCCTTGCCAAGTTTTTTTTTTGGGGGGGGTTGAAACTCAGAAAGCTTATAGTAATCGACTGGGAAAACCTTTCATTTCCCACTTGGCCAACTTAAAAGTACTGATTGTGTGGGGCATAGGTAAGTTTTATTTATGTTTCTTGTAGCCAGTAGTCACTGGTGACAGAGCCTTTGGGCAGGTGCTGCAAGAATCTCTCCTCAGAATGTGGAACTAAAAGCCCTTTAAGGCTCTACTTCTAACAGACTGTGTGGTTTTTTGGATGACTACCTCGTGGTCCTGCTGGAAAATTTTAAGTGTATTTTGTTTTATGAGGGCAGATAGAGAAGTGGTCCCAGATGCAAAATAAAAGAGGAGATGAGATAGTGATGGAAATTGCTCCACAGAGAGAACGAGAGACATCTAGGATATGAGACCGGCAGATCTGAATGAACCTTTGAAATACTCAAACCTGGAGTATATTTTATATGAGATTTTGAAAAAGTAGTTTTATTTTTTGTGTTCTCTTTTTGAATGGAGTTTGTCAGGTATTTGTTCAAACATACCTCATACTTACCAAAAATCAAAATAAATTTCATAAGTTTGCTCCTCTGAGACGGTGAGTTACCAGTAGCTGGCTGGCAGGCAGTGGGAGGGGGGTGGGTGTGTGTGTGTGGTTAAAAATACTCAATAAAGCCAGTGGTTTGGTAGTAATTTCTCTAGTCCTGCCAGAGAACTAGTTTGTTAACAGAAAGTGTAAGGTTGACTCAGTTTTGCTGTAAGGTCACTTTTGTAAGAGCAGACAGGCTCTCCAATGGCATTTGAACTTCAAAGGGCCTTTTATTTCTTTTCATTTCTGGGAGCAGTTAATAGCTATTTGACCAGAATTTCACTTCTGAGTCAGAATAGATTGTAGCTTTAGTAAATGGTTTGTATGCAGGAACACTAACACAGGATGTACATGCTTGTGTTTTACTCCCAGCACGCAAGGAGACAATTTTAATCTGTGCTTTGAAGGTTGTTTTTTAACCTCCTTTGCTGATGAAAAACTTCTAAAAAGGGAGTTTGCATTTGCAACCAGTGGCCAATTTTTATTTCTGATTGTTGATATGTTGATATTGCACAGCAATGTCAGACAAATTTCTAACACCTGTGGGATCTTGCATGCAGCAGATTAGAAGAACCACCCAGCCCTGCTGCTGGATGCTATGTAACTTCCATAAAGTTTCTTGTGTTGCCCTCCTTAGCCCATGCTCATGCCACAAGGCAGAGATGGGAAAGGAAGCTTTACTGATGGATTAATGGTGTATTAATTTTTCTGACTGATTTACATAAAGAGCCTATTGTACAGGCTGGAGGGGGAGGGCAGAATTCCTCCCGTAATTGGTCAGCAATCTATGAAAGCCTCCCTGCCTGCCTATAGAGGAGATGACAATATGTTGTTTTTGAAGGGAGGCATAGATTACGCAGGGCTTATTTCCTCTTCGCAGGGCACAGTTTGACTCGACCTGTAAAATCTGCCTGGATCATAAATCTAACTGTGCATTTCTGTCTGACCAGGATCCTCTGCCAAATTGGTAGGCATTGCCAGGGCTGAAAGAAGTGTGGGGTGATACACTCAGGCAAGAGAAACTTGTCACAGCTGGAAGTGTTTTATCCTGGGTTGTGAGTCAGGCTTTGCACACTGTTGGAACAGTTTGAGTATCCATACCTGGCAGATTTGTCATCTTGGGTTTGTGCTCAAAGGCAAAACATGTGTGATAAATGGCCTCTTGAGTTCTCGAATTAATTTGCTCCACTGGATTGTTGCATTACTGCTTGCCAACCTTTGTAAAACTGAAGGCTCAAAACTGTATTGTCTTTGGTGCTCGAATTAACCACATCACTTAAATTAACATAAACTAGGAAGAAATGAGAGGCAGATCAGACAGGAAGGATTTTTTTATAGAGAACCAAGCAGTCTATTTTAATCTAGATGGAATTTTAATAGTTTTTTAGCTATCAGAACAGTTTTTCCTTGAGTCTTCCTCAGGTCAAATAGTAAAAAGGTAAGTCTGACAAATCACTGGCTCTCTTCCTACCTTTTCTTTCACCAAACTTCACTGTTACTATAAAGGCAGGAGCATTAACAGAAGCTGGAAATGAAGGAATTGTTGTTGTTCTTTCTGAGCTGTTTCTCTTCCTGTCTTTTTAAACCTCTTATTCTTTTACCGCTTCATTGCTCTTCTAGGCTCATATTGCATTCCCACGAGGCTGCTGGGTGACAGGCACAAGGCAGCATGTGTTGCGTGGTATTTCAGCAGCAAAGTGGCTAATCTGCCTTGGCTGCAAACCAAAGCTTGCACACAGTAGCGAGCAGCGAGACTGGCTGCATTTGTCACTTTAAAATGAGCAAGAAAAGCAAAATAAACGGTAACTATGAACCTGGGGCACATTCTGATGTCCTGCATGTGCAGAAGTCAGAGGCTGCTGCTTTGTTCTTCATTTTTAAAATGTACACAGTAGTGCAGAGTGTTTTGGAATGGGTAGCACCAATCAGACTTCATGTTTGATAAAGCTATTAGTGAAAGAGATGGTAGAAGATGACAGTAACATAAAGGTGTGTTGTTGGAAACATTTCTTGCTCAGCCCTCTTACTGAGTCAGTGGAAGGCCCTTCGAAATGAGGGCACACTGTAACTGTTGTGTTTCTCCTCTTTAATCTGAATTTTTATTTCAGATTTTTTACTCTTTGGAGTAAGGAGGTATTTTAAAACTGAAACTCAGAACATTTTTTCCCTTTAAAAACCACATTATTGAAAAAAAGACTAAGAGAGGTATTCTTTGAAACTGAAGCAAAGGTGCCTGTGTGTGTTGCAAGGAGTTTCTGACCTGTGGAAGAATGTGACAGTTGTTTGTGTGTACCTGTGCTGCTTACCATGAGCAAGACATAGCAAATTAACTTTGAATAGAGGTAACACATGAGTTAGGTCATGGCACAGGCCTCACAATATTTACTTTGATTTTGTAGAAAAGGAAATGAGTCACATTGCAGCATCAGAAGATCTGACCAAGTTTTGCTGACTCTTTTTTTTTCTTTCTTTCTTTCTTCCTTCCTTCCCATTGGTTTTGGGTGTTGGAAAAGGAGACCTTGTGCTCACAGCTGTAGGTAGGGCTGCCTTCATGGCTGGTCTTGCTGATCTCCCTGCCATGCTGCCAGGGATGTAGAGAAAGAGATGTTTCTCTGGAACAGTTGAATATGCCTGTTCCTTCCAACAGTGTGTTGGAGAACCACAACTAGCAGTGAGGTCTGGCCACAGGTAGCAGTGCATCAGAAGTGTTGCCCAATGGGGAGGTTTTCCCTGCTCTTCCTTCAGCTCCTGTCCCTGCCTATTGCTCTGATTTTTTTACCCACTCTCTCCATTTCACTTGGTTACTTTCCAGTCTTTCTGCAGCATGAGAAAGTTAAAAGCCTTGGCTGCATTTTACTGCAGGGTATACTACTTGGAAAACTTACTTGGAGTCATGAGTCAGAGAAACCTTGTTTCTCAGGTAACTGCTGTGTTTTAATGACTGATCAAACCCATTTCAGAAGGTGGCAGCCACTGGCTTTCTGCTGTTTGCTGGCCGAGTCTGCGTCTTTAATACCAAAGCATGTGGAATGCCTATTTTTTCCCTTGTAAATGTCAAACTGTGTTTTAATGCTAAAAGTCCTTTAAACTCCTAAGTGGGAATTTGAGCTCCTTGTGGGCTCAGCCTTTCGCATCCTTGTGGTGTGTCTAATGGAAGTAATCCTGAGGTCCCGATGACAATTCTGGCCAAAGCTGTCAGTTAACTTACAAACTACCCACGGCTTATCAAGGTCTGAGAACAGCACACTTATCAAGGAGTTAGATTTCCATAAACTGACCAATTACTGAACTCCTGTCACAATAGCAGTATTGGCACTGCCTTACTGCATCAGTAAAAATGTTCTTTAGCTATGCCTGTACTGCCTGTGGTTGGTTCAAACATGTATCACAGCAGTTTAATACTATCAGATGAGGTTTTTCTTCACACAGAGTTGAAACTCAACCTTTGTTTTCTGTAATTCTGAGGAGTTCATATTTTCAGTGCTTCTTATAGAAACTCAGGATAGGGATAGGCAACCCTGATGTTATCTAACTGCAGCATCAGAGCATTAACTCAGTCTTTAGCCTAAATAATTTTCAAATTCTGTTTTTTTAAGTCATGAATACAGTTTACAAGAGAGTTTCAGGAATGGAGCAGTAATCACATTTTATTTTTTTAGTAATGAGATGTAAGAGTACCAAGAATTACAAAGTCCCCATAAGCAAGATTACTGAATCCAGATCTCTTGTTGCTATTCTAATGTAAAATCATTTTATGAGGCTCTTTTTTCCTGTATGTTTTTTCCTAAGATCTTGTGTTCCTGGGTGGAAAAAGACATGTCAGTTACTACACAGATAAAGGCCCATAAACCCAAAGGGAGCTGTTAGCATTTGTAGAAGCCATAACAAGTGATGGATTGTAGTGTTAGGGCGTGTGTGTCTGTGAAAAGGATTCTTGAAGCTTTGGGAAAGTCCATAAATAATCATTTGTGGGAACCTCAAAAAGCATTTGTGTAAGAGACTGGAATAACTCCAAAACACATACTGTATGCTTTATATACCTCTTTCTGAAAGACTTTTTTTTTTTAAATAAATGTTTATTTCTAGACATGCAGCTTTGTGTATATAAGCACACATATACAAATCTAGATGTATTAAAGGGAAAAAATAACAAGAGATTAAATCCAAAGGCCCGTTTTCTGTCATCATACCTTTTTCCTTTTACATGTTATAGGTTCTGTATGCAAAGATAATATTGGATATAGTTCTATGTATTTGTAATGATTTGTCTATATGGTCAAGTTGACATCTTAATATTTGTAGTTGGAACTGTTGGACATTGTGCTTTTATGAAGGCGCAGCTGGAAACAGGGATACTGTTTACATTACTGGAGTGTGTACTGTTTGTCTTAATATGTTTGTATCATGGCTCAGCAGAGGGTTCTGTAAAACTTTCATGATATACAGTGGCAACCAAAAGTTTTCATGCTGGTATAAAACAGCTGGGAACAGTCAAAAGTCATACATTTAACTGTAACTTGAAGTAGCAACTTTTGCATGCTTGTACATAAATGCAAATTTAATCAAAACTTTGCTGTGTTTCCCATGTCTTCTGGTAAATATTGCCATAGATAGGACTCTGAAAGTGGGTTTGCTAAGCAAAAATGTGTAAGCTACAGAATCAAGTTTAAGTAAGAAATGTTGGTATGTATCACAGAACCATTTGTTTAAACCCACATATCTACTTTTGCTTTATCAAAAAAACATGGATCCAGCCATCATGGTTATTCCTTCTATGAAATTCGTGTCAAATAACTATCCTTTGCTATTTTGAAAGTGCAAATATCTTTTATTTAAAAAGAAGAGAAAGTTCTTTGTTATCTGATCAGAATATTCCAGGTAAAAATAGGAAAAAAA
This sequence comes from Scytalopus superciliaris, assembly GCA_013400415.1. Taxonomy (NCBI): domain Eukaryota; kingdom Metazoa; phylum Chordata; class Aves; order Passeriformes; family Rhinocryptidae; genus Scytalopus; species Scytalopus superciliaris. The sequence continues at coordinate 191,420 of VXBX01005210.1, read as the reverse complement.
TATGTTGCTATGTCTGTATACATTTGGTGCAGTCCCTCCTTCTTTGCTGGCTGCTATCCTAGTGTGTCTTTTCCTCTCCAGGAAGTAGTGACTGGAGAGCTGCAGTCTGTGCTAAAGGACATTCCCCAGTAGATTTTTTTTTTTTTTTGAAGAGTTGTGGCTGGTTTCACTGTCTACTCCAAGAACCATAACTTCTTAACTTGTAAGTTTACTGTGTTGAAGAGTCCTAATCTCTCAGAGGACTGTGGAATGTTTTTTGTTAGGATGAAGGAGCTGAAAGAAAGAACAGGCTTGTATGGTGTTGCTGTGGGGCATCTGTGTGTTAGAGCTGCTGCCTGGGAAATGAGCTTTTGTTAGGCAAAGGCAAAGTTAGCTGCTGGTGTGGCAGAACTGTGGATCAGATGCCGGTTCCTCCTGGGCAGCTCAGTGCTGCTGTGAAGTGAGACCCTGACTGCTTTTACCTTCGCACCTTGAATTTCACATGCAGAGTGGCTCCAGTAGGAGTTTTCTTGGCTGGCCACCATAGAAGACCACAGTCTTGGGAAATACAAACAAATTGAGTAGCACCTGACTTAGCCGCGTGTTTCCGAAGTTACAAGGACATTGCCATCCAATTTATCTGGCAGTTTAATTTTCCTGTGCTGTTTGGATTAGCATGGTAGCTCGTGCAGTGCACTGCATAGCATGGCATGTCCTTTGCTTGCTTCTTTGCAGTCATGAAGAAAGGCACGGCATGCTCTGGTTTTCCTTCTGAGAGTGTATTGTTTTGACCTTTATGAATGGTTTCCAGTTTTATTTCATGATGCTTGAACTTTTATATGCTTTCATACAATTTACATATTTGTCTTGTTCCCAGGATACCCTCTAATGTCCAGTTCATCCTTAGGCTGAAAACTTGGGGCAAATGTTTCCCCTGGGGTAGGGGTCAGAACTGATGTCTCCTGACCATCTCGTTTTATTCTTAGCTAGCTGTATTTTATAAAGCAGACTGGATGTTTTCCAGTGACTGTATGCACTGTTTGAGCTGCAACAGTGTGCTGTATATGCTCTCCTATGCAAGTAATAGAATACATGACAATTTCTGTTTCTATGCAGTTGTTCACCAATGGGTTTGTGAATTCCCCTCTAAAACTGAGAGGACCTTTGTCTCGAGCATGGTTATAACTCACCATTCTGGCAGGACATTGCAAATATGACAGCTACTTGTTTTTCTTCCAATCTGTTTACAAATGAAAAGAAAGTGAAGTCGAAGGTTAGGAATGTGGTTAACTGACTAAAGTTGATGAATTTTGAGTGTGTATTTAGCTTCTATTACCGTATTTGGAAAAATGAAAAAGGGTGGATTTGACTGTGATTTAAACTCTGAAATACATTTTCTTCTTGTCTTTTAGCTGCAGAATCTCAATAAAAGTAAAGCAATTAAACTCTATGGTCTCCATCCACTTGTTGTGTTTTGTTTTGTTTTTTCCCCTGAGATTTACCTAATAACGCAATTTATCTATCAGCCTCTCTTTCCCGTTTGTAAGCAGAAACCTCTGTGTTGTCTTTTCTTTCTGGGGAACTGAAGTGTAAACCTCAATTAAAGTTACAACCTTATTGTGTAGCTTGTCGTTCCAAAGCCTGAGCTGAAGCGATCTGTTAACATATAAGCCTTACGTGCTTATGTTATCGATGCAAGGTGTATTTTCAGCATGTGAGCATGTATGTTGGACACTTAAGAGCATGCCATATTTTCCACCTCAGGGAAAGGTAATTAATATGTACACCCTCTACTCCTTCTAGAGCTTCCCTTACATATGGCACAGTGGCTTCTGCGTGGCACTTTATCTCCCTCAAGCAGATAGATCCCCAGGACTTTGACTCTCGGTGAACTTGCAGTGTTTCAAAGGCAATTATGAGCTGTGAATTAGGTGTATTGCAACTTGTGCATCACTTGGTCATTCACTCAAAACTACGAGATGCGAGAAGTGCATCGAAGGCTTTGGGTAGAGTAGCTCAGAAGTTGTCAAATCAAACACCTAAACGGAGGGATTGCCGGGGCTGCATTTGCGTGACAGTAGCACAGGGGGATGTTAAACAGAAGTTGTGTGTGGTCGCACTTTCTCCAAGGTAACACAGGTCCATAGTAAAAGTGCATCTGTGTATATTGGAGGGGAGAGGCTTCTGCCCGCAGCTGTTTCCATTTCTTACGTGGACCGTGGGCCATGCCCATGAACCGTGGCACCAGAAGCCAGCTGGCAGGTCAGGTTTAATAGGGACTGCGCCTGGGGGGAGGCAGGGCTCAGCCTCCTCACTGCTGCGCCCGGGTGTGCACAGCACATCCCCATCAGTCAGGTCCCATCAGACCCGCTCCTGTCATCTGCTGCCTCTCTTTCCTTTTGCCTGCTTGTATGTGTGATTTTTTTTCCCTTCCCCATGGCTTTATTTTGCACATGCAGGTGTTTGCTCCCTAATACAGTGGGGTTGCTCACAGTTTATGTATTAGGCTTAATACTCTGAATCACACTCTTGTAGGCATCTTGCTACTATGTTAATTAAACAGGGACCTCTGGAAGAAACAGGCTCTTAATTTTGATTCTGTCATTCATGTCTAATTTCAATGCCTGAAATAGGTACAGAAACTAATGGATAGTGGAGGCTGTTGCCTTTTAGAAACTGAAATTTGTTTGTACTTGCTTGTAATTTCCATGGAGTCTTTTGTAACTTTTTCTCCCTTGTAGTCCAGACTGCCAAAGAGCTGATGAGTAAGGGTGACTGATTACAGCCTACTGTACACTTAAATGGGAACTTTCATCCAGGAGTTATTAACTCAGTTTTATTAACCTTGAGTAATTCATGTAATACCACATACAGTAAATACGGCATTTTCATTTCAGAATGAAATGAGGTATTGTGATGTGCAATGGCAGAATCAGGTATTAAATTCTGTGTTTGACTTGTAGCCAGCTTGACCTGGTTTTGCAAAGGGAGAAGATGCCCTGTGCTCAGCAGCACAGCTCCCTTGCATGGGGGTGCTGGCTGGCTATGACAATGGAGCTGTCAAGGCAAGGGGGCTGCAGCTCTTCCACAGTCTCTGTCAGTGTTATTCAGATGGGACTGTGAGGAAGGCAGCAAATCTACTAAATTAATCAGGTCAAACGAGGAATAAGCTGTTTTGTTCTGGCTGCTCTGCACTGACACTTCTCACAAGTGTTACCAGTGCCTCAGTGAAGAACCAGTTGTGTTTCTGCCCCAGGGATGATGGCAGGAAACACCTCGAGGCTGTCTTAGATTTGTAGCAAGGAAAGAATCAGAACAGGTGGGAATTCAGAAATAGTTCCCATTGCAACACACATGTGAAGCTGCAGTAACTACAAATGGCTCTGTCACCCTGCCCTGGTGCAGTCACTGATGAAAATACTGGCTCAGTTTGCTGCCCAAGGACAGCACATGCTCAAGTGCCAGTTCTTGTAATTCTTTTTCAAGGACTTGGGTGTATTTTGGTCCATAGCTTTAAATCAGAACTGCTTACAGTGCTGCTGGTTTTATCTCAATATTTCAGTGAACCATTTCTGGTCTTTTAGGTAAGCATGTTGCTGGTGTGAGTGAAAACGGTGCCCCAGCTAGCACTGACGGTGTGCCTGCACGCCTGTACCCCTTCGGTCACAGAGAAACTGATTTTTCTCTCTGGTGCTCTGTGTTGGCTGGGGCGGGTTTCAGCTTTGGGCAGCTTTTGCGATAACAGACCATTGCTCTGTATTTGGTTACAATGTGTGGTGATGGGGCGTATTTCAGGAAACAACCTGTTAATTTCTCCCTGTCCTTGGAGGATGGTGGAGCTGTCTTTGGGTACCAGGGTGACAGTGGGGTAATTAATGTGTCTTTTGTGCTGCCAGTGGTTTTGGTATTCCTAGTTACCCAAAGGTGGCCTCAGAGCATTCCTCAATGGCTTGTTAGTGAAATACTGACGACATCAATCTGAGGGAACAAGCCCTTGCCCACCTGTGGCAATTTTCTGGAGCAATGCACAGGTGACTGGGCAGATGAAAGTGCCCGTGAGAGGCATTTTTGCTTTGTTTTAATAGTAAACATTATCGATAAAGGCCTGTTACACCCATTAATCAAAGCCAATTTGACACAAAACCCTTGCAAAACAATGATCCTTTTTCCATTTAGGAACAGGTCTTTTAGCAGCAGATTGAAATTACTGGGTTGCCTGTTGTTTTCTTCAGAATTTCTGCTCTAGCCTCAATTTAAAATTAGGACTGCCAGTCACTGTTTTTATATAATTATTTTTCTTCTGGTCATGTGGTAAGCTTCTGTATACTCTGGTGCTACCCGCACAAGCAGGAATGCCCTCTTTGTTCAAATCCTGTGCCAAAAAAATTCCTGATTGAATTTGGTGAAGTTGGTAACAGATTCCTTTCTTGACCTACAGCAGCTCTTAAAAAGATTTTGCCCTCTCTGCGCCCTTTGTCTGAAGAATAAAGCAAACAAAAGATAAGGCAAACTAATTCATGCCTTCATTGTGTTTTTCTTCCTCACTTAAGGCAGAAGACAGCCCATCCCTAAAACCATTTGTTTTATTAATTTTAAGGACAAGCATTTTGTGTCTGCACCTGCAGACACTGCTGGGTTTATTACAGAAGAACCTTTTGTTTTGTAATCATCAGAAACCATAACACAATTTCACAAATCTTGTATGTAGCATCTAACTGAAAACTCCACCAGTATAGCTATAGCTAGGGCAGGAATAAAGTTGTTTCACTGAAATCATCTTTTGATGAAAAAAACCAGAAACAAAGATAAATGATATTTTTTTGGCTCCTGAATTTACATAGGACTAAAATGGAACTGTGTCCCTCCTTCAAGGACGAGGTCATTGCTTTAGACTTAATTATCTAGGAAAACAATTTCAAATGATTTCAGAGGTTTTATTGGAAAAAAGTTGTTTTATAAATCAGTTCTAATTGTGGACATACAATTTCCCCCCAAGTGTTTATATTGGTGCTGTTGATCCCTGTTGCTTGAAAGTACTAAAAATTCATTTTTTCTTTTATATTTGAATATTTGCAAAATTCTGTTTCTCACGCCAGTCTTGAAAGGTACAACAGGGCCCTGTAGCTGCAAATCTGGGAGTGCAAGAGTAGCTCTACACTAGTTGTTTCATTGATAATTTCAGCACAAGTCACCTGCCTGCATTACTTTTTGCAGGACACCTGCTATGGTGGATACTTACCAATTTTAGTTATTTGAATTAATTACGGGCTTACTTTTATTTTTCACACTGGATTCTGCTTTCTGCCATATTTTCTGCCCCAATCCTTTGAGTCAATTGCTTGTTTCATTATGTTTGCTCTGACTTGCCCCAAACAAATTTCTTAATCTTAAACAATATTTAAAATATTTCTTTCCTTCCTCACTGCATGAGGAAACTCCACCCTCAGTCCTCAAGTAGAAGGGGTAATATAATATGTGCTATCAACTGCAAGAGATAATAACAAAATATTTTTCTCTCGCTTCCAAATTACAAGAATATTTGGTTTTACTTATCAAAATAATGGTTAATATCTTTTTCACTGGTGCTGGGTTTCCAAATCAGTGCTGCCCCTTTAAAGATATGCTGGGACTGACCTGACCTCTCTTTATCTCCTCTCTCTTATCACCAGTGGGACCACGGGGGCTGGTAAGCTCTGGGTCTGGCTTTCCCTAGTGCTTGAGCTGCCTGCAGACTAAATGGTGTTGGGCTGTGTCAACCCTCAAATAGATTTTTTTTTTTTTTTAAACCCCAGCTGTTTTCTTTGGATAGTTTTTCAGGGTGCGTTGTGGGGCTTTTTTGTTGTTGTTTGTGTTTTATGCACAGTTGGAAAGGGAAGCATGTCAGAATGATTCAGGCTTTAGAAAAACCACAGTTGGCTCCCATCCGGGGTATCAGAAACAGATTGCTTTGGTTCTAAAAGGAAATAGGGCTTAATTAGATGTCCGAACAGCCCTGCCAATCAAATTGGGATGTACTTTTGCTGTGCAGCAACACATGAAGCAGGACAGAAGGAGCCTAAACCCTCATCATTTATTTCTTTGAGTTTTGCAGGTCTGATCTGTGTTTTCTTCCATGCTCATTTTAGTGGTACAATCTTTAGTATCCAAAAACTGGTTCAAGTATGTACATATTTTTATGTGATTTATTTCTTTCCATCCTGTTGCATTTTCAGGTTAGGGCAGCTCAGAAAAACACCACTAGTCATGTTTGTTTCAACAAGGGGAAAATGACACTGAAGTATTTTTTTCTAGTTATTCTCAGAGAGCTGAGAGATATTTCAGTGAGTTGAGAATAAGGCAGAGAATGAAAGAGGTAGTTTGGTGTTGAAAGTCCCAACTTCATGTGGTTAAAACATCTCTATTTAAAAGATCAAGACCAGTCCCTATTAAACATGGATGTACACGCACAATCCTTCGTGTCAGGCATGGTCTCCTCCAAGGAACCAGTCTATTTAGCATCCATTTGGTAGGAGCAGTGCCCTCCTGAGAGGTGGCAATAGCAGATGGCATTATGGTAGCTGGGAGAGGTGCTTCTCCTTTCATGGGATAGATGTGGTGTGATATGTTCCTTCACATTTGTAGCTGTCTCTTCGTATGAGCACAACATGTAATGCTTTACACAGTCAGTATACTTTGTAATATGACTGCTGGAAGATATTTCCATGTCATTTCCATACGGTTCACCCAGATGCAATGGGGAAATCTGGTTCCCTGTTGTCACCGACTGCAAAATGAAATGCAGGGAGTAGGAGAACCAGTTCCCTGATGAGACTCAGTGCTGTGACCAGGCGTGATATCCTGCAAGTGTCACAGTTGCCAGAGAGGGGCCAGGCATTTGGTTGCTGCAAATGGTCAGGCAAAAGATGAGCCAGGGGTCGAACCTCCTGCTTCCTAGATGGCAATATCCACTACCTTTGAGGCACTCAGTGGGGATACCAGGCCTCCTTAATTTTGTCTTTGGAGCACTCAGAGACTTCCGACATACTGAAAAGGGTGAAATAGATGCTAGACTGCTTTATTTCTATCTGGAATTTAATCATTCTGTTCCCTTCCCAAATATGTGAATTTTTATGTCACTTATTTATTATTTTTTTAAAGCATTTCCTCTTTATCAACAGACGTCTGTAAAGTTGGGATCCCTTTCAGCCTTCTTTGCTCTCCTCCTTGTGAGCGTGGGAGGGGGAACTGGTGAACAGGATGGAGTGTATCCCCTGAGGAAGATGCACTTCCTCAAAGGCCCAAACCTTCCCAGAGAAGTATGTGCCACTGGAGTTACAGCCCAGAGCAAATTGGACTCTTCAGCAATTTAGTACCACATTGTCTCTAATCTGTGTCTAATTTTTCAGACTATATTATTGTTCCATAGCTGGCTTCCTCCTCCTTGTTTTATTGTCAGTTTTTCCCCACTGTCTACGTGCAGAACATACTGCTGCTTCTGGATTGGTTTTGTTTGTTTGTTTGGGTTTTGTGTGGATTTTTGGTTGTTTTGTTGTTATTTGATTTTTTTTTCTACTTGTGTTTGTGGTTCCCCTAGAATCTGTTGTGTCCTTTCTTAGTCCCCAGTGGAGTGTTGGCAGCTGCTCTCAGTCCCCGGTGATTATCCCTGATGTGCTTCTTACTTCCCCTTCCAGGTAATTAATGAGTAGACTTAACAAGATTGAACCTTAAAAATCCCTCTGGTATCCAAGTAACCTTCCTCCAGCTACAATATGTTTTTGTTTATTTTGCCTCCATAAACTGTGTATTCCTGGAGCTTTCTGAAGAGTTATGGTAGGAAAGAGGACGTGCATGCCTGGAGCACCAGAAAATGGAATTAAGGAGAGAGGGTCCCTTTGCTTCTCAGAACATGAGGAAATCTTGACATTAGTCTGTACCCTTTCTTGCAGGATTTGAAAGAGAAAAGGCGGTTTAAGCTATATAAATGTTCTTTGGATTTCAAGCTACTCCAATATAATGTCTCCACTTTTCTGACACTGCAGCTTGCTCTTAGTCCATTCTAAAATGAAGTAACTTTTCTTACATGATGACAAATACTTGAAATGTGGTACTTTAATATCGAAGCCCAGCCAATGGTACTCAGCATCTCATTAAACGCTGCTTTGTTTGGAGTCTGAACTGCTGTTTTCAAGGTGTCTGAACCACGATTTTTTCTGAAGCTCCACCCAAAGATAACGTGTTTGCATGTGTTCTTTATTTTCGTTTGGCTTTACATGGAGGATTTTAGCACCTGTGCTTTTGGAGACAATTGGAATTGTTTGATCAGCAAGATAAGTTACCCTGACCCTTACCTTGTTCCCTGGTTCTTGTGTTTATTTGCTGTACAAGGCCAGACCCTATAAAAGTTAGTCAACAGAACACAGTTGCATTTAGACCCAAATACTACAGCTAAGCACAGTGCTGGTGGCAGCTCTTTGTGACCCTTATAAAATAAAAAGCTTACAAGATTGTGTGCTTCTATTCCCGAAGGTCTCCTATGCAGAAACAGGGCATATGTAAGAAATCTTTTTATGCCACAACATTCCTCCTGCTGAGAAGAGGAATCGTACAATCGTTTGGGATGCATGGGACCTTAAAGACCACGTATATCCAACCCCTCTGCTATGGGCAAGAACATCTGTCTCTAGACCAGCTTGCTCAAAGCCCCATCCAACCTGGCCTTGAACACTTGCAGAGATAGGGCATGGACCAGCAGCCTTAAGGCACACAGAAAAGCATACGCAGTATTCAAAAAATAAGCACGTTTTCTAGTTTGACTGTTCAGATACAAGATCCTTGGTTAGTAATTAAGCCTATATTTATAGATGAAATAGGAATCTGCACAAAGCACTTTCTTAAGAGAGACCAGACATATATTCCAGCCGGCCGGAGCCCGCCCCCGCCTTGCCGCTGGCCGCGCCGGCCGCAGGATGTTCTGCCTGAAAGGTGAGGGTGCTGAGCGGGGGGAAGCGGGGGCCGTGCTGGCCNATCGTTTGGGATGCATGGGACCTTAAAGACCACGCATATCCAACCCCTCTGCTATGGGCAAGAACATCTGTCTCTAGACCAGCTTGCTCAAAGCCCCATCCAACCTGGCCTTGAACACTTGCAGAGATAGGGCATGGACCAGCAGCCTTAAGGCACACAGAAAAGCATACGCAGTATTCAAAAAATAAGCACGTTTTCTAGTTTGACTGTTCAGATACAAGATCCTTGGTTAGTAATTAAGCCTATATTTATAGATGAAATAGGAATCTGCACAAAGCACTTTCTTAAGAGAGACCAGACATATATTCCAGGGATTTAAAAAAAAAGAAAAATCACAAAGAGCAGAGTCAGTAATTTTTTAAGGAACAGGTGAGTGGGATTGCAGTGACGCATTTCCCTAGCGCTGACCCATTGATGCGCATAACTGAAGGCACGGCAGTGACAAATGGTGACAGATGAACCATATCGATCCCCCCCGGGATCAGTGGCCCGTCGTCCGCACGCGTTTCCCTCCGGGCCGGGCGGGAATCGGGGGGNGCGCAGGGTTTGCGGTGCCCTTTGTTGCGGGGATCCGCATCGCTGCCCGGCGCGGTCCCGCGGACAGACAAAAGGCGGTGCCGTGTCCGCCGGGGCGGAGGGGGGCAGAGCGGGAGCGCAGCTTCCCGGGAACTTCGGCAGGGGCTCGTTGTGTGGAGCATCCCTGCTGGTGACCCCGCACCACGGGCATATCTGCCTCTGGTTGGTTTTCCCCCTGTTTGGTTTGCCCGGAGAAGAGCAGAGAGTTGGTCGTGCGGCGTTATTGCAGATGCTTGGTAGAAACACAGCTGCTCCGGGTGATGCTTCCTCTCGTCTGGAGATGGTGCAGACCGTCGGGACAAGAGTTTTTACGTCCAATGAAATAGTCTTATTTTATCTTTTTATTTAAACTTCTTAAGAACGTGGTTCTGAAACCAAAAGATTAGGGAAAGCTTACTGGTTTTGTTTAGCGTCCATATTTTCATTTTTATTAAAAATTGATACTATTGATAGTTTTCTTAAGTAAGATGAAAGCTGACACCGGAGAGCTGTTGTAAGGAAGGGTGTAGGAGTTGTGAAAAACCATAATTTCCCGGTGAAAGAATAGCAGTTAATTACTTGAGTGCTTATCAATGCTTGCTCAGAGTGCTTTTTTCTCTTAGGGACATTGTTTAGTGGCACTTGGCAGTGCTGAGTTAACAGTTGGAGTCGATAATCTTAGAGGTCTTTTCCACTCTAAATAATTCTGTGATTCTATAAAATGTTGACAACTTTTATTCTACTCATGACTTCTGTTCATGCAAAGTTCCCACTAAGGATCTTGGTACAGTTGCCAACCATAAATTAAAAAAGACATTAAAAAAAGTTATTTTCCTTCTTACTTCAGAGGAGTGATTCAATGTTTCTGGAGAAAAACTTAATGAATTGCACAACACAATTTGCTGTGAAGTGGTTTATCTTAAATGAAGTTGTTCCTGTGTACAAAAATCCTGCACTGTTTAATGTTTTTAATTCCACAGCAAGAGGTTTTCAATTCACAACAATTCAACAGATCACTGGAATTACAAAACAATGAAATGTGAGACTTGTTGAAGCATTAACTTAGTGATACAGGACAGAAGTTGTTGTTTAAATGAAGAGTATTATAGGTAAAAGGTTTTCAAGCTAGCTGAGTAAGTAGGCAGCTAAAAAGACCAAGAAGTCGGTAATCTACATTACCTGACTGAAAATGAGCCAAGGAGTAAAGTTTTCAGAGGTGGTCCTATGTACAGCAAATGGGTTTGTACAGAAGCAAATTACATTTGTCTTGCATAATAAAATGGAATTACACTTTTTTTTTTTAATCTCAAGTTAAATGTATGGGAGAAGATTTCTCAGAATGTTCAGGTTTCATTTGTACGTTGCTAGTTACAAGATACAAAAGCCCTTTTAAGGACTCCTTCAAAGCAGTGAAGGTACTGGATAGTTGTGGTGCATAGCAATGTCTTTCGATGTATGTTAATTCTTTCCTGTTTGCATGCACTCTGTGTCACTGTGCTTTGCTCTATTTTGTTAGTCTGGCATTGATTTCTCCCTGTATTGAGGAGCTGCAGTTACTGTGTATTACATTATTATACATTGAAAATCATGATCCTGAAATAATCAGCTGGAGTGCAAAAGGAGATGCTGTTACACACTAGCCCTTTTACTGGCTTGATGGTAGCCTGCATAGGAAGGAGGATTTATTTGTCTCTTAAACAGCAGGGCACATCTGCCTTTCAGGTGCTGGTTTGTTTGGGCTCTCAGGGCTCAGGGAGAAGCAGTGTGATTTTTCAGGCCACATCCCTGGCTGCCAGCTCCCACAGTGTTTTCTCAGTCTGATCTGTCAGGCAGCTTTCTCCATCTGATAAATGAATTCCAGGTCCGAGTCAGTGTACTCAGTGGCCGTGGATGTGTGTGAGATGGGTGATGAAATCCCCACTCTAAAGCTTGGTCTCCATGAGCTCTAGAGACCTGCTGCCTCTAATTTTTAATTTTTTTCCAGGGGAAAATAGATGATCATAGCTGGGTGTGTCTGCCCATGCATGACAGGCGACCCAGTATCTCCTGCGTGCAGGTTGACCCAGGCTCTCCCACGCTGGCCAGGGTGCCAGCTGTCCCTTACACCCCACTCCATCAGCACAGCCTTTCAGCTGACCCCCATCATGGGAAACGTGGGTTGTATTGGTGTTTGATCAAAACTGGGTGTCTGCAGCAGAGGCAATACTGTGTGGTAGTTATTGATCTTTTGGACTGATGAAGGACAAATGAAGTATTTAAATGAATTTTCCTGTGAAAGAATTAATTCCTAGAAATGTAATGAGGCAGTTCATTGGCATATGCTGAAAAAAGTGAGCTCATGTTTCTGTAACATTTACCTAGAGTTTCTCTTTCCTTCAAAGCTTTTGTAGAAGGAGAATAGTGCCAAGAAACGCTGTAAAGCAGGCATGTGTGCTTACTGCTTGCCTGCACTTGGGAAGTATTTTCCATCCTTGCTTGTCTTACAGCTGTGGATTTGAGAGGGAAGTCTTTTATACTAATAATAGCAACAAGTTATGATAGAAGCTATCAATGAAAAATCCCAGGCATGTGCTGCTTGCTCTCTGAAGAAGAGTTCCATGCTAGACGTACAGATTTTTATTTATTTATTTATTTATTTGTAAAAGATCACAGGAATGCTCACCAGTTGTCTCGTGTTCTGTGTGTGTAAGGACATTCCTTGGATTCCTTTCTTGGCAATTTTCTCATAAAATATCCAGTGTTTGAAATCAGAAACAGATTTTCTCTGTCTTTAAACAAATGTATTTTCCAAGTTGCACTGGACAAGAAAAAAATGTGTACAAGTTGCTTGCTTTTTTTTTTTTTTTCCTCTTTAAAGTTTTACTTTTTTGTGTGTATAGCAGCAGGCCAAAATGATGAAGGGAACTTAAAATATTCTAAATGAAGGAGTCTGTCAAAGTGAAGATTCCTGGCAGAATTAAATGAGTTTAGTTTAAGCCTGGGATTGATCTTCTGACTTTTTTTGGTCTTAATTTCATTTTTTTAATCTCTCTCTGTTATGTGTAATAACAATGAGACCCATTCTTTGCATAGTTGTTTTTTATATTATAGGAATTATTTTATTAGGGTGAGTAACTTTGAGGACATCTCTTATGAGCAGTTCTTCAAAGTATAAAGACAGTTTGAAGAAACACAGAATTAGTACAAAATGAGATTTAACTAAGAAGCATATGACTTTAAATTAAAAAAAAAAAATCTACTTCTGAAAGAAGAACTCTGCTATTTTTCTATTTTCCTATCCCCACTCAAGTGAAGGATTGGCTGGTTCATCTTGGGTATGCTGCTCCCTCGATCAGCTGAATGGAAATGCTCAGAGTTACACCTGTGTGAATCCTTGACATGCCAGGAGAGCCACAGAGGGCTCTGTCAACCACATTGTATTCACATGCCGTGGAAAAAAAAAATACCAATTTTTACTTATTTGCTAAAGAGATGCTAGTGTTTAACACTGTGTAAAGTTAGAAGGTTTTGTTTGTTAAATGACAACTTTATTATTTCACACTGAAGGAAGGAGGGGTACAAAGATGGGGAAGGATACATCCATGGTTGAGTGTGGATGGTAGCATCTGGTACAGGACCAGCCTCTCTCCATCAGGCGGCAGTGAACAAGAATGGCTTCTACCTGTGCCTGGAACTACAGAATGAAATTGAATATATCAAAAGGAAGATTATAGGTCAGGTAATAACATTCCTGCTGAAGTTACTCAATGCTCAGAAATACTTAAAAGTAGATGTGTATATGCAGTATCATTCAAGTAGTTCACCTATGGCTACAGTCCTGTTGTGCAAGGTACTTACCACACCAAGTAAAACACTGTTTCTGCTGGGATTAATTTACGATCTAAATGCATTGGAAAAGGGCAGCACATATGAAAACGAAGTGGATTCCCAGAGGTAGTGGTGTGCCTGGGTGGCACGGTGCCTACCTGGCTTGTTTCTTGTCTCTGTAGCAGGGTGGGCACATGGAAACTCTAGGGACTACTTGTGCCATGCCAGCCCCACTGGGGCAGATGGGCGTACCCCACTCTTGTTTCTGCATTTCAGAGGGTGCCTGTAAATACATTTGATTGTGTAAGTGTGTTGTTCCACTCCTTGGAGCTGTTTTATTTGACTCTCTCTGAGGAGACCACCAAACTGCACAGGCACAGAACCTGCAGAATGAATGCCTATTGTTTGCTGTGGTTTTGCTTTGCTTTTTTTGGTCAGAGAACAGGGTGTGGGCACCTATTTTTTCCGTTAAAGTTTTAAGAAGGCCAATGGCAATGGGTGAAGCAGGGTGAATGTATTCAGGCATTAGATAAAAATCTCTTCTGGCAGGTACACCAGCCTTTCCCAGGGCACACATGGGCTTTGACCCTAAAGTGGTATGGTGACAACACAAGTCAGATAGATTGAGCTGTGAAATCAGTTAGTATTGAAGCTCTCCTTCAGGAGATCTTTAGCTGATGATTGGAAATTGGAAGTCAGGGTAGACTGCTGTATGTGCCTAGCTTTCAGTACTTGAATTCAGCTTGTGTTTTTCAAACATAGTGCAATATAAATACACACAGACCAAAATACATGATGCTTATAGTCCATTAGTTGACTCAGGTGGGGTTCAGTCTTAAAGAACATGAAAACTGATGCCTCTGCTGTCACAACTGTATAATTGAGACACAGCTTTTCTTTAGGTTCTATTTCTACTTTCATTGTGTGCATTTAATGCACACTCTGCCTTTCTGCTCTGCATCTGAGTCTATACTGCAGGCTGCAACAGGAGCTGTTTGCACAGTTCACACAGCACTGCAATCCTGAAGAGGGCCTGTTGGTAAAGGAATCACAGGTAGAAAGATCATCTGCTGTTTTCCTTGACCTGCTAATGTTTGCTTTTAAACAATATCTGTTAACCCCTCTGTTGTCTGCAGGGATATGAGTACAATGCATTTGATGATCCCTGTGCAAAGCAGTACTAAAGGGCAGTGAATTTCTGTCAACTGCAGCAAGAAGCCAGCACTTAATTTTAAGCAGTGAAAAAAGCATCCAGGCTGGAGACCATTAAAACAGATGTCAAAGTAGCATGCACAGCTGATTGGATTTGTAACCACTGAAAGAATTTCATGGTCTTTGAGACAGCATACACATACTCAAAACCTATAAATATCTTCATACATATTTCAGTGGTTTGAGCATACTAATGATTTCACGTTGTGTAAGTATTGCGTTACCAGATTTGTGTTCCCTATGCTTGTCACTCTACTGCATTGGCTTTCTCCCCCTGCCCCACTCAACCCTCCCAACAGCGTTTGTGCAGAAGGCTGCTGTTACTTCAGGGGAAATGCCATAAACCTTTGTCAAATGGGAGATCCATTCCCTGTGAAAGCACTTTGCCTGGTATTAAGACATGGAAATTTTGTTAATTCTTTTATTCGGAGTCCTGTCACAGCTGTGATCTTGCCTGTGGTTAATGGCTGGCAAAACAGTCTATAATTACTTCAGGCATCTTTTCCTAATACTATCCCAGTCCTCTAGAGCGTCCCACTTTCTTCTATCTATATTTAAGAAAAATTCAGAAAATGTTATTGGTATTCGAAGCTCTTGTGTAACTTATCTGGACTTTCAGGCTTTAAAATATTTTAAACTCGATGGTCATATGCAGAGGGATTACAAAAGCATAGCTTATTTAGTCTAGCTGGTAGCTTCTGAGGTAAATACCACAAGGAGGGAGGAAACCTGTTGAAGTCCAGGGAGAATATTGGCACAAGATAAATGGTTATGACTGTGTTCTGAATTAGTTGAAGTCAGACATTAAAAGGTTCCAAACCATCTGAGGAGGGAAGTTGTGAAACAGACATCCCAACAGGATAATGTGGACAAAGAATGTTTTTAAGATGGTTCTTGATAAGGTTATGAAGTGTTTAAGTCAGAACTTCTGGAGCTGCTAAGGGAAGTTTGTGATAGAGGGCTACGTGGAAGCTTGGGGACAGGATTGCATTTGTACTTTGCACAGACTGTAGTCGTCCCGTGTTTAAGTGCTTCTGTTGGTCCTCCTGTGAAGACCAGGAAGAATTATCCCTTTAAATATATAACTGCAGCTTCTCAAGTTTCTCTTTGTTCTGTTCTGCTTCACTGGAGACTGGCTACAGGAAAAGGCTGGATGAGGAGCAGAGTGTGCCACAGGTCCTCATGGCATCAAACAATCTTGAGGATGTGTCCTAACTTACCCCATTCTTTCCTTTAGATTCGACAACAGGTTTTGCTGGGGCAGAAATTTCCCCAAAAGCTCAGCCTGGTCAGGGTTGCTGGACTTTTCCTGTTCTCTTCTAGTGCCAGGTGTGGTGCACTCTCCTTAGAAGTTTGATCTTATGTATTTCCTGTTTTCACGAGGTCTCTAGACCTTTCTGACACCTTTCAGTTTTCTCTTGCTCTTTTCCTGTGACAGACTGTTTTTAGGCGATTAGTGAGATACTGCTGTGTTTCACTGTAGGTTGCTTGCTACAAGGTCTTTCAGGTGTTGGAAATGTGCTCTCTGCAGCACAGCATCCTCACTTTTTTCTGTTTCTGACTTTTAATCCATCTCCATTTTCATTTAAACCCATCAATAGTGCTGAAAGAGAAAGACAAAAAAGGAATTTTATCCGCATTCTGTAGTGAATACAAAGAGTAACACTTCTGGTGCCCAAGCAGAGGTGTCTTCAGCATGAGTAGATCTTGCTTTTTCAGAGGAATGTGCTTTCTGTCTGCTTCTCAGCCACAAAGTCTTTGTTCTGTGTGTCTTCTAGCCTTAAGAGAACTGCCACATCTTTAACATGTTTATGTGGGACAAGGAAGAATGACACAAGTAATGAGGAAAAGCCAGCTTCTTCCTCCCTTTGTTATTAAGGCCAACAAGTTGAACGCACTTTTCCTGGAGGCTTAATTTGCAGGGAGGCTTGTGTTTAATAGGAGAAAAGCTTTTCACCATCTGAATGCACAAATGAACCCTTCTTCAGTCATTCAGGTTTCCTTTTTGTTGTCCCAGTTTCATACTCAGAATTCAAGATCATAAGGAGGTTTTTGTAGTGTCTGGCAACCAGGAGCCATCATTTGTGCAGCACCCTGTGGAGAGCTGCCCTTACTCATGCAAACGCTTCTGGAAAACAGCAGATAGTGGGAACACTTGAGTCCTTCTTGAGGAAGAAGGATGCAAGGTTTGGTGTTAAACTTCTCTCCTTACAGACAGAGTACTGGAGTAAATGTGGCTGACAAATTAGGAGAACAAAACAATGAAAATCTGTTTTTCGTGCCTAATGGATATTTGGAGGACAGTTTATGATCCTTCTCAAAGCTCTATTTTTCTCAGTCTTCAGTGTGTCTGTGTGTATCATTATGAGTCAGTGCATGCTCTGGATCAGCGTGGCTGGCAAGGGCAGTGCTCCTGCCCTGGGGATTTCTGTGTTGAGAGATGTCCCACTCTGTTGGGTCATACAGCTGGTAGCTCCACTCTAAAGATCTTCAAGGCTTTCCTGTGTTGTTCCCCTGTGCAGAGGTTGCTCTGATGACTTATTGCTTCTCATCTTAAAGGATTGTTTTCAAGTCAGTTAAAAATAATTTTGAAACAGGTTTTTGAATTAGCATGCTAATTTGTGTGGCTTTACTCTCATTTCTCTTTAAAAAAGTCTAGTGCAAAATACATGAAGGGGCTGAGTGACTCTTTTTAAGAACCAAAATGTTTATAACAATCTGTTCAAATTTATCTTGATTCAGTAGACTATATTCTGTCAAAATATGAAATTTTTGAATACATAATTCTGAAACTAACTAAAGCATAGACCTGAAGAATTATATACATTTTTCATGTCTTAGTTTATAGCTTTGATATGGGCCTTGTCATAATCAAGGTGTTTTGTATTGCTCAGTCAGGGTTGTTGCAGGGGAGATTCTTCTCCAACAAAATGTTGGCATATCCTGAAGGTAATCAAAACGAAGACTTATTTTCAAGAATATTACTTGGAAATTCAGGATTAATTTAATTTCCTTTTTGCCAGTGAACAGACTGAACATGAAAACTCATAGACAAGCGGATATATTAATTTGTGGTCTTACTGTGGCACATATACAGGTGGCTGCTCTTTCCAGTTCACTTTGTGAAGCTCACCCAGTTGAGGTGGTTTTTTTTTGTTTAACAGACTAGCAACTCCAGACACAAGAAAGAACGGCACTGGTGGGCTGCATAGGAGCTGTACCACTTGCGTTTAATCATATTGTTGGAAAATCAGATACTGAAGTCAACAATAACTTCATATTCTGCATGAAAAGCAGTCCAGAAAGTTTGTTGTTAAAGACAAAAATTATGGGTCAATATGAATTTTCTGGAAAAAATCAAGACTGTATAATTGATACTAAAAAGTTGACACATCATATGGATGTATTATTGATCTGGGACTCAAAGGAGAACACTCTTCCTACGGTGCGACTTTGTTTTGGATTGAAATACTGCTACTTTGTGCTGCTCCTTGTTAGCTTAATCTTTTCCTCAGCAAGGGGTGCATATTTTTGTCATTATTCTTTCTAATGGAATTTGATGCATTCTTCTGTCGTGATCTGTAAACCCAAGAGTTTACTTACTCTTTTTAGAAAGCCTTTATGTGACCTGTTGGAAAGTAGGTGGTCTGTATTTAGCCATAGTTCATAAGAATCTAGTGCTAACTGGCTTATCTTGCACACATATGATTATCAAGTAAATGTGACACTTCAGATTAAAAATTTACTACTGAACCATTCCAGGTTAATGTGATTACAATTGATACGAAGTTTTGTTTTAATTCTTTTAACTTACTTATCTTTGCTGAGTTGTAACTGTTCCTTACACTGCTGACAGATGTGTGTGACATGATTACTTTTTTTTCATTGACTATGCATTTAATGATAATAAAACTACTTTATCTTAAACATAAGGAATGATTATGAGAAGCTATGTCTACACTGGTAAGTAGCATGACAGAACACAGAGGGATCTATAGCGTGGAGTAGTTGTGAGGTCCTTGTGCCTGTGATGCAAACCAGTGGCATGGGATGTGGAAGAGCATCTGAGCTGAACTAATGTGTGGCTGAGATGTGCACCAATACGTAGGAAGACCCTTTCAGGCTAAAAATTGAAAAACATGAACATTTAATTTCTTATTTTTAGAAAATCACCTTTGCCATTCGTGTTCTTTCATAGATGCTTTAATATTGTTGCATTATATTATAATGTGCCTAATGTATTAGGTGCTGCTCTGTGGTCTGAAAAAGAGTGAATGAATGCCTCTGCACAGCAGCAGCTGAATGATGCTGTTCAGTGTTGAATGTTGTGCCCTACAGAATGGAAAGTCTTGTCCTTGTGAGGCTGAGTATTACCTGCCAGTTTTTGTTTAAAAGAGGTGAACAACAGATCAGCTCATCTGTTGACATTTCAAGATCTAGTTTTTTACTATATACTGAAGCACCACTCTCTTAGCAAAACTGAGTTTCACTTTTTTTCCTTTCATGGAATCATTTAGTTGGAAAAGACCTCTCTGATCATTTTGTCCAGCTATTTAACCTGGCACTGCCAAGTCCACCACTAAACCATGTCCCAAGTGCCACATCTACAAATCTTTTAAATATCTTTAGTGATGGGGGCTCAACCACTTCTCTGGATAGGCTGTTCCAGTGCTTGGCCACTCCTTCAGTGAAGAAAGTTTTCCTAATACTCAACCTAAACTTCCCCTGATGTGATTTGAGGCCATTTCCTCTTGTCCTGTCACTTGATATCTGGCAGAAGAGTCTGACCCCCACCTGGCTACAACCAGATTGTAGAGAGTGATAAGGTCCCCCCAAGACTCTTTTTCTCCAGGCTGAACAACCCCAGCTCCCTCATCCACTCCTCACAGGACTTGTGGTCCAGAGCCTTCACCAGTTTTGTTGCCCTTCTCTGTGCATGGTCCAGCACCTCAATGTCTTTCTTGTAGTGAGGGGCCCAAAACTGAACACAGGATTTGAGGTGTGGTCTTACCAGTGCTGAGTACGGGGGGGACAGTCACTGCCCTGGTCCTGCTGGCCATGCCAGGACACCACTGGCCTTCTTGGCCACCTGGGCACGCTGCTGGATCATGTTCAGCCACTGCTGACCAGCATCCCCCATGTCCTCTTTCACTGGGCAGCTTTCCAGCCACTCTTCCCTGAGCCTGTAGGACTGCAGGGGTTGTTTAGACCCAAGTGAAGGACCCCGCACTTGGCCTTGTTGGACCTCATACCATTGACCTCAGCCCATTGATCCAGACTGTCCAGATACCTCTGCAGAGCCTTCCTGACCTCTAACAGATCAACACTCCCACCCAACCTGGTGTCATCTGCAAACTTGCTGAAAGTGCCCTTGATCCCCTCATCCAGATCATCAATAAAGATGCTAAACAGGACTGTGGCCTGTGGAGAACAGGAATGGCCAGCTGGATGTAGCTCCATTCACAACCCTCCGGGCTCAGCCATCCAGCCAGGTTTCTATACAGCAAACAATGCAACCAGCCAAGTTGTGGGCTGCCAGTTTCTCCAGGAGAATGGTGTGGGTAACTTTCAAAGGCTTTGCTAAAGTTCAAGTAGACAACATCCACAGGCTTTTCCTCATCTTACACAGAGCTTAAAAGTGGTTATTTATGGGGTACTTACCTCTGACCATGTAAAACCAAAACATTTTTAGAAGGCCTCGCTAAAAATACTGAATACCCTCAATACAGATTTTAATTCTGTTTATCACTTTTGTTGTTTTAGTCTTGAAAGCCTTCCTGACTCTCCGTGATGCACCTGGTCAGAGCAGGCCTTCCCGGGAATTGGTGTGTCCAGGAGGTGGCACTGCGTTTTTGGCAGCAGTGATGGTGTGCATGAACACAAGGAAGCCTCTGCAGAGCGTTTCCTCCAGAAGGAGGAGGGCTATAGGAAGCTCCAGCCTTCTCACTGCAGGCTGCTTTCTAACTCTGGCTTTTGTCCAGTCATGTAATTTGCTTTGGTTTTTTGTACTGAAAATCCCACTGCCTGTGGACTCATCCAGTGAGTGGTGGTGGATGGCAGAGAGGTCGCTGCTGCTCTGCATCAAGAAGATGCTTCCCTCTTCAGGCTTTTAAATAATTAAAAAAGAATTGTGAGAGATAATAGGAGTGAGGAAGTGACTTCTTTCTCTTGCTGTTACCATGGTAATGAGTTTAATGAGCAGACCTGAACCGGGTAATCTTACCCAACTCTCTCTGAATTGCCATTTAATATGAACTGTAAAATAAGCTGGTAGAATGTGACTCCTTTGCTCACAGAGTGTGTGGGCGTACAAGTGTTACCAACAGTGCCATCCGTTCTGGCCCCAGACTGAAAACTGCCTCTCCCCCGGCTTTTGGCAGCAGCATCTTTTGTTCTGTATTTTTAGAAGGATCAGCAGATGTGGGAGACCCAACCACTAGAGTAAGGCAGCAAGAATAGCTTCTGTTTCAACCACCAACAGTAATACCTAATTGCTTCCATCCTGCTAAAGGCTCTGTCCTCTGCTCCAAATATGAGTCACCCCCTTTCTGAAGGTGGTCTGGTTCACAGAATGCACTGACCAAAGTACTTTGTCTTTCTCTTTGTTTACAAGCAGAGCTAAACTAGAAAGGCTTTTCTGAGTGACCTGTTGCTTATACAGCTGGCTTTACTTGCTTTCTCATTTAAATGTTGCAAAGCAAGTGAGTAAGAGTTAATATCAGACATATGACACTGCTCTTAAGAAGGCTTTCTTTAGGACATCAAGAAGTATTTTCAAATGTTATGGGACTGACAATAATACAACACAAAGTGTGTTTTTCTTGTCTAGCGTCTTACATATGTGCTGTATATCAGAATACTCATTAAATTAAAAATAATTACAGAGGACTATTATATAATGGCAAAAAAAAAAAAAATTAAGATCTGCAAGTGAGGGTAAATGAATATGTTCCGAGTTAGTGTGTCAGGGTAGTACAGGCACCTAGATTTCTTACGATCCTATAACTTGTGTTTGGTTTACTGTTGTTGGGGTTTGTTGTGTTTTATGGATGCTTGCTGTATCCAATGGTTTGCAGATTCAGTGTCCCTGAAGAGGGTTGTGGTTGCTTAAGGATGACACCTTGAATCTAGGACTGGCTGTGTGGGTACCAGGAATTAAATTAGCCAAATGCTCCAGTGTTCAGGGATTTCGCTCCAGTTTGTTAGGTACACAGCTGTCAGTGACACTTGCTGTACGTTTTTACGAAGCATATTTGCTTGTTAGGACTGCTTTTAGCTGTCATGCCAGTTGAGCTCTCTAAGCTACACATGCCTTATTACTTACATCCTTTTGAAAAGTTAAAAGCTCAGAGATGCTGTGTGACTACAAGCATACGATAAAAGTGCACTCATGGAGGTAGTAGGGAATAGAACTAATGCTGGAGAATGTGAATATGGCCACATGGAGAGAGCTTTTTGGAACATCATGAAGCTTTGTGTGCAGCCTGGCAGTGGTGCCTGCCATCCCCACCATCTCGGGTCCCCTTCATCTCCCTTGCACCCTGATGTCTGTATTGTATAAGCTTCTCAAATGCTGGGCTTGCTTTAAACACTGTAAAGCTGATAACCTCCTGCTTGCTTCCTGTTTGAGAGATTCATATTCAGTTAAAAAGCCATTTACAATACCTTGAGGGCTTTTTTTCTCTTGGTTTTGAAATTCTTTAGCTTTTGTCTGCTGTATGTGTCTTTAAGAAACATGAGTTAAGACACCACACTAAATTAATGCACAGGAAAGAGAAAAGGTACATGCACAGGCCAGAAGAGCAGGGCATCCCGTGTCCAATCTGGCCATTGCCAGGATGCTGGAGCACCCCACCATGATGGACATATCCTCATTCTTGCTGTGTCACAAGCTGTCTGTCCGTAAAAGGAGGATACTTCTCTCTGAGAGTATTATTTTGAGGCTTAGTTAGTGCTATGTGATCCGATTAAATATGTTTAATATATAAATATTTTTTACCTCTGTTTTAAAAATAACTATTTAAGTACAATTTAATACCTCCAGCTGCTCATCCAAAAAGCCCAGAACACATCAACCCATCACTTCTAAAAATAGAATCACCATCTAATTAGGGCAAAGTTTATCCCTGTGGATTTCTATGAGCTCTCTTTAATTTCCAGTTTGGCTGCTGGGCTTGCATCAGGAATTATTTCATTTGATGGTTTTGTTGTGCAGGGTGTCTATAAAAGTGCTCTTTTTTCACTGCATGGTGCATATTACCTTCTATCCAGAGGATATACAAACTGTACATGAAGACTGATGATATAAGTTCTTATGTAGCATAATTATAAAGATTATCTTAATACAAGAGTAGGGCTGACATGACCATCCTTTGTGATTCTAAGTCCCCTGAGTTCCCATTAGATGTAGTCTATATGCTTTTTAAACTCCTGTGTGTCATGAGTACCATTGCTGTTCTCAGAGCTCAGGAGCATATATGCTTGTTTAATAAAAGGGCTAATCTTTTCTTTAGTTGGTTTTTCTTTATAATTTTGTTTATTGTAATTGCTGAGTTAGTCACAGTTTTGGGAGTCTGTCAAGCTCTTAATGATCTTTTTTCTTTAGACCGAATGTTGNCCCCCCCCAATTATTCAAGCTCTCTCTAACAGAGCCTGAGTGTAAAGAGTTGGTTTAGCAAAAATGAAATATGCTGATAGAGATGAATATGCACATTTAACAGTCTGCTCAGAGCATTCATGCTTGGAATTACTAATAGTTCAATTTTTCAAAGACGTGAAGAAGAATAATAAAAGAAATAAAATATTATTTTGGGGAATCTTCATATAAATGATAGCTCAAGGCTGAGAAAAATTAACAGCCTCACTTTTGTGCATTTGAAAAAATAAAACAGCACTATAGCTGCAGTAGAATAAGTGCAGTTTAATCAGAAGTTTTGTGATAAAATTTTGACTTTATCAAACTTACAGAGGTTCTTGCTCCATATAGACAACATAAAATAATTCTTTTGTTTTGAGTATTTCTAGAGGGAGACCAGGAGAGGAAGAGGCAATGTGTATGCAGTGTCTTTCCCACATGAGAATAGTACATCTTCCCAACTCTTTATTTGCATTTGCTAATAGCTGAGACCATAACCATCACCAAATCTTTTATCATTTATGTTACCAAGGTCTTCCAGGCTTCAGGGGAGAAGATTTATCCTTCAAGTAAAAAACTTGTGGCAACGTTAATGCCTACCATATGATAAATATACTTGTTAAACTAGATTTCAGCCATGATCCCATTATTGTGCATCAGCCTTACTTCGTGAGCATGCATTGGAAACGTGGCTAAGTGAGTATGTCTGCAGTCTAGAGAAGTGAGTGGTAAATGTCATGGGGACTCCAGGGCAATATGTTATCCTGTGTCATCTTGATAAGTGTTCGGGAGCATGGGCGTTTGCTGAGCACTAAATTTTGTCAGTGTCCCATGTGTTCTTGCTCCTGTGTTTGCACTGTGTGTTATCTAATAATACTGACTTGGTGTCCAGGTCTACACTTTTATATCAAGTAATGTAATTGTGCAGAGATAGAAAGACTGCATGTGAACATCAGGCTGGTATCCTTTCGAAATGCCATTTGATAACATGATTTTGAGTTGTTAAAATAAAAAACTGCATAACTGAAATCCACCTGTATTCTTATCTCATAAAAGAATATTATTCTTGTCTGCAGGAGAAATAAATGCAAGCCATAGTGCACTTTTATCAATAGCCTGCTGATGCTCAGAAGTTTTGTGCATCACATCTATGACAGTGACTCTTCTCAAGACTCTGATAATCACAAGGAGTTGAAAGGGTGAGACAGCAGGCACAGTGGCTAGACAAGTGGGTTACAGAGGTACTGTCCCATTAGGGAAGCGTTAATGGGGCCTCCTTATGAACTGGTTTACTAACAGCACTCTTGGGATTTCATCCCATCCAGGAGGACTGTCTAGACATTCATTTATTCTGGCAGACAGAAGCATATCAGCATGGTTGATGAGTGAGTTGAGCTCTGCTAATGTTAATCACAGTTGGTCTTTCTCATAGTCTGATGAGTAAATGTACTTGGCTTTGTAAATTTGTATTTGCCTCAAAGGCCCGCTTGCCAGTGTTCAGTGTATGTTGGTGAGCTTCTGCTATATATATGGACAAGGCAGTGGTACCAACAGCTGTTGCCCATGCTGTTAGCACATTTCCCCCCTTCCATCTATATTTTTGCAGATACTTGAAATTGTTGTCAAAAAATGTAAATTTGCAGGCAGGACTTGGTTCATCCTTATTTATTGAAGGTACCTGAAACGGTTAATTATAAGATCTGTTTTCATCTATTTGCAAGTTTGCTGAGATTCAACCATGCAAGATGTGTATGAAACACTTTATAATGAAAATCACTTCCTCAGATTGCTGTGCAAAGTAACAGGATGTTAAAAAAATAAAAATACCAGATTAGCCACTTTCTTGCAAACTTTCAGTACTTGACCTGTCAGTGTTGCAGACAGTTTATGCTGGATAGTGCTCTGTGTTTTCTGTGTTTGAAGGCTGATGCCATGCTGCTGCAGTGCCTTGTGGGCAGCTGATGTGCATACCCTGCTCCCAGACTGCAGCTGCCAGGGCAGGCAGCAGCAGGACCGGGGCAACAGGGAGAAGGAGATGTGTATCTGATCTGATCTTTGTTGTTGTTAAACAGTGATTTTCTTTTTTTTTCCTGCCCAAAAGTTTATTGTAGCTGTAAACCACACAGCACACAAAGCCTTTTCCAATATGTGTAAATACTTACATGATGCTGTTGTGCTCCTATATATAGAGCAGCCGCTTTCATAACGGGTTTGGGCTGCAACCAAAGTATTTGTGAAGAAGCAGACTGAGAATTGTTCTTTGTTTACTCAGATTTTTGCTATCTTCCAATTTTTTAAAACAAATATTCTCCCATATAATCTTTCAAACAACATAAAGCTGCTGAAGACAGCAGTTTATGCAGGATACTCTCTTTATCTGACATTTTCCTTGCTGTCCCAGTCTGACTGTGCTGTTGTGGCCAAATCAAAAGCCCAGGAAGGGCATGCTTCCTGGATCCCAGAGAAAAACAGTAGAAGGGATAGGAGATTAGGGTTGACACTGCTACCAGCATGGAAGCTCGCTTAGTAGTGCAGTATTTGGGAGAGGTGCCATGGACTAGTGACTTGTGGATGAGGCCAAAGAACTGAGAATACCTTAACTCTAATCCTAGCTTTTCCACTCTGTGGCCAGGTTACTAAATCCCATTGAGACTATATCTTCATCTTTAAATAGGAATAGTAGCTACCCTCTAGAGGCATTGTGAGGCTTTATGCAGTACTGAGTGCAGACTGATAACTGCTTATGCTTTGTATTCAGCCTCAATCTACATTCAGTCTAACCAGGAAGACAGTGTCTTCTTTTGGTGACAGTCATTATGATTCTGGTTTCAAAAGGGAGTTTCCTTAATAAAATCCAAGTACTGAAATTGTGACACTTCATTGTTTTTTCTTTAGTCTGTATGTTTTTTTCTTGCTTTTTGCATTCTAGAATAGGGTAAATGATCTTGGCAGGTTCCTGCCCAGTTATGGTTCTGTAGCTGCCAGTGTCACAGCAATTATAGTAACTTAGCTTTAAATAAGCTTCTTGGATATGGCCATCTGTGTGTGGCCATAGTACCTGTTGTGCACAGAGCAGTGAATAATCAGGGATAAGGCTTAAGAGAAGCCACGGACTGAAAAGGAAGCAGAAAGGGAGTAGTCCGAGGTCTGTGGCAGGTGACTGGGTTTCCCAGCTCTCTGCAGCCTTTACTTTCCTGCTTATGGCTGTGAGCTGGGGGCTGGCAGGAGGGCAGGGACAGGGCAGCCAGCAGCTGTAGTGAGCTGCTTAACCAGGTGCTTGATTTTTTTTTATTATTTTTCTTTTATTTTGTTTGTTTTTGTTCTCTTTTATGGACTGACAGAATCGTATTCCGAACAGTTTCCAGGATATCCAAATAGCTTAGCTTGCCTAAGTGCAGAGGACGAGAAAATCTTTTCCCCCAGCCTTTTGAATGCGTCTGTTCAAGGGTTATAAGCAGGCCACTCCCTTCTGCTCCGAACTAGCCATTGGGGATAGCGGGGACATCCTTGAGAGCAGCATCTCACAATGATCGCCTATGTGCACTGCCTGCCTGCCGACCCGATGGTCGGGTGCCTCGGCAGGAGCAAGTGGCAACCCAGCTGCAGCGATGAGGAGGAGGAGGAACTTATCCCACTGTATTCCAGCAAAATGGGGAACACTCACACCAAGCTGCCTGGGCGCCTCAAGAAAAAGTTCCTGAGCAAAGACGACAGCTCCTTCTGGCCAAGTAAGACAGTTCCGATTCCGTTGCTGTTTTGGTCATTTTGTACTGTGTTGTCATTATTGAGGAAATAAATAAGTAAAGCAAACATAAACAAGGAAAATACTTGTCTTTCTCTTTTGGAGGATGAAGGCATTGGGAACAGTTTTCTCATGAAAATAATGTATTTCCACTTCAGGACAGTGTATGCAAATATTGTATCCAATGGGGCTGCTAAGTTGATACAGGATGACACTGTCTGTGCATGTGATATGCCTGTGTTTGAGAGGTCTCCAGCAGTCGCTTTTAGTTCAATAATGCTCCTTTTCAGCAAAATAATTCTTTTAGATGACTGGACCTGTTGATGTAGCAACGTAATTGAAAGCCATAGGAACAATCAGTGGATGAGAAGGCCATGAAAAATAAGAAAAAGGTCTAAGAGATTCAAAAGGTGCTTAATGCAGTTGATGAGTACTTGTTTTTTTAAAAAAAGCAGTCTGCTTTTGAATAACCTTTGGTCTAAGGTTATTTTCCCTCTGAATGGGAGAAGAAAGAATTAATGAATTATGATGACTCTCCTTTTTTTAATCTGAAGAGTTTCAAGTTTCACTGGCAAATACAGATGGGAAATAGGGAGAGAAGAGGGCGCAGACAATGGTAATGTTCAGCTCTTTTGGTTTTAGCATTATTGCTTGCCTTCCCTTTTTTTCTGACCACCTAAGCAAAGGCACCCAGCTGTTTGTGGAATGGTTGCTCAGAAAAGTGTATTTAAGGGTGATGGGGGAGAAATTGCACAAGACAAAGAAAGCTTTTCCTGCAAAAGCCAGCTGGCTGGCTATCTTGTGCCAGGTCTTTTTAAAAAAAGAAAAGAAAAAAAAGGGAAAAAAAGGAGTACAGGAGTGAGTATATTTACAACTGTATTGATTTTTCGTTTTCTCATTAGTCTCACACCAGTCATCTGACAATGGCTAGTTATTACCAAGAATTGAAAAATCCCCATCTCGCCACACGATTCTGACACTGATTAGTGAAACCACCTGTATTTTTGTTTTCTGTATTACCATATTCTCCATTCAGTGCTATGCAAGCTTCATTTGGAGTCCCCTCCTGTGGGAGGAGTGTGATTTACTACATAGTTTTTTCAGGCCTTTTTCAAGAGGAAGTAATTTTTTATAATGCATGGAAAGAAGAATTCCTATCATCTGCTGAATTTTTGTGTTTTAGAGTACAGGGTCAATTCTGGTTCATTCAGAGGGGAAAATGAAAAAAGCAGCTCCAGGGATGCTCTTAGGGAGGAGAGCATGGCCCCTCTGGCCCCAGACAGCCTGGGGTGTGGGGGTGCAATTTTGTCTCTCTGAGTGACAGGTTAGTTCTTTCCTAAAAAGTTGTGAGGTTGACTTTCAGAGCTGTTTCCTGTAGTGCCCTTGGAGGTGTTGCTCAGAGCATCACGAGCAGCCTCTCAGTTTGAACCTGCTTCTCTGGAGCGTGGAAACGGGACTGAGGAGAATGGGTAAGGTACTCAGAAATCCCTGCTCCCTCACGCAGCCTGCCTACTTTTTCTTTTTGTGCTGTCTGTAGGGAAAGCATCCCCTCCTCTCTAAAATGTACCTGAACTGACATTACAAAACTTTTCAGAAGAGTAGATGCAGAGGAAGGAAGAACAGAGCAGTACTTTAAAGAATATTTATGTTGCTAAGTATTAGAAAGAGATACTAAATACGTGCTGATGATCTTATATATTTGCATTTTAAAAGTCTGGAAACTTAAACACAGGGAATTTTTTGTTGGTTATTTTTGTGTTTAAATAGCTGAGTCACTTCAAGCCATCCACTTTCTTCTTGGATGAGAACTTAATGATCTCTGCATGAAAATAACCTAAATAGATGCGAAACTTTTTGCCTTTCAGAATGGTATAAGATAGTTCCTATATATGCAGTGGGAATGTCTGTTCTCCCTATCCAGGTGCATTCAGGTTTTTATTGTTGTTTCTGCATATTCCTAATAAAAAGAGAAGAAATCTATTTATTTAACAATTTAAAAATTGTGTGCATATGTTGATTTATAATACAGTGCTTATATAAGCAATTGAATTGTTTGATGTGAGATCTGCTAAAGCTTTTTAATGCAGTTTCTGGTCCATAGAGATAAATTTTCACATTTCAGACCAAATTTGTTGCTGTGTCCTTTATGATGAGTTTTACTGATATCTGGTGTGACCCCATGCATTTTACTTGTTCTTTTTGAATTCCAAACCACTGTAGTTTCAATGCAAGTTTTTCAGTGAAATAGTGAATAACAGAAATCACTTAGCCCACTTTCTGCCCTGACTTTTCCCCAGGAGAAGCTCTAGTGCTTCAGGACCCACCACAGTACAAGTGTGTACATGTGTGACACTAGCTCTGCCTCACTGGCTCCCTTCTTTACTCATTCCTGGTCCACACAAACAAGGGAATGGCAACGTAATTAAGCCATCATTAAAAGTATTATTGGAGGGACAGGTACTACTTCTCTTTGAGATAGAGAAACTGTGTTGCTTTAAACTCTGTTAATGTTTATTTTAAGGAGCAAAAGTGTTTAAGAGTGGAAGTGCTTTCTGGGACCGGGTCAAGAGATAACTGCAGAGCACAGCAGGACATTATTGGCTGGGCTTTATCTCTGCTGATAAAGGCCTCTCTTCGGGGTCCTTATCCAGCATCATGAGAACTGTGCTTGGACAGGTTTCACAGTGCTGGTATACTCTCTAGAAAATGCTCCTGGTAGTGTTAGGATGGTTTGAAAACATAATACAGTCAAATTATTTGAACTTCCTTGTGGACTAGGGTGGGGGGACCTCGCTTGAGGGGATCTCAGTAGTCTGCAGCAGCTCCTGCTACCAAAAAATCAATACTCAAAATACTTGTGGTGTGATGTAGCAGCTGTAATAATCAGGTGACCATAGTAGGGTTTGAGGCTTTTTAAGCTGTAGTAACTATTCTGATAAAACTGTTAAATTAGTGGTATTGTGAAATGAAGGTTCTGCATTATCAGCTTAGCCTCTTTCTAGTATCTGTGATGTTGTTCTTTGCTACCAGACTGAGTGCAAATAGACAATGTAGGATTGAAATCAGCCAGAATGCAGCAGGTCATCTTTTAACAGCCTGTCTTCCTGCCAGAAAAACAGTATTGTGGT
Source organism: Scytalopus superciliaris (assembly GCA_013400415.1). NCBI lineage: Eukaryota > Metazoa > Chordata > Aves > Passeriformes > Rhinocryptidae > Scytalopus > Scytalopus superciliaris. The sequence goes on along the minus strand of VXBX01005210.1, from coordinate 161,359 downwards.
GGTGTAGGGGCTGTCACCATCACATGTTCATTCCCCGTTACAAACTCGGGTGGTGTTGAGTGTTTGTTAGCTGGTTTTCCTGCAGCAGAGGCTTTCCTGTAACAAAGCGAAGCTGAGATACTCCACTGGCTAGGTTGGGCATAAGTGTCAAGGGCTTGCTTTGGTTTGAATGGCTGCTGAATTGGAACCTGAGGCTGTTGGCAGTGACTGCTGCCATGGGAGGCCGTCACCTCCTCCTGGACACAGCATTGCCTGCCTTATAGAGTTCCCACTGTCACTTCATATCTTCTCAAATTTGAAAAGTTTAAAGACGTGGTATGCTCTTGCTGGCTTTTTGTGATGATACAGTTTTGGTAAGGCTTTTGGAGGTTCTTTCGTTCTTTTACAGATGCGTGAATAAGCCAATGGCAGTATCAGATTGCTTTTAATGTTTGTTAAACAGTAGCTTCAGTTATTGGAATTTTTTCTCAGTGTTTTGTGCCTGCTAGCTCATGAAAGAATGCTTTCTTCTTCATTCATTACTCTTTCTAAGGACAACAGCTCTGTCTTATCTGTAAAGCTGAGACCTTTCTGTGTGATGTGTGTTTTGTGAAAAACATACAAAATTTGAAATAATAACAACTAGATCTATTTATAAATTAATAGGATGTTGTGAACCAAGTTGGGTATTTTATTATCCACTATTTGCTATGGCTTTTTTCCAGGTTTCTCATCCGATAGCTATGAGATTCAAATTTCCCTATTAAAGGATGTTATATTAAAAATAGCCAGAATCCTTGCAACTTGGGAGGATTCATTCTTTGCCTTCTCATTTAGCAGTGTGAAACAAAGGCTGAATTGCTTTCCATCTCTGCAAATTCTGGGCCGTGCAGAGCACTGAGCAAGCCTTTGTGGCCTTTCGTGCCCTAAGTGACACAAGGACAGTCTATGTGGTGAATGGGTAGGACAGCTACTTACAGAGCCTCATGCAAGTGGCTGGCCACCCTTACTCCCGGTTTTATCTGCAGCATCCAGCTCTTACCATAACAGCTGACATATCAGATTGCATCAGATAAAGCCAGGAACTGGTTTGTTTTGAAAAAAAAAAAAAAATTATAATTTTTATTGCATGCCTAAAAAACATTGGTTCATTTGGCTAAAACAAGCCATTGTAATCTTGCAAAGCAGAGAAACTTCTCCATTTGTACAGAATTACTTCATGCCTTGGACAAGCAACAGCTCTTCTGTTTTGTATTTCTGTATGTGTCTTGCATTTTTGACTCATTTTGCTACACATTCCCTGCATGTGTCATAGAAAACAAGCCTTCCTGCCTGTCCTTCTCTGGACAGGCCATGGAGTTCCAGCATTTAGTCGCCTGTGCTGTTGCTGGTCTCCTGGGCTCCTAAGCCCTTTCATGAGTCAGAAGCGAGAGCGATGCAGATGAAGGAGAGGTGAAGAACAACTTGGAATATACTGGGTAAAAAGAGGTTAATGTTTGGATGCTTTAAAACACCTAAGTGATTCAGGAACATGCATATGAAGGCCTTGATGAGTTTTCCTGCCCAAAGAAAAGCTTTGCTAGCCTGGCTGCTCACTGCTAGGTGTGAACTTGTGCTGCTTGTTGCAAGGACAGGCTGGTGGTGGATGTTTCATGCATTTCTCTAAGACAAGAGAAGCAGACAAGAAGACCTGTGTGGCACTCAGGAGCACAAGGAAAAGCTGGTGAGGTTTTGGTATGGAGCTCATTAACATCACTCAAGTGCATCTGGAGGAATCGGAAAAAATAGTTCAAAGACATCTTTTGTGTGGAGTTTTTTGTGACTGAGGCAAGGGAGCATCTGCTGTAATTAAGGAGGTGGAGCAACACAAGTGAAAATCCACGTGTGAAACAAGTAAGACTGAAAAGCCTGTGGCTGAGGATAGTGGTTAATGGAAGACTGAATAGGTTCTTCGGTGCTTAATTTGATTAAAACTTCTGGGGTTTATGAATGGTAGGTACAGTATGTTTACAGATCCAACTGGGAGTTGCTTTATCTAGTGCAGTGAAGCCAAGAAGTGGTTTTGAGTGCTCTAGGAAAATTGGACTCATATCAGATTAAAGCTGAAACACGGTGAGGAGGATGTCCACAGAAGAGGCACAGATGTTTTAAGGGAGGCCTTTATCAGCCTGGCTAATGGAGTCACACTAGCAATCAGAAACAGATTATGGCAGCATTAAGAAAATCCATTTCACAATGCCATGTTTCTGACTGCATCCCACCCTCCCCCAGGCCAGCACTTTGAGATGAAGTGATAAAAGGTTTCATAGCTGCATTCTCTTGTGCTGGAACAGTAAAGAAGCAATTTTTCCAACTAACAAGATAGGTACTCATATCATCGTATCATCCCTTCTGGAGCCCATATTCCAGGACTCTGGTGACTTCTGTTCTTCTCCTGAATTGGGTGGTGTGCCCATGTGTGCTGGGTTGTGGTGGTAGAGGGCGTCTGTGGTGCTTGGTACATTTGCAGTGCCTTTACAGCTGAAATCCTCCTGGTTACTTGTCTTTTCTTGTTAACTGCTACTAAATGTGAAAATTTCCAAAGGTTTCCTGAACACTACTGTATTTTTGTGCCAGCTGGTTCTCACAGAGTGTCCCTTCCCTTGGTTTTTTTCCCACACACTAGTGGGAAGCCAGGAGCTTCAGCAGTGAACCCCTGGAAAGGTGTGATGTCATGTTGCCTTGCAAATACCTTGATTTATCAAGTATCATGTTTGATGCTTTGTGTATGGCGTGTGCTGCCCCAATTTGAATGCAAGTAACCTTCACTGCTGCTTTTGCAGAGCCCGTGGTGGGTGCTTAATGCCATCTATGTGGTGGGTTTGATAACCTTTATGTGCTCAGAAGGAACATTATGGGCTGTGGAGTGTACCACTAGTGTGGTACTAGTGGGGGACTCCAACAGAGGCAAAGGGGTCTGGCTCCTGGATGGCAGCTCCTGGGAAAGGCCTGGGGGGACCAGGCTGGCAGAGCATTTCTGCCACCCACCCAAACACCTCTGGCCACTGGAGCATCTGGATTTTGTAGATTTGCTTATGCTTGGAGCTGGTGCTCTGATCCTTGGCCCTCTGCTCTGTCAGAGTGTGGGTTTTTTGCTCCAACTCTTAGCTCCCAAAGAGCTCAGGACTGTCCCTGAAACCACTTCTCTTCCATAGGGTTCCTGCGTAGACCTTTTAAGGGAAATGGTATTAAAAGTGATAGATTACTACAGATTTTTAGCCGTTTATTGTTTCCCTGCCCTAATCTGATGAACAGTCATTGACAAATACATGTGTTGCTTGATCATCAAGGTTTTCAAACCTTTGCTTGGACATAGTTGTAGATCAGCTCTGCTTTTGTCACCTATCCAGAGCCACTTGCTTCATACTATGGGCTATGATACTTGAAGTAAAAGATGCTTATTTTCTGAAATACATCACTTCTCTCCTTACCTCTCAGTTGGCTTGTGCAAACATCTTGGAGGTAAAGCAGAGTTGCACTTTGCTAGCATTGCAGCTGGCAGCATATAAATCTGGTTTATTCATACCTTGTAGCGCTAATAAAAAAAGACACATTTAAAATAATCCTAAATGCCAATAGGCTTAGTGACATTTAAGCATGAGCGATGCTGTCAGTCCATCCACAAACAAAAGCAGTACATCTTAATTTGTCTAATTACACTCTAACATGCAGGCCAGCTGCTGCTGTGAACAAAAGCAGTTGATCGCACCATTTTATTAATTGCATATTAATTGCCACATTCATGTTAACCATATGGGAGACACTGGAGTGGAGTGAAGGCTACTTAGTGGTGGAAAAGAGAGAATGAACTGGCAGAGTGGTGTCTTCAGAGAACAAATCTCAGAATGATAGGGTGCCTTGAGCTTGTCCGTGCAATCTGGTTTTTACATTCCCCATCTAAATTACTGTATTTAAAAGTGAGAGGGATTTGAGTAGAAACCATTGTGCCTTGCATGGTGACTGTGTATGTGTGAAAGTACTGCTGTGCAAGTTGGTACTGAATTTGGTAATTTGCAGAAGGCAGCCCTGCTGGCACGTGGTATCTGCCTTTGTCTGCCTGCTGTGCCGATGGGTGCGCCGGCGCTGCCTGGAATCCCCCCTTCTCACAGGAGCAAGGCTGGAAAAGCCAAAAGGCATACAAAACTTGCTGATTTTTGTATTTTATGCAATTTGGCTCCAAGTATTGGCTCTTTCTAGATAATGGTGGTAAGTCTTGAACAGAACTGGATTTATTAGACTGAAAAATAAAAACCTTGACACAGGTGGGTTAATTGGTGCAAAATACCTACAGCAAAAAGCAAAAAGTAGTGGTTTGGTTGCTGCATTTATCTGACATCAGATTATCTAGCAGGGTGTTTAATGATGCTCTTCTTGAAAGTGAGACTTCATGAAAAATGCTCTTAACCTCTTTTTTTTTTATTTTATTTTTGTGCTGTGTGGAGGCAGCAGCCACTCTCAGCAGATGCACAGCAGTTCTGTCAGGCAGCAGGTGTAGGCTGGAGTAGACATGGAGTGACTTCTATCCTGTCACCCCCAGACTGACATTATCACGGTCTGTAGAGCAGCTCCTTCTGTGGGGCTGTGGGGGTGGCCATCTCCTGCCCCTGAGCAGCCGCTGTCCCACAGGCAGCTACCCACAACAGGGACAAATTGTATGATATGTACAAAGGATGCTTAGTGGAACAAGACCTAAAAAAGGCACTCAAGGTCTACCTTGAGTTTGTTTGCTCTCCCTTCCCTTTCACTTCTCTTTAGCAAGTAAAGACCCATGTTGAAATTTTTAAGCCAAAGGGGCAACAGATTTAGTAAGAGGAACACCCAAGGGTAGCTCTTTGCTTTCTTAGAAAGCAAGCAGTGAGTTAATGTCAGATCAAACAGAAATATGCCTAATTATGTGAAAGTAAGTGTAGGACTGGACCTGGAATCTGCAATGATTTGGAGAATTGGGTCTGGTCAGTCAATGAAATCTTCCTGCTTGGCTTTTCTAAAATGAGTATTTAATTGTTAAAGGCTTAGTCCCACCTCATTGCCAACAGATGGCATTTTGCTTGCATTTCCTACATATCTTGGAAGAGCTGGGCTTGAGATTGGTTCGTTAAAAAAAAAAAGGGAGGGGGTCAGAGCCTTTGTTTTAATTAACAGATTGTTTCAAAAAACCTCTCTAAAAACGATTTTTCAACCTGAAGGAGACACAAGGGTTTCACTGTTAAGAAATTGCTTATAAGCAGTTGACAGATAGATTGGATCTGATCTGTTGAAGCATACACAGTGCAAAACAGTCAATAATGGTGACATTCTTTTGCCTAAGCAGAAATTGGGGCAGAGGGGTTGTTTTCTTGTGGTTTGTTTTTTGGGGTTTTTTGAGGGGGGACGGGGGAGTTGGTTTTGTTTGTTTGTTTTTTAATCAGAAAAATGCTTTAAGTGGCTCGTTACAATTACATCTCAGTTGGTGATGCAGTACGCTGCAGGGTGGGATGTGGATTATGGGGATGATGCATGATCGGAAAGCACAGCTTGAATTTCAGATTGCAAGCAGTGCCTGCCATTACAGCAGTTACAGAAGCAGCTATGACTTGTGAGCTGACCAGTTTTGACTTAAGTCATTGGAAGAGAATAAATGTAAAACCCCATGACGCCTCCTCTCCAGTCACAGCAGAAGGGTACTCAATCAGCCTCCCCGTGTCTTCTGTACTCAGGCGGGCAGTCGGTGGCCTGACTATTACTAATTCAAAGGCTGAATTCCCCAAAGCACTGCTTGTGGCTGTTAGGCTGCAGCTCCTGGCTTTTATTTGGAAACCATATCTCCATGTACTGGCAACCAACTAGGTTACCAGTGAGGGCTGATCTCCACCAGCTGAGCATGAACTGGTGTTGCTGGAGACTAGGCTTCTGGAGAAGAGATAAAAACCTGTACATGCACATGCTGTGGTTGAAAGGCAAATTATCTGATTGTGATGCCTTTTTCATGGGAATGCTCAGCTAGCTGTCCTGTGAGGTGTCAGTGGCCATGTGCTGCTCATCCCAAAGGTCTCATCCCCTGTCTGATTTCTAATTTGAGCCATGATGACTTTTCCTCCTCTGATTCAGTGCTGTCAGTTGTTTGTCCATTGTCCTTTAGATGCTTTGACAAGGAGTTTAAGAACAAGGAAGTTTTACACACGAGGGCTGCAGAGCATGTTTGTCGTTGTCCAAAGGCATCAACAGAAGTTTATAAAACCATTTCTATGCAGTTTCATGATGTGTTCCAGGGAGGGCTAATTAAGCTTGTAACTGAGTAGGATCTCCAAAGCAGGTTTGGCACCTCTCCTAACTGAATGATCCCTCATGGTTTGTCTCAGCATCAGCTTTTAACTGATTTGGCCATCCTTTTGTTTGTCAGATACTTGCCACAAACATGATGCTATGGCTAGACCAGTAGCAGTGGGTTGCTCTTTGGTGGATGTGAGCAGGTCCCTAAGCAGATGCTGGTGGCAATGTTAGGGTAAATAATTTATGGCATCAGAGAAAAAGACACTTTTATGTCCAGTAGCTGAAGGTGAGTGCGATTTTTTTTTCCTGGGTGTGATGCTAGCCTTTTTCTGATAGGTTTATAATTAATTCAGAGAGGAGCAGGATGCTAGGTTTATGCCTGACATAAAAGGAAGTATTTTCAAAGCCTTATATCAATACAGTGTTTTGATTTATTCATTCCTGGAGTAGGGTGTGTGCTCTGTACAGAATATTAGACGTTGTGGGATGTGTCAGATACTTTACGGCCTACTTAATATCTGTAGTTTCAACTACGTTCTTCAAACCATCCATGGTTGGAAAACAAGGATGTGAATTGAGTTTTGGTGTGCATCAGTTTAAATGATTCCTTACGTGATGGCAAAACAAATCCTGTTAGGTGGTGCTTTTGTCTAACTTAGGTGAATTGGTATTGAAGCTAACTACTGTCATCTTAATAGCTACTGGAAAGTTTCAAGAATGAAACTTATTCAGTTTATTGTCTGGGCTGGAAAACCCATGGTATTTCTGCACAGAAATATATTTTTAGGGTCTGGATAGATGTCTCTGTATTTATTTGTGTAGTGTCTCTAGTCTCCAAATGCTGGAAGTCTCTCAAGTTGCAGTGTATCTCCCATTAGTGGGATGATACTTTCAGAAGCTCTTCCAAAAATAAAATGGTCGTTTAAGTGTAAGCGGTGCTGTTCTGAATTGTGGATGCATGCTTGCATTTCAGTTGTCTTCAAGTGAGAGTTCACTACTGGAAACAAGTTACTCTGAAGACGCTAGGTTACACAGCCTGTGACCTCTTCAGAAATGATGTGGAGGTGACGGTGCCATAACGGCACACTTTCAAAAAAAGATAGTGATGCCTCATTTGTTTAATGCCCCCACATACTTATTTATTGAAACCATTGCTACAATACTAAAATGCATGATAGATGGTATGCTCACTAGTGATTTCTGGAGATGTTTTGTGGCAAGGCACGTTTTTCATGGTAGCGTCATTTAAACTGTTAGATGCATTTCACTAGTGACCCAAAGATACAAAGCTATTCAGTTGTTAATGTTGACCTACCATGGCATGTTGTGAGGTTTGGGCTGCTAGATTGTGTCTGATTAATAGCAAGGATGTTTGCATCTCTCAAAATTTTAATCAAACCAATGGTGACAAAATTTTAGGTTGGTGTTCACATTATAAATTTTGAAAGTTCAACCAATCAGCAGTGTGTCCTTTTATTTGACTTTATTGAGGACTTCTAATAAGATCCTGGACATACAAATATAACCTTTAAAATTGTTTTCAAAATCTGTTGGTATTTGATCATGTCTGAGATCCACACACCCATGGCCAGCCAAAGACATTCTTTGGAGATGCTGTGGTACAGATGTTGGTACATTATTTTCCCTACAGGTTGCTGAATTCTGCAGCAATCTAATTATTAGGTGACTGTTATGTGAACTTGATGCCTTACTTTAGTTTAGAGACTATTGTATTTCAGGGCGGATTGTGTCATTCTTTGATTGGAATGTGCCCATGTTTTCACATTTTGTCAAAAATCTTAGGGCTTTAGGGGCAGTACCAGACGTCACTACTGCCAATTTATTATTTGTGAACCTTCACTTTTACTTGTCTTTTTAGTATTGTGTCATGCAGATAACATTTTTCAGGTAATGTTTTTGAAAGTTTCTAAGAAACAAAACGTTTTTCAAGTTGCTGTGGGAGACAGCAGGTGTGTGGTGCTTGATTTTGGCATGAGCACTTGTGTGATTATGTACAGGTTGGTATTTTCCAAAGAGCTTAACTTTTTTTCAGTTATAGGTTGTAAAAGTTCTTAGGAAACTATAGGATGTGCTGGTCTACTTTTAAGAGAATATGCTTCCAAGCTCAAATGAGACTCACCCAGAATTTATTGAGAGTCAGCAGAAAGAAGAAAAAAGCAACCACCTGCTAACCCCTTATATCAGGATGATCTGTATATAAATAAAAGTATGCTAAAGAGCAATGTTGGGTGGGGAGGCTGAGATAGGCTACAAAAATTCTTTCTGTGACCTTTAAATAAGTGAAATGAGTAAGGAGCGTGTCCCCTTCAGGATGCCTATAAGGAGAATGCAGACTGAGATTAGTTGAAAGTGTCTGTTGGATATTATTGCAGATGCCCAAGTGCATGGCTGCCAAAGATGGAATCACAGGGAGACAGTTTGGGACAGAAGTTCAGAAATGGAATTTTTGCAGTCTGATTTTGTTAGTTTTACACCTAATGCTACAGGATGGTTCTAATGAGAAGACTTGCAAACTTGTCTGCCTGGTGTTTTTATCCATCACTAATCAGAAGAGAAGGATTTTCTCTATGGTGCATTATTAGGGCAAATAAAAGTCACGATTTTGTAGACTAATTTACTTTCCCCAGCCATTTTTGATCGGCTTTTCAGGATAAGCTATAGCACAGGAACATTTAGGTGAATTCAGAATTTAAACTGATAATATTTCCTGGTGACATTTTAAGAAGGTATTCCTAGTGAGAGAGAAAAGTGATCTTCTGGGAGCTGAAATTGCCTTAGCTGAGGTTCAGGAATGGTCAGAGGAAAAAGGATAGTGTCCTGCAATTTAAAGTAAAACAAAATTGCCCATTCACTAAATGTTTTCTGTTCTCTTGCCTGCCATTACAGTGTGTGGGGAGATGCTCTAGCCAAAAGAAACTGCTGCTTTGTCTGCCAGCAGCCCTGCCCAAATGCTGCCCTTTCTCTCTGCTGATGTGTTTGCATGATAGAGGATCCTGTGGAAAGATGTTTTCAATTGTCAAAGGAATGAATTAGCTTTATTGTGCTGTGACCTAAATAGGATCATCAGATCAATCAGTCTGCTGCTTTTCTGTCCTCTCTGGCTTAGGTTGTGTTGCTTCTCCTTCTCATCTTGCTCCCTCTTCCCCCTGCCCCCGCCAGGCATCCCCTTTCCCAGAGCCTGCAGCCATAATCCTTTATGAGCTCGGATAAAGGAGGGCGCAGCCGGGTACCCTCTTTTCAAGTAATACCTGCCCTGTAATAGCGGCAGGGGGACTGCTCAGCTCTGGCTCCCCTGCCCCTTCACTGGAGCATGGGTCCTTCTTGCTGTTTTGGTGTGCTAGCTTTAGGATAAAATACTTTTTTCTCCTTTGTTTCCTCTCCCCTGTGCATTCTCCTCCTCCTCTTCCTCCTGATCCCAGGTTTAATGAATTGTAATTTCTCAATAGCTGGGGAAGTATCATGCTTCACCAAGGCTGAGGTTGCCTTGAAAGAGGCCATTGTGAGCGAGCGGAGCTGGAGACGGGAGGGCAGCTGAATGCAGTGCCGCCTGGGACAGCCTTTGTGGAGGGAGCACTTTTGTTCTCCTGAAAGATGCTGGGAGAGGGCCGGCCGGCACTGGGTCTGAGGGAGGGAGAGACCCATTCTGACCATAAATTATTGACTCCTGTGCTCTGCAAGTGTGTTTTGGATTCTGTTTAGGCATCAGCAAGTGGTTGGCAGCATGGATGAAGGTGGCCAGAACAGGCACAAAGCTTGGGCACGGGTTTTGCAAACACTTGAGGCATTTTGGCCTTCTTGATGTATCTTCATGATGGAAGTCTCACCTGGAAGTAAAAATGCAGCTTTCAAAGCTAGGTGGTATTGGTCTGAGCCAGGCAGGAGCCTTGTGACCTTCAGGAAAGGGTTTGTAGCCATCCTCAGGTTCAGGCTTGCCCAGCAGATGCCTGGGTGTCTCTGTGCAGCCTGGGGAAGGGGTGCGTGGGGGTCACTTCCACAGCTGGACCCCTCCGGCCACCACAGCTGCTCAGAGTGGGCGGGTGGGGGTGGCAAGGAGCAATTCTAAGCATGTCCTATGCAGACCCTTCCCTGCAGACATGCTGGAAACAGCCACTCCAAAAGCTTCTTCCTGTGCATCCCCAGCAAGCTGCTGTAGGGTGGTACAGTGGAAACTCATTTCGAGCGACTGACTGATGTGTCTGTAAAAAGCAAAGGCATCGATTTAATTGTTTTGAGTAGGTCTGCTTGCCAGCATTTACACTTTCCCTTTCGCCCATTGAACAGAGACTCACTAGAAGAGCTCTCGTGATGCAGTTCCCTGCTCAGTTCAATAGTTTTACTTTGTCTTTCCTCTTAAAATGTCATAAATGCTACACAGTTGTTTAATGTGAATTTTTCAATTGTCTGAATAAAGTTGCTAAGGCCTGCAGCTTGGAGTTCAGGTGTTGAGATGATTGTACACTTTAGTAGTTTGATGCATCATTCCTTTAGTGAACTTGATGCGTGTGTTGGATTTACCTCTTCTTCATGAAAATAAAGTGGTAAAATTTGTCTTTGTTTGTGGGAGGGAACAGGGATGGGGTTGCTTTAACTATTCTTAAATGCTTTAACTTTTTTCAAACTTAAATCCTTCCTAAATTGTCAGCTGCATATATGCATGGGCTGGTGAGTAGGAAGAGACCATTATTTGATTCTCACTGATTCCATAGTGTCCCTGCAGACAGCTGACGTTGGGACTGCTGCTGGCAGCTGGTTATAAACAACTCCAGTACTTCACTTTTCAACATTTGTCATTTTATAAAGCCTCAACTTCTTCAGTGGATCTTGTGCAACTGGTGCAAGGTTCAGGGCGCTGGTTCGTGAATGGGGGCTCCATGGGAGAGCCCCTCACTCCTGCAGGGGCTGGGCTGGAAATATTTCCGTGGAAGCTGAATATTTGCAGATTGTTTCACAGACGCCAATGTTTTATGTCACTGTGAATGTGGAGGGGTGGCTGTCCCAGATGGCTCTCCCAGAGCAGGTCAGCTGGAAAGCCCCTCTAAAGAGGGGATAGGGCAGGGAGAGGAGTGAAGGAATGGACTACAGCTTTTCAGACATGCCATGTGCAAGCAGCTGCTCTTGTTCCCTTCTTTTCTGGATCTATGTGGCCTCTGCTGGAAAATTAGAATCAGTTTAACCACTCAGGGATTTAAATATTAGTGTGAACTAAAAAAAGAGTTTTTTGCTACTAAGTTTGTTACACAGTTGTGATTTTGAGCATGCTGCTTGGCATTGCATCTTGTGCCTCTCATTTGCTTTGCTTCAGTCCCTGACTTGTTAAAAAGGAGTTTCTTCTGAGCTGAACTTTGTGACCAGTCCCATCCAGTAATAAGTGAAAATCAGCATTTGCTGAACATCTCCATATTTTTTGTATTCCTTCTGATAGTCCTGACTTTGTATTTCTGTGATCCTCCTGTAGTGGCAAGTGAGTGTGATCCCTGCTTGTAAGGATGTGGTAACCGAGGTGGTGGTTTAATATTAACTTGTCCAAGGTGGAGTAGCAAGTGCGTCACACAGAGCAAGGTCTCCCCAGTCTGCTACTTGTCTCTGAATAATTTGCTTTTAAAGAACTGGTATCAGTGTGTACACACCTACTGTTGATGTTGGGTTTATCCAGCTTTAACAAACTTTTAAATTTTTTCCTATCAAGTTAATTGTAGGTGGTTTTGTTGTTTGGGGGGGATTTTTGTGGGTTAGTTTGCTGGATTGGTAATGTTGGAGGCTAAAGTCCTTTATCTGTTTGTGTAGTGAGTACAATATAAATTTTCTCAAACTGCTCCATCTTTTCTTTCTCTTCTCAAAGTGCAGAGGAGCACAGTCATTTCATACTTAGAGTTCTCAGAGAACTGCCATTAGATGTCAATTACAGTGAGAGTTTCTTATGATAGGAAAAGCATTAAAAAAAAAAGTAGGAATGAGACAACCTGATGAATTTCATGGAAGTCAGTGGATTTGTCTCAAGTGGGGAAGAGATTTTGGTGGTTGTTGAACTAGTGCAGATTCTCAGAGATGCAGATGCAAGTAGCCAGACAGTTTTTCCTCTGGGGTAGCCCCTCATGATAGCCATTTTTGATGTTTGACCTCTTTAACAGCATGACCTGGGGGAAGGTGGAAGCCAAGTCGGGGGCGGGGGATGGGGGGGGGGTGAAAGGCCGACATCAGCTTTGGTATTGTTTGTTACTGGGTTTGAATGACTGCCTGCATGCTGGAGATCAGGGCTAGAGGTCAGCCATCAAGTGCTTGTTCTTAGGCAGGAGAAATGCTCCAGGGTGGATTGGGGGTGCAATAACAAAAACACCGCACTTGGCACACGTCGTAGCCAGTTGTAGCCCAGGGTGAAATGGGTAAGGGTTCCCTTGATCCGTCCAAAGTACCCAGATCACGTTGATTCACAGGGACTTAACCATGAAAAGGGAACAAGTTTTGCTTCCCAGGGCTTGCAAGACTCTTTGAGGTTCCAATAAAGACCTCGTGAGGAGTCTGTCTCGCTTCCAGTAACCCAGTCTCCCTCAGTTTCTAGCTTGAAATTGTCTCCTTCCCCTCTGCAAATGCTCCCCTTCCTACGTGCTAAGGAAGAAGCACGTGTAGGAAAAAGCACATGCTACATCCTAAAACAGATGAATACCACCCTAGAAAAGGAGTTACCACCTTCTTGGCTTGCTCTCGGATGGCAGAGTTGCTGAAGTTAGAAATGGAGTCACTCTGCACTCACTTTGAGTGTGTCCACACATTTAAAGTGGTTTTAATGTTGTATGGGTAATGGCAAACTTCTGACGGGGTTGTTACTGTGTATTTGATTCAAAACCAACACGAAATAGTTATTCTGATATCTGAGTTTGATGCCAGAGTAATTTTTTATGTAAGGTGCTTGACGGAAATCAATGCAAAAAGCAGAGGTGCTTTCCCTGCCACTGCTGCCGTGGCACTGTGGTCTTCTGTCCCTTTGGCAGAGGTGAGTCACTCAAAATGTGTCTTGGACAAGCAGCTGCTGGAGAGACCTACTGCTAATGGCAGTTTTGATGTTAACTCCATGTTGCAATTGTAAAATCTCTGGATTTGGAAAATACTGATAAAATGTTGGTAGTAGGGTGTTGAGACAATGGTGAACAGCCTTCATTTACAGTCTGTTCTGCACATCGCTGAGTCTCAGCTGTTTGGTGAAACTTAGACGTTCCTGTAGAGCATCTGCTTTTCACATGCTGTGCTCCAGAGGCCGGATCCTGCTGCAGCTTTGGGGTCAGCCTGAGCCCCCCGCTGCTGGCATTTTTCTTTTTCCTGAGGAAAAAAATCCTTGTCATTGTTAACCCAAGGGGGTTTCCTAAGCTTGCTTTGTGAGGGAACGCTTGCTTCTTGAGCCTGAACATTGTGCGAAGGGCATGCCCTGCTGAGCACATTCATTTGGTGCTTAGAATTTTCCCTTTAACTTCTGCAAAATTGCAGTTCATTCCTAGGAAGGATGGCAGTGGACCTCTGTGGAGATCCATTTTTTTAAGACATGAGGATATAATGTGCATCTCAAAAAGCTGGACTATTTAATCTCCCTGCACAAATTTCGTTTGATGAATAACATATCCCCTATTAGCCAGAAATAACTCGATTTTGTTTTCCATGTATCTGGGCTGAGATGACGCTAATAAGAATAAATTAGGAGGAGAGTAACTGAATGAAATTCAATATGTAAAATTAGTGGGCTGATGTCCCAGGCAATGGCAGTGACTACGGGGGGGAGAGGAGGGCGGGCGAAGGAGCGAGGATGGGAGCGGTGGGAAAAGCAGGGCACCCTGATTTGCAACAAAATGCAAGACTGATTTGCAAGTGTCAGGAGTGCGGGTCTGGGCGGCGCCCCCGGCGGCGGCGGGAGGAGGGCGGGGNGTGATGGGAAGCACGGCGGGCACCTGCCGGCTCGGCACTGTCGGGAGCAGCCGGACTGGGACAGCGCAGGGCAGGAGAACAAGAGCAGAGTGACTGCGTGCACAACAGGAAAGCCGGGTTTTGGTGCTGCGTACACGTGAATTACAACTGGGTTTTGTTTTTTTTCTTTTCCTTTGTGAAGAGGAGAAATTCAGGCTAAAGAATTGTAAATTATTTCGTCCGTCAGAAAGATCTAGACAGATTTAAAGTGATTTCAGGAAAGACAGGCAAGAGGGGAGAAGCCCGGAGAAGAGATACTTGGTGTGCGAAGTTTGGACAGGCTCAGCCTGGCAGTCACCTTTCTGCAGCTCCTCCTTTTTATGGGATTTCAGCTCCAGGATCGCAGTTCAGCACCCTGAAAATGGTGGTTTTCATCAACACAAAGCTTAAGTCTCTCATGAAACTTTTCAAGAGAAAGAGTAAGTAGCTGTGTGTGCCCGCTGCCTTTCTTGGAGGCAGCCCAGTTCTGAAGGGAAGCGCCTCGCTCCTCTTTCTGGCAGCCTCTTTTCTCAAGTTTATCTCACTCTTCTTCGTTGTGAGCCGTGTGGGGGGAGGCAGCCTTAGGAGGGACTGCAGGACCTCTGCTTTGGGACACTTGCTTTGGAAGTGCTTTGTCAGGGTGATTTTGAAGGAGCCAAAGTTCTCGGTGTGAAAGGAGGAAATCAGTGACGGGACAGGGTGTGCCGGTGTCGCGATAGTCATGCCCAGGTGCTGGGCTGTGTTGTGGCATCCTCATAGTTTGCCAGACTTCTGTCTCTGCTTGTGCAGATGTGGGCTTGTGTCTCTGAGGTAGCTGCATAAAGCTTGTTCTGAGACGAAGTTTGTTTTTTAAAGATGTTTTAGTTTCAGAGTGGCTTTTAAAATCAGAATCAACAAATCCTGGAAGAGAGTGTAGTTGGCAATTGTGCACAGCAGGTCTGTTGGCTAGTTTTGATGACCATTATTGCTCTGATGAGCAATAAGCCTTAAGTCTGATGTGGCAGGACTGCAGCCAGACGATGGGTGTTTCCCTCCTCCTCCTCCTCCAGTCGGGCTCCCCTCCCCACCCACCTGCCCAGCCACGGGATGGCGAGGGGGCCTTTCAGTGGCTTTGCCTGTCACTTTTTCTGCTAGATCAGGGTTGATTGATGCTGTAACCAGGTAGGTGGTGACTTGTCCGTTTGTCGTGATTTAGGTTTGACCTGTGCTTAGCAAGAACAGGAAAGTGGACACAGACTGAATGTGTGCCTGCCTTGTTGCAGCCGGTATGACTGTGAGAGGACGTGGGATGCAGGACCAAGACTCAGAGAGGACACCCACCCTAAGCCTTTAAAAACCTTTTTCAAGGTCTGAAACTAATCTGAAAATGTGAGGAGAGGTGATAAGGACCTTCTCCCTACTCTAAGTCCTTTTAGAAAAAAGCAGGCATTAAAAGCATTAGGTTGTAGATAGGTTTTGAGGTGAGACGCATTGTTTTCTTTAATGAATAGCAGTTATTTCCATCTGAAATTATCCCAGCAGATGCACAGTGGTGTTAAGGAAAGAATAACTGTTGCCTCCGTTTTGCTTCTCAGTTTTACATACCTCTTCGGCTGCCACAAGGGCATCAGACAAACTTCAGCAAAGAAAGTGAAGAGAAGATGCAGAGCTATCAGCGAGGCCCAGGGTAGTGGGACTGCGGCAGCAGGGCAGGTGCTTGGGAGGTAGTACAGCTGTAGTGGCATTTTCTGCTTTGGAAAGCTAAAAAGCAAGGATGTGCAGCATGCTGGCTGAAGGCCAGAGGGTGCCTGGGGGATCATAAAATATGACCCCCAACTGCCCTTTTTCTGTTTACAGCAGGATAGAGGGGTAAGGCTATTCAACTGTAGAAATTTTTATTGATGATAAACTTGAAACAAAAGGCAGTGGCTGTCTCTTGGGAAGTCTTAGTAATATGTACTTTAGCTGATTCATTGCTGTAGGGAACTTTGAACTTGAACAAGGTCTATATTTTATTTTCATGCATGTATTGGCTGCAGAGCGATGACCAGAGACATCCCTCTTCACTGCTGTTGTGCTCTGAGCAGTATTTGTCCATGGAGTTGCTTTTGTTCAAATCTGCTTTCCACTCATGACAAAGGAAAGTAGCTAAATTTATTTACTTTACTGGAATCTTCCTTCCTGGTTTGCACAAGCATGAGGTCAGACAAGGTTGTTTCCCAATACAAATGAACCTGTTGTAATCTCTCATGACAATTGTCATATTCCCAGGGTCACCTGTGAGCGAGAGGAAGCTATTCTGCACCTCACAGTGCCTGCCATGGTCAGGGGATGGGAAAGCTGATGTCTTTTGTGAAGACTAGGAGCTAGAGGAGGGAAAACAGAGTTGCAAGTTGAGAGTAAATAAAACAAGTATAAACCCACAAAGAGGGAAAGGTGTTTCCTAGAGAACATAATTTTAGAGTAGAAATGAGAGGACTGGTGTTTTTTAACTGTTAGGGAAGTGAGGTTCTAGAGAGTGTTTTGATGGGTCTGCAGTGGCAAACAATGCTTCCTTCCATTTTTAGATGATGCATGACAAACTTAGATGTGGGGTTTCATGGTAGAGCTATCTGGAGTAACATTTCATTTTCTTATGTCTCTCTGCAGCTGTTTCCAACCTAGATGAAGAGAGTAGATGGTCTGTGCACTACACTGCTCCATGGCACCAGCAGGAGAATGTCTTCCTACCCTCCTCAAGACCGCCTTGTGTGGAAGACCTGCACAGGCAAGCCAAGCTGAACCTCAAGTCAGTACTGAGAGGTAAGATGCTGCTACTGACACAGACATGTCCTAAAGGGGACAGTAGTTTTTGCCACAGTCTTTGCAAACATCCAAATTGCAAGCTTTGGAAGAAGTTTGTTTTTCTGCCTGCAGCAGAACATTAGTGGAATTTACCCACTCACCTATAAGGGAATAGGATAAAATTGCTTTTGCTGTGAAGAGACAAGTAGTGTTACCTGGAAGAGTGTCTAGAATAGAAAAAGGGAAGAGCTTGTTTGCTTTTGTCTGTTTCTGTTTATCTATGGAGTATTTCCAAAATGGTGCCTTCCATTTCAGTAAGTTTTGGATTAGTCAATTTATGGAGTAAGAACCACATCAGAGGTGTTTCATTTGGTGATTTCTTCTTTGTTGCAAAGTGTCATTCCCAGGGCTGTGGTTGCTTGTGAGAAGTTAGAAAAGGCGCTGAGGGTAGAAAAGGGAAGTGGGGAACAAGGCACTTGCAAGGACTCCTCCAGTAGTAAAAGTGCTTTCTTGCAGAAGAGTGCAGCATGTTTTTAAGGACCAGTTTTTATCCGTAGTACCTTCATTGAGGATGTACCTGTACAGTCTGTCATGGGAGGCATTGTGTTCTGTTAGTGCAGCCATGAGGACAGAGGCAGGCAGGCAGCCAGCGGGGAGGCCAGCAGAATGTCTCTCCCTGGGATGGACATTAAGCTTAAAATAACAGCATAATGTCCATGTTCTGGGAAAGGTTAACCTAGATTTTTCTTTACACTGGCTGTTTAACAAAAGGGGTTACCCTGCAAAGAGCCAACTCATTCACGGCCGTTTTTGTTTCAGCAGGAACTGCAGGTACTTGAGACCTTGTAGAGTTAACCTGATTTAAAAGAATATTGTATTTTTTTTATTTGTTTAACATGTCATTTCTGCTTTTTAAATGCAATGAAAGCTTCATTCTGTATGTCTGAATAGAGAAGTGTTCAACTGCCATATTTTATTTCTCTTGCCATTTCCCCAGTTAATTGATTTTCACTGTCTCGTACTTTGTGCTTTTTGTTATCATTTAATAGGGGAGTCTTGACAGCCAATGTTATTGGTTCTTGCATGGTTCAACAGATAGCCTGTGTGCCCTCTATACTTATTATTGGATTAATACATTTGTGCAGCTCCTTAGCCTTGGAACATTTAATGTTCCCTTGTAGGCACACTTACCAGTTCCTTAAAAAACAGAAATATTCACCTGCTTGAGATTAAAAAGAATACTGATTGTGGTTAGCTTTATGTGAACTTTAACCACTCATGCTAATATTTTTTCTGTTCTTTGTTTTGGACTGTTGTAAAAAAAAGAAAACAAACTTCACAGGCTAAAATGCTGCACTAATTTTGTTGTTGTTGTTTTGGGGTTTTTAGTGGGTTTGGTTTTTGTTTGGTTGTTGGTTTTTGTTTTATCAGAAATGCATCTACTGCAGTTTCATGTTCTATTTAAATAATTTTATGTCTAATATATTTGTGTGAAACCAAGTAATATATACTGCTTTCCCTGGCTTACACAGCTGAAGTTATTTTGGTCTGCTGGGATTTTTCTCTAGTGCTGCTGCTCATTATAAAAAAGAAGCTATTCACTGCTACTTCAACTTAGTAGTTAGCTATTTGTGTTAAATAAACTGATTTGTGTACATGATGTAAGACTCCTTGGTAATGAAGTGAATTTCAGTTTTGTGCTTTCAGGGTAGTGACTGAGAGAGAAAAAACTGTGATGATACCTTTATCAGACCTCATACTGCTGATCTAGTGAATGCAACTCTGTTTATTTATTTGCTTAACCTCAAGCACTTTCCTTGAGCCATGTTTTTTCCCCTAAGTGTAGTTTTAAAATAACAACTTCTGTGGCCTCTAACTGTCCTGAGAAGATACAGCATGAATTCAACATCATTTTTCATAATTTCTTTCTTGTTTGAGTAGTAAGAGAGGCACTGACTAAAATTTTTCAGTTTTACTCTGCTGCTGCTTCAGTCAGCACTGTGAAATCAGGAAGGTGCTGGTGCTTCTGATCATATCTGGAGAATTGGGTTAAAAGTTCTGTATCTGGAGCAAAGTTTCCTTCAGTGTAAAAGTACTGTTGAAATTGTGACACAATTATGACAACTGCTGAACAACTTTTCCACCTGTTGCCTTAGAAAAGACAGAGTTTACCAAAACTTCTTAATGGGTAGGATGTAAAATCAATGTTATGTGATTATAGCATAGAAGACCTTGAAGAAAAGTAGTCTCATGAGAAGCAGCATTGGGCTAGCATAGGAACTTTAGTTTAGCATTTCTTGGCCTCATGATGAACCTTGCATTTTGACATCTCTGATGTTTCATGTTCTTTGGTTGAGGTGAACCATGGGGCAGTAGAACATCTGTATGTGACCCAACTTGCTGTATGGGTGGTGGGGAGTAAATAACATTGGATGACAAGATGCACTCTACTCTGTGCAGAAGGGATGGGATGAATCCCCTTTGTCTCCAGAAAGCATTTGCACAAACTGGAAGGGAGCAGAACTAAAGCAAAATTAATCTTTTCGTTGTAGTAAATAGGAAATGAAGTAGTGGAGAAGTACTTGATTTAAGAATAAAAGGATAGGGATAGAGATACTAAAACATATGGTATCTAACCTGTCTTGAGAGAAATGATCTCTGAGTGCTTTTCCTGGATGCAGTGTCTTGTTGGAGGAGGAAAAGATTTTTTTAATTAATTTTTCTGTGCTTTATTATTTTACGTTGTATATTATGTATTGATATGTCTTCTGCTTATCACATTGTGGAAATGAATGCAGCATGTGACAGTAGATGTTGCATGGGGAGCTATTTTAGGTTTTTGTACCTATGAACCTAGCTTTTTACCTTTTTGAAATCAAAGGGAAATACTGTGCTTTTCCTTTATGAAGCTGCTTTCAAGTATATGTGGTGAGATCTTGCATTCAAATATGTTCATAGCTGAGGTAAAGCTGTCTATCTTCTTTAGGCATGTAGGTGTTCAGCTGCCCTCTGAAGTTTTAAAAAGCAGTATTGTCCAGTAATCTGAATTAAAAAATTAAGTACCTGGAAGGTGAAAAGTTTCTGATGCACAATATGTCTGTTCTTGAAAACCAAAGTTGCTTTATGTAACCTGTATTAAAATTTAAAGATGTCATTGACTGAAATCAGTAGCTTGATATATTTAATCCAGGCTGTGTTATTTCATTTTAAATGAAAGGTCTCAGTGGCTTAATCTGATGGCTAGGGAAGAAGAGCATTTTCAGCTGCACTTCATAGTCATGGTACCATTGCAATATGATTTATACACTTAGAAAATGATGGAGTTCTTGTGTTGTGGTAGTAGATACAGTATTGTTTTCTTAATGTTTTGTTTACATTGGATAAATCAGACTCTCCCTGTCTTTGGGGAAGGAGCCAAGACCTTGGGGTGCCTAGTGAAGCAGATGGGGCGACACGTGCCATCCAAGATGCGTATTTTCTTACCCTCAGGGCCAAGCTGCTCAAACTGACCTTTCCTGAAAGCGTGTCTTACACAGCCTCTATCTAATGTTTTCATGGTCACCTTACTGAAGGTGTTTCTCAACAGACAGCTGTTCAGATAGAAACAAAACAGCACTGACCATTGAGGAGGAGTCTGGTATGACTGCTTCGTGCCACTGTTACTTCCTAGAAAGTCATGAAAACCGGAGGTGAAGACGACAGATGGGAAGGAAGAGCTGAGGCTCTGCATGGGGCCGGGATCATCAAATCAATCCTCTTCCCTTGCACTGTATGCTCTGTTCCAAGGCTGAAGGACTGCTTGACTTGTTTAGTCTCTTGTTGTTCATGTCTGCTTAGTGCTGGACCAGCCCTGAGAGTCTGGTGTGGTCAGTAACAGAGCTGTGAGTTTAATGTTGTTCGGAGTGGCTGTTACTGTGCTGAAGAGGCAAGTGCCACATACTGCACTGGTTCCTACAGTGTTCTTGATCCATGAGGCCCAGAGGTTCAGTGGGTGTTCACCCAGAGTCAAGAGGCTAGCACTATAAAACAGGTCCCATCCGTGACACGGTGCATTGGCAGATTTAGCTGGTGGCATGGTCGTATTTGAAGAACTCTGAGGAGGTCCCTGAAGTACAGCGGTCCTTAGCTGGAAGTGCAGACACGACAGCTGTAGAATATAGCAGTGACACAAATATTTGCTAATAAAAGAAAATTGAGACTAATCCTCATTTTGTGAACTGTACTATACTCTAAAAATGACAGACAGTAAGGCATGAAGCACAAAAATGGGGAGGAGGCAGCACTGTGGTAGTGTTGCTTTGCTTAACTGCTTGGAGTGTGTCTGTTTACCTTCCAGGCAGGTTTGCAACATTAGCAGTTTGTTACAGGTGTAGGTCCAATATCCTGAAAGGAAAGCCTAAAGTAATCTGGAATGCAGTGGCCTTGAATAATCTTGTAAAATATGATGAAGGAACAGAAATTCTTATAATGTACCTGAACTCTCTTTGTTTCTACATTTTTTGAACTATTCTCTGTGGACATAAGTCAGTTGCAGTGATGGGAGCCAGAGCAGGACATATATAGTTGAATTTCCAAGGAGCCATTATCTTCCAGTTCCTGGAATTAGCAATGAAGAGCACTTCTGATTTAAAAAAAAGAAAAAAATGGGGGAGGAAAACTCCACCCTTGTGTGTTGTCACTTGTTCATGAGCTGGGAGACAACCAGCAGTAAGGGCAGGAATGAAGTAACTGCATTAAAAGGCAAACACAGCCAGACTGAAATGATACCTGGCTGTTAGAAGATAGCCAGCTGCTGAGGGGTGTTGTGGATGCACTCTCTGCCCTGTTGAAATTGCAGATGAGGAGCAGAGTGCTGGTCAGTGCCCAGGCTTGCTGTCCTTTCCAGGACAAGATGTCAGGTATGTACTGAGGAAGGTGTAGCTGTAAATAGTGGGAACAGTTTATATGTTGACTTTCATGCCCCTTTTCCAGACTATAACTGCTGAAACTTCCTGCACAACTGTCTGTACTTTGTGCCTTCCCCCCACCCCTCAGGGTAATGGTGTTGATTCAAGCTACGTACATAATATAGGGCTCGTTGTTCCAATGTCTGTGATGATTCATTTATTATCTCATCTTCAGAAGAGCAGGATTTGGCTGACTCTAGCTTCTGTTTAGCTTTGTTGGCCAAATTCAAGGAATGTATTTAAGCAGCAGTGATTGAAACACTTGATTTGTTTTCCAGAAGACATCTGGTTAGCATTGTCAAATAAAACCGGATTTAAGTAGTTAGTCATAAAGCCTCTATTATGTCTTGCTGCAAGACCCTCCAGACAGGTATGTGTTTAGCCTTTGTTTTCTCGGTGCATCTGCCAGATCACTGTTCAGATGAGCAATATTAGGGTCAGCCCTACTAGTCGATAATCCTGCTGAGAAGATTATGGACTTAAAATAATCTTATGTTTCATTAAAGAGCTGCAAAATAAGGGGAAACTACTTCATATTAACAATAGGTCTGGTTCAGGTTCAGAGAGATGTCAAGATGTGAACTCCTTACAAACTAGAAGCCTCAGTGAAGTAAAAGGCCATTAAAGGCTAGGGGTAACACATATGTTCCTGAAAGGCCTGGGAACTGTAAAATTAAAAAATGGAAATCAACTTACTTATTATTTTAATTTCAATTGTCATGTTGCTACCAGAGCTTCTGCCCATGTATCCTTTTATGCCTTTTTTACTGTTACTGAATTAATTCACAGTACATCTGTTCATGGTTTTGGCCAAGTTCCATACTCCAACTGCCCTTTCTAATAAGGAGTTTCAAAAAGCAAATATTCAAAGGAAACAAAACAGGATTTGACCAGGAGTCTGCATTGCACATGTTTGAAAGCTGGTCTTGTGCTGCAAAGTTGATCTACTTGGAAGCATTTAGGCTCCCTATTTTTAGGTTTAGTTTTTATAGTGCAGCACTAGATGTTAAAAACAAAGGGTAGTTGTATGTAGATTGATTGCATGATGCACATGATAAATGAAAGCAAATGAAGTGAAAGGGTTTAAAGAAGAAAAAAAAGTGTTTCAATATAATACTAATGATCCCATTTTTTTTCTTAAACTAGGTGAATGTGTTTTCATAGAAAGATATATCTGAAAGATTATTGAAGCTCTGCCCGTTTCAGATCTGTTCCTTTAGTAGGGAGAATAAATTGGAAGTCTTACTGTCTCTAGCACTACTGTTTCAGTGCTAAGTAAAGCAACTTCCATCTCAAGGAAGAGCAGACTTTCATTTTAATTCCTTTTTGCTTTGCTTCCTTCTTTCTTTCTTAGATTAGGATGTTATGTGTGCTTGTTTGCAGCATTTTACATAGCTTTATGCTTAACATAAAGTGTCCTGGGGGGAAAACCCAGTGAAAAATACCTTCATACTTTTATATTAGGTGTGTTCAGTTGTCTAATAAGCAACAAATATTCTTAAAAATGCTAGAGAAAAAGCAGGGATAATTATTTTAATGGAAACATCAAAAATGCAGAAGGAAGCAAATACACTGTTAAACTTAAGACATCTTGTCACCACTAAATGCAATCATATAACACACTTGCAGAAATTCAAATTAACTTGAGACAAACAGTGATAATTATTTTGAGCACTCCCTAGTGACAGCTTGTTAACAAATACAATTTGTCATGGCTGCTGCATTTTAGTGCCATTGAAAAGGTTTTCTGTATGGCTAAATCATGCAGATTACCTGAGGAATTAAAAGTTGAGATTAAATGTATTTGTTTTTTAAAAGCTCCAAGAAAAGAAAGGAATGATAACAGGTTTACTTAATCCTGTTTAAGGTATTTTCACACTGCAGAGTTCCCTTTAGTTTTGATCTTTTTTAAACACTTGCATCTGACTTAGACCCTAGAAAATAAATGTAGCTGTACTTGCTTCCCTCTAAGGTTGTGCTTTCATGCCCCATTCTTGTGATACTACAAGTATCTGTACAGCTGAACCCTGAAGCAGCTTGGAGAATTAGTCTGGACACGGTGGACTTCCCAACCTGACTGGGCTTCCAGTTACCGCTCAGGACATGCTTCCCAAGGAAAAGGCAAACCTTTGTGTGTTGGAGGAAATAGACCTAAAATAAACACATTTGTTCACTTTCAGTAAGACTTCTAAGAAGTCCCCATTAAACATGCTTCTCCATCACAAAGTCCAGCAGCCTTCTGTTATGGTTACCTTCATCCCACTGAAGCCCAAGACACCTTTGTTTCTGGGAAACTCTGGACAGTGTCTTATTAAAAGCTACCTGTGTGGCTGAGCTTAGCTGCGTGTAACAGTTGCCAAAAAGTCTGACACTTTCTTGTTACTCATCAAATAGGAAGGCTTTGCAGTAAATAATTAAGTTTTGTATGTGGGTTGAAAACTTGCCTCTTCATATGGCTCTTGCTTGTGAAAGAATGTGTTGGGTACCACTGTTTGATGTCTCTGGGCTTGTCTTAGGCTTTTCTGTATATACTGATAAAAGATATAAACATACCAATATAAAAGTGCATTTTGGGGCAAAAGAACGGAATAATAAGGAAGGTAATTGTATTGGCAAAGGCTGATACTAACCAAAGCACCTAGATGGAGTTGTTGAGCAGAAGTGTTTTTCAGCTGGGCAGCAACAGTACTACATCTGTTGAAAATCCTGACCCCGTTTAATTGGGAGTCTGAACAAAATGGTGCACTGCATATATCACAGCTGAAGTTCATGAACTCGCTTCGGTTACAGTCGAGTTGTTACACAAGGGCATCATTGCTGTGGCTTTACAACATATTTCAAAGCTTTGATATAGAAGCACTCCCTGTGATAGTCAAGTTCTACAGATGATATGGGGATTTATACATTTAAGGGAACTGGAATTTGATCCAAGCTGAGTGAATTTTTAGGAGGCATGTAAAGTGGTAGAGGCAAGCTGTCTGCTGCATATTTAGATCCAGGGACAAAAATAGTTGCTGTGTTGGAATTAAATTGATTTGCATTTTTTTAAAGTCATGTTTAGCATGAGATATTTGTGAGAAACAAGATTGCCTTTGTACAGCTGTGCTTTTATATAGTCTGTTTCATCCACACACAGAGAGCTGTGCTTTCTTAACCCCGGTTTACAAATGAGGGACTCATAAAGAGGCACAGAGTGAAAGGTAGTAATTAGAGTTAGATTTACTAACCAAAGAGACCTTTGAACTAGGGTGTCTGTTTTAATTATGGTCCCGGGCATAATCATTCTTAACAAGCTCTTTATCTTGAAAAGTTGCCTCCCTGAAATTTCCCAGTTAACTGCATAGACCAGAGTTACCCTGGTTTTACCCATGTCTTACTACAAGTGCTGTGAGCAGGCAGAGAGGCAGCTGTGCCTTTTGAAGAGGTCCCAGTATGGTGCTCAGAATGTCTCAATACACACCACCAGACCATATGAATAGTCCAAACACAGCATAACTCTTACTGTTGCATTTCAGGTGACAACCTTTTTGCTTCGTGTTTGGAGCACACGGTTAGAAAACTGGAGATTTAGCCCGTGCTTACCTCACCCGTAAAGAATTGAAATTTGTATCTAAATAAAAAAGACATTAACTTGCAAAATTTCAAGGAACTGTTGAATGAAAAGTACATCATCCTAGAAGTAAAGGTGTTGAAATCCCTGTTATGTTCTCCTGCCCCTCATGAGAAGGACCTGCAGCGTTGGACCCAGTGCTGGTCATTACTGGTGTGGTGAGGATGAGAGTTAGGGCATCTCAAGCTTGTACTGAGTTGGCTTTATCATGAGATACTTCCCTATATAGTCATGCTGCAGGCAGTGTATGTACCTGCTTGGACACTGAATTTAGGAGGTACATACATGAAATGTAGATCATATTGTGTCTGTCTGTAAGATGTAAGTAAGTTCTTGACTGGATCTAATACAAAGTTTGCTTTGATGCAGCAATGCCAGGTCAGAAATCCTGGTCCTCTGATGCCCACACCTGTCTGTCACAACCCCACAAGGTCTTAATTGTCTCAACTCAACTGGAAAAACAAATTCCAAATATGTGTCAAGTAAATTAAAGTATGCAGTTATTTACCAGTGGTGAAAGCAATTTCTTTAAAACCAAAAGCAGTGATATAGTACATGCTTTGATCAGTGAAGTGCAGTGTAACCTATAAAGTAAAAGGTCATTTTAACAAGTTTGCTTTTATAAGACAGATATATGTTATATTGCAGTCTGTCCAGTTTTAGGTGAAATTATGAAAAGCTACTTGTAAGACAGTGTTTGTATTTGTGACTTAGGGAGGAACATGTTTGTGTGTATTTACAGAAGGAGGAATTGGCTACAATGTTTGAAGACCGAGAAAGATTTCTGACCTCTGGGAGTAGAGCAGTTTCCCAGTGATACGTGCAGTGAATGAATAAATGTGTTTTAATATACTAGTCAGCAGATTTATTTCTGTCATTGACAGTTTAGCTGACTAATGCAGTTAATAGGCTCTCTCTAGGACACAAAAAAAAGGAGAAAAAAGGAAAATAGAAAGAAAAATAGAAGTTATAACATGAAAGGCTCTGCCAAGAAGTCACCCTGACTTCAGCTGAGATAATTTTTCAAGCATGCAGATGCAGCTGTCAGTTCATCGCTTATCCCTTCTTGCTGACAAGGAGACAGCAAGAGGTGGTGTAAAAATAAGTGAAGGGTGTGCTGGACTTTCCCCTTTCTACCTCTGTACCCGGGGGTTTCTCTTTCAGCAGCTTTGGGCAGCTCTGCCAGGTGGGCAGTGTGTCTGCTCTGCTGGAAAGCAGCTCCTGGTCTGGCTTGCATTGTCTCTCTGAGTTTTAACAATTTGTCTTGAGTTCCAGGTACTGGTTTTGGATATGGGGAAAATTCAAATAGATAAAATTCACAGGACATTATTTTCTTGTCTTTCATTGCTTGACCCATCCGATGGGATGGGTAGTTAGGCCAAGCAAGTTGGAGCTATTTAGATGTCTGAATAACTTTGATGCCAAGTTTTTAGGTTTATACCAGTGAATATCATGGTACTTTAAATCTTTAACCAGCCTTTGCTGGTTAAATATTTGCTGGTTAAATAATAAATATTTAGAGATGTGGTTGGTTTTTTTTTTATATTAAACTCTTTAATATGTGTTTATGAGAGTGTGCCTGAGCATGTGTGGATGTAGACAGCTACAGAGCTTAAGGCCTCGTCCTGAACAGTCATGTGAGCAGTGTTTGCTTACATGAATAATCTCATTAGAGCTGATTTAGTGAGTGATGGCTGCACTTTCAAGCCTGAGGCATGGAGGACTAGTCCAGGGTGGTGGCAGAAGGCTGTGGCTCTGTGCTGCTGCTGAGGCTGCATCTTAAAGAGAGGTCACAGACTCAGATGGGGTCCAGCCCTGAAAACTAGCACCTGGAGCCTTTCTCCCTGCAGCCAGGTGAATATGGGGCACCCTGATCCTGGCAGGTAAAATAAGAGTTTTATGAAGAAGCTTGTGAGAAATGGCACCTGATCTTGCACAGTTCATTTACAATTAAAAACTAAATAATGGAAAATTTCTGAAAATTAATGACTCCATCTCACTCAGACCAGTTAGGCTTCTGGCAGGGTTGTACATTCTGCTTCATGTAAATTTCGAGATACTGCAACTAATTTAATGGGTAGGAAGCTCAACAGGTACAAGATGTTACCGAAGTTGGTTAAAGGAGAGGAAAAGGGCCAATGCATCCGGTCCCCTCCCAGCAAACCCAGCCTTCCATCTGTCACGGCACAGTATGGTGTGTAGGTCTGACAAGGTAAATGTTAATCCTGCTTTACTATGGTAATACCATGTCTGACGAATTACTGAGGTATCAGTGCTGTGCCTTCTGTTCATTCCTGTGATTTGTGGCTCAAATTGTCATGCAAGAATATGGTTTCAAGTTGCTGGAGAAGCAGGAAATTACCTCTGTGTGAGAGTTGCTACTGTGCATTACCAGTTCATGCAATTACATGCAAGTTCTTTGTATGAAACAGAGAGGAGACTGATAGGCCTCAGAGGTATTTTCATGCACTTGGCCTGACTGTCACAAGGGCCATAAGCTTTTACATGGAGAAGTTGAGTTATTCACAACAGCACTGAATTTACTGAATTCTGTGGCTCAAAACTCTAGTGCAGAATTGGATCTGGCTCATCTGAGCCCTTGGCCTTAGTGTGGTGATGCTGGTATCTGCCTGTTCCCCAGCTTATTGAGTGGGAGGGAATAGAGCATAGATGGGTTATGTACAGCACACATCCCCAGCACACTTAAGTCTGATGCCAAGATTTAGCAAAGGCTGTGGTACTGCAATCCTGAGCAAATACATGAGTGGTTGGGTATATGGCAGAGACTTGGACAGGATGGTATTGGGCACTGACAGCTTTAACACATTTTCTTTGGTCGTGCATCTCCTGAGCCCTGTTCTAATAACTGTGGAAATTATGAGGGGAGCCTTTAACAGGTTTGTGACTGCATTTCCCACACACTTTCTTCACGCTTAACTAAAACCAGTCTGTGAACAGCAAAAATCAACTTCAGGCAAAATTTCCTTTTCTAGGAAGGGCTTAACTTGTACCGCATAAATGGGAATAAATTAGATTATAATATAACTACAGTAATTTTTAAGCAACTCCTGTAATACAAAGAAGATTTTGAAATTTAATGTACCACTAGTATAGAAGAAGAAGGACAAGAACTAATCTGTGGTTTTAGCTAGCCAGAAAAGCACTTGCATGGCAGCAGAAGATGACAGGCAGCATCCCTGCACCCTCAGCCCCAGAAGCAGTTGGGGGATGAAGGGGAGGTGGTTCCTGCCTTTGAGCTGTAGCACTGCCCAGTGCAGCCACCAACTGGAATTGCCAAGGCAGTGACACTTGCTGCTCTTCCTGGGCAAATAATCAGTGTTTATGTGAACAAAACTGGTTCATCTGGGGCATAATCATATTATTGCACATTTCAGATCAGAGTCATTCAAAATTATTACTTTGAGCTTGACTGCAGCATGTGCTGCAGATTTGAACTGGCAGGCATATCCTTAGGAGTGGGTGCTTGTGTTCTGTTTGATGCAGTTGCCTGAGGTTCACCCTGGCAGTTCTTTGGCAGAAATATGGCAAGGCCATGCATAGTTCTGTGTGTTGATTAATGTGGGAAATGTCAGCTCTGCTGCTGGGTCTGACCAACAGTGGGTATGTCCCTGGTTCAGCTGGCACTAATGTAATGCCGCATTCTTAAAACTGAAGATTTTTAATAACTACAACTGAATGAATCCTTCTCTTACCTAGTCAGCTTCACTACAGACGTATATGAAATAATGTGTGTAACTGTAAGAACTTTTTTACTTAGTGTATATTGCTCTTCTCT
Organism: Scytalopus superciliaris; assembly: GCA_013400415.1. Classification (NCBI taxonomy): domain Eukaryota; kingdom Metazoa; phylum Chordata; class Aves; order Passeriformes; family Rhinocryptidae; genus Scytalopus; species Scytalopus superciliaris. The sequence goes on along the minus strand of VXBX01005210.1, from coordinate 132,030 downwards.
ATTTGGGATTCTTGGAGTAGACAACTTACTGCTCCTCTGGGAAAAAGAGAACATGTCTGGAGTCTTTCCTAGAGTAGGTATTGCTAGCTTCTTTATACCTTTTATCTGAAAATAGGAACCTAATTGCTTAGAGAAGACCATGTGCACCTTTAATAGTAGTAATGAGATGGAGCAAGGGAGCCTCCAGCTAGAACAGGTTTAAAAAGCAGTTGCCACCCTTGGTTTGGCAGTGACAGTAGCTTCAGTTAGATGCAATATTTGACCTTGTGCTTGTGAACTGTTGCAATGAGAAGTAAAAGATACCTGCTTAAAGCCTCTGATGAAGTTTATTGGCCTTGGATGCCATCCATAGTGTGTGTTTCCTGCTGTGCTGCAAAATGTGCAGTCACAGTATGTAAATAGAAAGGTTGTTCTTGGGAACAGATCATCTTTTGGTTGGTGTGGTTCTCCCAGTGGTTTGTAACAATCTTGGCTTCATCAGCAACGTTGCTGCAATAGCTTCTGATGTTGCATGGCTTTTGTGCAGTGGACAAATGGAGGTTGTGAGCTTGATAAGCTACCAGGTTGTTGTTCTCAGTCCACTTGAACTTGAGATGGGCTTGAAACCTTTAGCATTGATTTCCTTACATTTGTGGAGCTCTTCTGAGCTCCAAAAAGTGCACTATTCATCATCTTCACTTCCTTGGTTAGGAAAATAAATAAGGTCAAACAATTGATATCAGGGCATGCATCTGTCATGCTCCAGAAGAGCCTGTCACCTCCAGAAGGGTCCAGCGACAGCTGTGACCCTGTGGGAAGCCCTGAGTGGAGCAGGCTCCTGGCAGGACATGTGGACCTGTAGAGAGAGGAGTCCATGCTGGAGCAGATTTCCTGGTAGGACTTGTGACTCTTTGGGGGACCCATGCTGGGGCAGACTGTTCCTGAAGGACTACACCCTGTGGAAAGGGACCCACGCAGGAGCAGTTTGTGAAGAACTGTAGCCTGTGGGAAGGACTCACGTTGGATGGTTCTTGGAGGATTGTCTCCCATGGGAGGGATGCCATGCTGGAGCAGGAGAACAACCTCCCTGAGGAGGAGGCAAGCAGCAGAAACGTGATGAACTGTCCAGAACCTCCTTTCGCCATCCTCCTGTGTTGCTGAGCAGGGAGAACTTAGAGAATCGGGGATAAAGTTAAGCCCAGGAAGGAGGGAGGAATGGGTAGAACATGTTTTTTAGGATTTGCTTTACTTCTCATTATTCTGCTCTGATTTTGATTTGTAATAAATTCTATTAATTTCCCCAAGTCAAGTCTGTTTTGCCTGTGATTGTTACTGGTGCGTGATTTCTCCCTGGCCTTATCTCAACTCATGAGCTTTTTGTTACATATTCTCTTCCCTCTCCAGCTCTCTCCATAGTAAGAGAGTGATAGAGCAGCTTTGGTGGGCACCTGGCATCTAGCCCAGGTCAAACCACCACGGTCTTTTTTTGAGGCATGCCATGATGCCTGTTACCAGAAAGTCACAGGAGTGGCCAGCCAGGACCCTAAGCCTTAGTCCAAATATGGGAGGAAAAATAACTGCATTCTTACGCACCCCTTAGGTTGTATTCATATTTGTTTGCAGTGATTAATGACTGATCTAAAGGTAAAAGTTGCAGTGTCTATGTTGAGGATTAAGCATGTTAACCTATGCTATAAGTTGATGCAAGTCTTTGGGCTGTCTTATTTTGCCACAGCCCACTTATCCCTGTTAATTTGTAGCTGAAACCAACAAGCAACCCATAAGGGGGCTCACATCTGTGAGTGTTACATGCTGGATCTGGCTGGATCCGGTACCAGATTCGGAAGGGTAGTGAAGGAATTTGTTTTGTTGTGGTTGCTGACAGTCATTTTTCACCCTCCTTCTGAAGTACAGCAGCAGTTTGCCAGATGTGCACAGTGTCAGCACACTTGCATGTGTGAAACAGGTAACAACAGGGTTATCAGCCCTCTGTTTGTGAGATGTAGCAATTGATTAGAATCTCAAAACCCACCACCACCACCCTTGGTCCTTGAACTGAGAGAGAGAGGTGACAGGTTCATGCCATACTGCCCGTTTTGACCCCATACAGATACATAGGCAAGGACAACCTATGTCTGGCAGTGACAGAAATGGCTAGTTGTCAAGACTGTCAGCTTGCCTTCTCAGCGTGGCTGTGCAAATATAGGGGAGTCTGCTCTGATTAAATCCTCACAGAGCTGTGGTTGCCATAGATCAGTTAACCCATCGGCATGGAGTCTTCCAGACCTCAGTCTCAGAAGCATCTGAACATAACAGGAAGACATGTATGCTGGAGTTGCAGATTTTAACTCCACTTAACCGTTTGCCAGGCAAAAGCCTCTCCAAAACATTGCCCAAAATATAAGCATTGCATGTTTTCCATTTTAAGGAGTATTCAGAAGATCAAGATAAGCAGACACATGATATAATCACAGAGATCTTTCTCAAGCAAGAGATGATAAAAACGCTTTGTGTTGTGATAATGCCTGTGTATTGTGCAGCCATTTCAGTTCCTTAGACAGAAATATACCAAATACTTAATTTTGTTCTTGCTTTCCTCATCTTTCAACAGATTCAGATATCAGTCTTTAGAAATATAAAGCTAACAGTTTGACTTGTCTGATAAATTTGGTTGCCTCATCTTGAACATTTAATTTTTCCTTATGCTCTGTCATCTGTTATTCTTTAGCACAATCACACTGAATATCAATTAGGAGGCGGGGAGATGATTACGAAAAACTTGGTGAGGGGGATGAGATGCTGACTGGGATTTTGGCTGTTGTGAGTGGGGATGCGTGTTTGCTCCAAATTCTTTCTGAACTTTGGAAACTCTAGTATTAAACTACATGTGCTGTGCAGCAACATCAGATTTTGAGATCCCTATGATTTGTATTCCTTCTCCAAAATCACAGTAAATGGTTGCTTCCACGAACAGGAAGACAAGACAAGTGGTCAGTGCCAAAGTTATTTAGCAGATGGTGCTTGAGTAGTGAGCAACATCATCATTTCAAGTGTAAGGCATCTAAGAGATGTCTACCGGCCTGGCAAATGAGACCCCTGGTGTTACTCACATGCTTCCATCTCCCATCCTGCAAGATGCTGCCATCTGTCAAGACACTGAGCCAGGCCTCACTTAAATATATAAATAAATCAATCAATTTCCCCCTTTTTTCCAGAGCACTTGCTGTCGCCTGGGTTAATACGCTATGTGTGGGCTTACATATATAATACATGTGAGGGAGATGGAAATACAGATACAAATACGATAAGTGCACCTTTGGGTTCTGTTACTTGGGACAGACAATGCTGATGCATGGTAAACATTGTCAGAAAAATATTCAGTTCTTAGGTGCCATTGTGTACACCAAGCTCTTGCCATGAATTAATCTCCTCTCTTTCTTTCGGCAGAGTGTGACAAGCTGCGGCGGGATGGCTACCGGAGCTCGCAGTATTACTCTCAGGGCCCCACCTTCTCCTCATCCTCCAGTGCAATCTGTGGAAGTTACCAGGACGATTATGAAGAAATTGAACAAAAGGTAATGGGAGGGGGCAAAGTGCTCGAAAAAATACTTGCCTGGGGCAGTTTAATTGCCTGCCATAATACTGTTCAAATTAGGCAGGATTTTTAGAAGATCATGAAGATATATATTCCTTTGAATTACAGTGATATTAGGTCATCTGACTTCCAGGGTCTCTTAAAAATCCCATGCATTGATAAAAACTTCCCACTGGCATGTTCAGGATGTGAAAGCAGGAAGGAGTTTGGTAATGTTCTGGAGGGAAGACCTCAGCAAGTGTAGCTGTTAAGTGTTTGCATTCAAGTAGCAGGAAGAGCTATTCATCAGCCATCAGCATAGTTAAATAGTAACTTGGATAGGTGCAGGCTTTGAGTTACTGATACAGGCAGTTATGCCCTTGGGTAGAGGCTTTGCCCTAATGCATGACAGCTGTTTGCTAAAGGCGTCCAGAAAATGAGAATTGCCCACTAAATCAAATCAAAAAAAGGGACAGTTGAGCACAAGTCCTAAGAAAGTTGTGAAGGCATATTGCTATATGCATCAATTATACACATTTCAATTACAGAAGCAGTAAGTTGCATTAATGTTCTAAATAAGAAAAGAAATTCAACTCCCCTGTCCTTATGGTCCCCTGTTGTGCCTGTGGACTCTGAAGGAGAAACTAACTTCGGTGGTGTGGTCTAGGACATTACTGTTGGGTTTGAAGAGCAAGATGCACTGGAGCCTGGCTGTTCAAAGCTGAAATGCTGGAGCCCCTGGGACTTTCAAGATAGATATTCTAGAATACTTTGCCAAAAACTACTGTTGCTTATAGAGTGGGAGGATGTCGTTGGTTGTAGTGCACTCTAATTTCTTTGAACTGTTACTAAGCCATATGTGCCTCTGTAGTACAGACCCAGTAACTCTGTCTCTCGTGAAAATGTGCAGACTCTGAGAATGTACTTCAGAGGGTACAACATTTTCAGTTTTATCCTGCATGGCTTTTAATCGTATAATAAATGGCGTGAAATATGTACAGTCTCTCATTCAGGTGGTGATTGCATTTATCTGTGTATTGGCAGGGAATGTTACAGCATCTTGTTTAGCTGTGTGTGGTATGTAGTGGCAGTGAGTCAAGAATGTAAAGCACATTCATACTGTGGAATGCATTATAATGATAATTTGCAAAACACTGTTGAAATCACTAGAATTTCCACTGGGGAAAGTATTAACACATTGTTTCTTGTTGTTAATCTGCTGCACATATATGCACACATATATGTCACTGGCTGGTCTTGGCCAATGCTGTGCAGCATACAGACATCTGCACATGTAAAACTAATGTAACATTTAAAAAACATAAATACCCTTTAACAATTTGAATGAAAGCATATAAGCATGCATGAAGACTCTTGGAGACTAAGAGCTGTCATCCTTTTCTTGGTTAGGGGTTTTTTTGAGTGTTAAAACAATGTGTTACTAACAATTTCTGTGCATTCTGGAGAAAAATATTGCAACTAAGTGTGCTTCAAGAATAGGATAGCACTTCCATTTCAATTTGGAATAGGTTCCTTTAAATATTTGTAGCTGAAAGGATGAGCTATGGAGAAATATAGCTGCCAAACTGACAGTCTTGGCTGTTACTGATTATCTCAGAACCTTAACCCTGCCACTCTTACTTGCAGCTCAGAAAGACATTAATTCCTTGTAAACTGTAGCATGATTCTCCATTCATATTGTATAACTCAGTTGTTGTCCGTTGACCAGTATCTTTGTTTAATTGGCTTTTTTTTGTTGTTTTTGTAATGGCAAAAAATTTTACTCTCTTTTTAAATGAAGGTTTGCCACAACAGGTTTCTGAACTTGAATTGTTATCCTACTGGTAAAGTGCCAAGTAATTCTAATAATTCTTATGCCTTGAGTGAGTTGTATTTCAGCTGTCAGGAGAGTTCTTCAGTAACAGTGTGGAACTGGGGTCACCAAAAATCTTGTGATTCAAAATGTGAACTCCTCACCACTAGATGAAAGCTTTGTAGCTTTGTTGTCTATTCATAGCAAAAAAGCCAACATTTAAATTCTGTGCATGCAGTACTTATTAGTTGAAATTCGAGAACAGCAGAATAATGATGGGTGGGTGAATAGCTATTTACTATTTGGAAACTTACTTCTTAGTTGATGTAATTGCCAACTTGCAGAAGAAGCAATGTGCTGCTGCATGGTGGTTTCACAAAAGAAACCATCTTTCCCTATTCTTTTTAATCTGCTTCTGAAAAAAAACCCATAGCTAGATATTGTCTGTCTACACTGGAGCCAATATGAAACCATGGCTAGGTGATGCCAGAGGAGACCTCAATCCATAAGCATTCTCAAGTTTTGTGGAGGTGGGTGTCTGTCAGCAGTGGGTGATAGTTATTCCACAAAGCGTGTTGGTTCAGTGTGAATCTTAAAAAAATGTCTAAGATGAGCAGAACATTTGCTGTTCCAAAGGAAAACCACTAGGGAAAAGCAGGCCCAACTCAAAACAAGCAAACAAAATTAGAGAACATAGAAAGCTGGAGTTGCTGAGTGGTAGTTGATACAACATTAAGTTATTGGAACTACCCTTTTACTTTTAATGCTAATTCTTACAAGTTAAATTAATGGAGCACAGGCCAAGTTCCACTGTAATACTGATGCTAATTGTCTTTGTTGGTGATTAAATTGGTTTACCTGGATTTTACATCTCAGTACTGTGACCAGTCTCCTCCTTTCTCATCTCTTATGTACCACTGGTGTTTACACAACTTGGGAGCTATTCCTGTCCTCCAGTATTGCTCTGTTTTAACAGTCTAAAAGATGTCCTGAAATGTCGCTTGCAAGCTCTAGTTCTCCTTATGGTCTGAAATGTATACATTGTGTATATTAACAGTATTTGTCTGTTGTGTATTTTTTTTTCTTATTCTTTATCTTTTCCCTTCTACCACTCATTCTCTTTGTTTCTTTTTGTCTCACTCAACAGTCTAGTCTGTTAGACTGCATCTCTCAGTCTTGCATTAGCGCCTGCTGTAACTTGGTTCCCTGGAAGAACAAGGTACCTTGCCCACAAGTGGGACCATCCAGCTGCCATATCTGCAGCTTGATGTTACTTGTAGCATTTAGCATATATGCAGTCTTACTCTGCTCTTAGCCTTCAGTCATTACCTGCTTCTTTTTTCTGCTTTAAAAAAAGCAATTAAAAAAATTAGCTGCTCAGCAAGAGAGTGCAATGCCAGGTTTGTTTCCTTTGTTTTCCTTTCTGCTCCTTTTTGTCTGCAGAACAGTATCCTATATTTACTTGGTTTGCTGAATTTTTTTATTCCCTTCTTGTCTATTAACATTTACCTTATTTGAAACCCCTCCCCCAATGGACACTGTTTTATTTAATTGGCTGCTTCATTGGTTTTTAATTAGCCAAGGAAAATCTCTACTGGTTTGGAGGAATGTATTTTTACATGATGAATGTGAGCTACAGAATGCCTGCTCCCAGGCATGCAGTATATTATGTCTTTATTTCATCTGTGAAAATGTTTGTGTGCCAAAAACTCATGGTATTTTTCCCTAGGTCCTGTCATTTGGCTTATGAACTTTGCCTTGATACAGTTGGTTATTCTCTGGGTGGAAAAACATTTATTTTGATTAGTTATGGGGGGGGAAGGTGTATTTTTGCCACTGTGCTCAGCTAAACTGTTAGTTGTCCCTCCAGTATCTGAAAGAGGCTGTTTAGTATCTTAAGTGAAAGCAAATATGCTAACTGTATTAGAGTTGAGGGGGTCTAATCCAAAACTTTGCTTGGTGTAAATAGGAGCTTTAGCTGTTGGGCACTTCAGTTTTGGAGGTGGGAATGCCTAAGAGCCCTGAGGCGTGGGGTCTAGCAGAGCTGAAGATACTTCTGGGTCGTGGTGATGTCCTCAGGTGGCCTCCCTGCCCCTCTGCTGCAGTTGCATGGCGTTGTTCTTGTAAGCAGCACATGCATTTTATACCATTTGCGAGTTGTCTGTTTTTTTTAAATACTGCTCAATTTACTAAGTTGAAGCAGATCTCATAAAACACGAAATGCCAAAGTATAAGGAAGTGAGTAGAGAAAGACTTCGAACAAAGAAAAGAGGGTAATTCTTCACTCATGACGTATTCACGCTGTGCAGCTGCTGCAGGAATTGTGGATGCTGAAAGTTTACTTGGGTTTAGAAAGCAGCCGGGTGTGTTCTTGGACAGAGCGGACTCCATCCAGTACTGAAAGAATGTTGAGGGAAAAGTATCCACTGTATGCATCCTCTGATTTAAATTTCGCCTGTATAACATTGATTAGCTTTTATTTGAAGGCAGATAGTAGATAGGCTTTCAGAGCTCTGAACTGTACAGCTGTTCTTTACAGTTTTATCCTGTTGCAACAGAGTAGCGGAAGAAGAAAAGAACATTTCTGCAGTTCTGGTTAAGGTGATAACATGCTTGATAGTCGGTAATTTCTGCTGACAAAAAAAAATTTCCTTCCTTACCGAGGCAGTAAAGGTTATGAAGTGAAGGATTTAGTAGGATGGCAAAGTTGGCTAGTGCAATTGAACGGCTGTATGAAGAAGTAATAAAATGGAATATTCTGTGAAAATTGGGGGAACTAGACTGGTGATCTTGGTCTAGAGGACGTCAAATAGAGCAAGACATGACTAATTCATCTTAAGTGTAAGTTCATGTAAGAATATGACCATACCATATATAACACTGTGTTCTGTAACAGTGTGAAATACCGTGGGTTGAATTAGACATGAAGTGCCCTTCTCAATTGACAAGGTTTGGGTTTCTTTTCCCTGTTATTGTCTTGATCCCTGTGCATTGGGAAAATGGCACTTGAAGCTGTCAAACCTAGTAAAATGCTGAAGCAGAGGTACGATGTTGGCAAATATAATAGCTGGAATGGTGTGGCTGCTGGCTGCAACACTGATTTATTTTTTTTTCCCTCTATTTTGTTTTTCTGAGAAATTATGATTTTAGAAGTGATTGCAGTAGACAGTATGGTAAATGACATAACTCAAAGTTTGAAGTCCCTTTGCTGAAAAGTAAAATTTCTGTGGATTTAGTTTTCCTCTTGGAGGTCCCATCTTTTTTCAAACATAGTATAAACCCCTGAAATATAAAAAAGATTTAGAATAAACAGATTATTTAAGCAGAGAGTGCTGCAAGATACATAGCATAAACTCATTTGTCATCTGGGACCTCTCAAATAGCATGAATGTGCTGAGATAGTGAAACCCTTTTGTTGTATCTCAGCAGCTGAGTTGGCTGGGGAACAATATGTCAACAAGGCTTTGGAGAGGCTCTGGCTTACAGGGCCATATAGCTTGTCTATAGACCTTTTTTCTCCTGGATTCTCATTTTAACTCCCATTTGAAAGTTCACACCTTTTCCCCTCTAGTGCATGTTCATGGAAACACTGCAAGGTGTCCACAACTGCTGTTTACACAGCCCACCTTTCCCTCTTACCATATAGATGAAAAGGAACAAATTCCAACAAATTTTCCTGTGGAGATGAGTGTAACAACTCTTTGCACAGAAATTTGGCCATTTAAGTCAGGCAATAAGGTGACTCTGAGTCAGAGATGCTTTAAAAATAGGACAAGTGCTTCCTATTCTATTATGAGCATAGAGTTTATGATCAGCTTTGCTAAGCAGATACATATTCTCAAAGTACTGCCTAGTTCTACCTCTGGTGTGACAGACCTTACTTGAGAAGACATTCCTGTCACACAGCAGCAGTTCATCTTTCAGCAAGCTTCGGGGCTGTAAATCTGAAAGCGGTTGTTAAAAATACGTGATTCCCTGTGACTTTCCCTGTAGATTTTCATCCTGATTGTAGAGGTAAATAATTTCTGTCTGAAGAAAGCTGAGAGATGAGCTGCTGCTTTCCTCTGTGCAGTAAAGCTGTGTATGGCTTTGCCATGCCTATACCGCTGTCACTGAGAGTACTTTGGAAGAAAAGATGTAAGTTATAGACAGTCCTGTTTCTTCAGGATCCATGAAAAATGTACCTATAATTGAAATGTGGACATTTATTCTTACACCCAAACCACCTCCAGCTCTTTTACTGAATTATTTTGTAGAAGTCCTATGGCAGAAGGTCATTCTCACTCACACACTGCTTTGAACTCAACTATACAGTTCGATTTTCAATTTCTTCTCATTGGTTGTATGTTCACTGGTCTGTTGCATTTCTGTCTGTCTTACACCATCTGTCCCCAATTTTCTCAGCTTTTAATTCTGCAAAATTTGTGATTGATGTTAACATTTCTTTGGATAATTAGGATTCCCTTACAGTAGATGCTTCACTTCTTCAGCTTTTCTATCTATTAATATGTTGTAACAAAAAAAGATGTTCTGCTTGTCTTGGATAATTTCCGTGAAAAGGAAGTGTCTTTGTAACCAGTGCCTCCAGCACCTGACATATTGGAGTCACCCCTGGTGACTGCTGTGTGTCAGCTGAGACCTGGCACTGCAGTGCAGTCTGAAGGTGACAAATACTGATGCTGACAGTATCAACCAAGCAGAGTATTTGAAAGTCCCTGGAGCTCATCCTCGCTCCAGACAAACTGCAAGACCAGGCTTGAGGTGTCTCCCTTGGTGCCCCAATTCAGTTGGAGAAAAGCTCTCTGTAGAACAGGGAAAGCAGTATTTCTTTGCCTCAACCCCTGGTTATTGTACCCTGACACTCAGCACCCCTGTGCCATGTTCCTTTCTCTCTGAGTTTTTCAACCTAACTCAGGGGAAGCATGGCCTGGAGGCAACTTTCCCTTTTGCAGTGACATTTCTATCTCAAATTGCTTAAGTTAATAAAGGTCTTTATAAATTTGAGTGATTTGAGGTGGGAAAGTCCTTGTGTTTGTGTGTCAGTACATACCTGTGTCCACACTATGTATGTGTATAAACAGTCTATGTACACGCACTCATAAAAATATAAATATTCACATCCTCTTGTAAAGAAAGGGGTTTAGACCCTTTTAGAGACAATGGAGGCCTGAAAAAATACTGATGTTCTCTAAGAAGGTTGCATTGATAAAATAACTGGGGCTTTCACAGGCCTGAGCCCTTACTTACAAGAGCACCATTTATCCCATCCACAGCCTCTCTAGTAAAGAAATTCAAGGCTGTTGGAAATGGATTATTTCCTTGAAGAAAAGCTCTCACATTTCAAAGTGTGGTTCCAAACCACAGGATGACATTAGTAATAATTTCGTTGCCTGAAATGTTTTTTTTTAGTATTGCCTGAAGAGGTTTTATTTTGTTCTATTACTTTTTTCCTGGAAGTTGGTATTATTTTTATTTTTCATTAAGTAAAATGTTGGACCCTATCCTAAAGGATGTACAGTCGAAATATAATAGAATAAATAAATGGTTATTTATTTATAAACAGTGGGAACTCCTCATAGTAACAGGAAGAAAATTAAAACCAGGAATGATAAACAGCGGTTGCAATACAGTGTTATGCACATCTTTTGTATAGCACTCAGCTTCATGGGAAAACAGATCGCTTAGACTGAACACCCACAATAATTAAAAAAAAATTCCGTGTGTTAAAAATAGCTGTGATGTTTCTTTCCATGCCCCTGTACAGCAGTGAGGGAGGGAGAGGCAGTGGTCTAGTACTGATAACCCTATTTCAGGTTATATTTGTCTCTCCAAAGGGAGAAAGGAATAAAGAAAATACAGGGCTAAGGACTGTAATTCTGGTCTCATGCTAGGGAGGGCAGTCCCAAAGCAAAAAGTTTTTTTTGTTTCATTGGTTGGATTTCTTTTTAAGTCAAATGCATCACGGAACTGAAATCTGCCACTTTGTGAAGGACTGACTTTTAAAATGACCTCTCTGTGGCTACTGATGATGGTAACTGCTTCACTCCTGAAAAATGGGTGACCCCTTGAACTGTGGCATGAGTTTCTCCAAGACCAAAGTTATTCTTGCTGTCTTACTGATCTGTAGCTGATGATTTTGTGGAGTGTGGTCGTTGGTCCTTTTACCGAGCTCTACTAAAATCTGTCTTTTCATAACAGGCTTCTTGTCAAGATCTCGCACATCCTTACAAACTAGTGCAGCTGGAGCAAAGCGGTGTTCAAATATCTTATTAATAGGGCACAGGGAGGTGAGGGGAAGGGAAGACAAACCTGGGAGCAGGGAGAGAAGGGTTAATCACTCCAGGAATTATGTCTATGTATAAGGTAATCAGGTATTGTGCTTTGCTGTGTGCAAGATCAGTGTTTTTTCTCTAAATGATATATATTCCTTAAAGTGATCAGATATCTGGCATAAACACAATCTAGGTGTTCTGTTGTGTATTACTTTTTTACATATGTTTTTAAAACTGCTCTTTATGTAGGTCAAAGTGTGATACTTGTGAAAGGTGTGTTTTGCTCCACAAGCAATCATGCTGACTGCAGCAGCAACACCTTAGTAATGCATTTTTTTTTTTCAGCAGTAAACTTATATTGTTGCATGTATTTCTGTTTGTAGTGTCCTGTCTCTCCCCCTGAAGAAGAAAAGCTTATTACCATCAGAAGGCCTAAAAGTCCAGCTTCAAATGACTTATCAGATATCAACACCCAAACCAACTGGACTAAGTCACTCCCACTGCCAACGCCAGAAGAGAAGATGCGACAACAAGCACAAGCCGTTCAGACAGATGTGGTTCCTATTAATGTGACCGGTAGGCTTTTAATTTCAGTAATTGCTTTACACTGATGAGGGAGGGAAGGGACAAAAGGGGATCCATACAGTTGGCTAGTATTTTGGCACTCATATATTTGATGCGTGAATTTTAAATGACTTACCACACCTTTCTGTGAAAACGGTGTTTTATAGCGTATCTCTGAACTTAATTAGAAAACATAAAAATCCGTTAAAGTTATCATTAATGGAGATAGTCTGCACTATGTGTTATTGAAATGGCATTAGATATTCATGAAATGCAAGAAGAGGACTGATAAATAGCAGTGTTTTGCTGTGGACTGCACTGAGGATATGTAATGGAAAATCATATTTTATCCAATGCTGATGATATTTCAGGATTATCTGCTAGGAATTTTGTATAAGGAAGGTTATTGGGGACTTCTGTATTCCAAAGACTATTACAAAAATCAAGAAAAAACCCTCTAGGGTCTTATTTTTATCAGCAACAAGAGGTTTAGATGTCAAGGAGAGTAGGGTTAGGAAAAGTTAATGAGGCTACACCTTTGAGCAAGACTCTTGGTAAGACACTCCACTTACGTACTCGTAGTCCACATTTTCTTGTTATGAACTGTGTATTAACCCTTCATTTTGAAAATGCTCTTTGGTTTTGCAGTTGCAGAACTCTCACTCTGTTGAAGCTAAATCACATTAAAACCTAATGTGCTGAATAGATACTTTGTTGTGTGTGAAATAGAATTTCTGTGAAAGATAGAATTACCACTTCAATTTAATAATCACTCTTTTTCTGCACAGCATCAAGATTGTCTGTTATTAGTAAACTCAAATAACTGACCGCTTGCCTGCCAACACCAGGATGATATTCAACATCCAATTTATTTCAAATGCCATATGGCACGCTCTGACTCCACGCTTACTCTGACAATCAATGGCTTGCAATTTTTGGCTTTGTTTTGAAAGTAAATTAGGTTCTCTTTCCCTGTTTTTTTTTTAACCTATACTTTTATAAACTACTATTTTAAGTAGTATTATTCAATAGTATTTAAAAAATAGTATAGGAGCAGGACTTCTGCAACAGATATCAGCAAGCTCTGAGAAATGAACTAGAAATTTTTCTTTAAATAGCAAAAGATATTAGAAATAAACAGCATGAAGAAAACAGAAAATTATGAACACCCTGCCTTTGGCAAATGAATAGAAGGAAAATAAATGCAGTGCTGAAATGTTACTGGGCCAGTTGGCATTATCTAGGGAACTCAGGATACAGTTGCAGAAGGCCAAGTTGTAGGAACAATGGATAATCCGACATAATCAATAAGCTTGAGAAGGGCTTAGATATTGTGACAGCAGGAACATGGTATATTTCGAGAAACAGTAATCTGCTGTTTGATTTAATGACCCTGTGTACTGCAAAATATATAGGAGAAGTAAACAGGTGGAAAGAAAAATGAAGTAAAAGGATCAGATAACTCACAGATTTAATTCAGCATCACTGGGAACGTTGTCATTGGATAAATTACACATGTGACTTCAACCAGCATAATTCAACTGACATAGCAAACCTTGTGTTCGTTGAATTGTTCAGTTACCACTCAAAAAACTCAGTGGTTCTCAACTTTCCTGATTGAAATGGTGCTCAGCCATTATACCTCACCTTTCTGGAGTGTGTGGTTGAGCATTTAGTCCCCTATAAACACAGTAATCAGAAGAGAGGGAGGGAGAGGGCAGTAAAGGAAGACTGCTGTGGCAACATGTGGTCTGGTCTCCAGGATCCACCATTTCCTTTCCCTTGAAATAATTATATTGCTACTATGAAACAAGGCAAGCGGCATGAGCCACACACAACATACAGAAAAAGCTGCTGTCCTTGTTCCTCTTTAAAAAGTCACAATCTGCTTCCCTCCTCTGCTCTCCTACACATAAAGTAATTTTATTTTGTGAATGTTAGTGCATGAAGCAGGAAAAAACTGACAAAAACTTCTGTGCTCTTTGTTCAACATGCTATGGAACAACCTATTGAGGGTTTTCGTTTTGATTTGGCTTTTTCCTTCACATGCTCTTTTTTCTTGCTCTCCTGGAAGAGAGGTCAAAAACTTCCATTTTATTACTCCTGACATGAAATAAAAGGTTAATCTCTGAAGAGGCTGCTGGCAATTGATAACGTTTTCAGCAGTGCATTAGTAATGATTCTGGTACAGTGGCCTCTCACGTGACTGTGCAATAAATGCTCCATGAGTTCAGTTTTCGGGCTCTTCAGTGAACAGATTGCAACTAATACAGTAGTCATAAAAATCTGTTGGATAGCCTGAAGGTGCAGGGGCATTGCATTAGGCTGACAAGCTGCTGGCTAAACATCCAGATTTGGAAGTAGTTCCAGTCTTTGGGAGTGCCTGGGCTGAGCTTTATTCTGGCCTTTATTCTGGAAGGGGTTGGACTGAATTTTCAGTGGTCTTTGCTTTTACATATCCCGTGGCTTAAAAGATGGATAATTGTGTCTGTTTGTGTGGGTTTGGCGGAACTAACTTTCTTTCCAGATGGAGGAGTCTGATAATGGTGGAGGTGATCAGTGCCAGGCTGGATCCTGCAAAACATTTAAGCATTTGCTTGAGTCGGGCTTGACTGACTTCAGTGAGATTTAAGCACGTACTTAAATATTTTCAGTGAATCCAAGGAAACTGAGTATACTGCATGCGGGACAACTGAGTAAAGTGTATAAGGAATACTTAGATGATTTGTGACAAACATGTAACAGAAGGAGAACAGTATTCTTAAATCTCTAAAATTTATTTGACATTAACATTGATATTTTCTAAAATGAAAAAGATGGCAACGAAAAAGGCCAAAAAAGACTGAGGTGTTCTGATTTTGCTTGTTGGATTTCATTGAAGCTGCTATTTTGAAATTTTACAAATTTGCCTAGTGGCCTTTGTGTATCAGAAGTCATTAAAGACAGATTGGTTGAGTTAGCTCTTAGGTAGCTCATTGGAAGAAGCTACTGTGGATCAGTACCATGGATCTCACCATGGCCATCCAGTTTGTGTTGTCTGAGGCTTCATATGAAAGACTCTCTCCTTGTTTGCAGCCTCTGCTTACCACTTAAGTTTTATTCCAAGGCATTCAACACAACTCACCATCTCTGGCATAAATATTGGCCTTTGAATGGATAAAGATATGTTCAGAGATGCAAAACTTTCTCCTTCAAATTCTTTGGATTTGTTACATCTTGGCTAGAATTATCATCATCCTGCATGGCAGGATAACATAATGTCCTGACCCTGGCCACAGATGGGTCCTAACGTCCTAGTAGTCCCCAAACAGTGGATAGTCTGTCTCAGTATTTCAGGGCTGTACTAAGCCAGTGGGATCCATAGCTCTAAATTTTATAGATTCCATGGGATTCCTTCTCCCTTAATCTGCCCTGACTTCAGTCAGTCCAAAATTTGATGAAACTGGCACTTCTTTGTAGCTGCAAGGATTCCACTTGGCACAACTGCCGCTCATGGTCAAGGCTACAGTCAAACAGAGTCAGAGTCTTTATATTTACAACATGGTGAATGAAATGGCTACATTTTTTCCTTACATTTTCACAAGTTCACATGCTATACTTTTATATGTGACTGCATCTTTAACTGTTATAGAGATAATGAGGTTTTCTGTGCTGTTTGCACGACACACATCATACAGATGTGCAGTCAGCCAGGGATAATATGACTTATTTGTTACTGTGCATTAATCACTTCTTAGAGGTAAATAATTTGGTCATCAATTTTCAAAAAAAGTGTACAAGGTAAAAAAAAATATACATGTATATCAAGTTTTTTCTGCCTTTAAGTTTTAAATGGGTCATCTAAAGGATATTTAGCAGTGCTTTCCTCTAAAAGGGAAACTTACAAGTAAGCTGTGGAGCATAGTGGTTTGATTTTTAGAAGTGACAGAGAATTAGCTCACAATCTGTAGGGCAAGTTTTATCTTACTACTAGTAAAATGGCCAAATTATAAACCTCTAAATAAAAGTGAATTCCTAAAGAAAAGCTGCTTAATGATAGTGGTGCTTCTGGGTCCCATTACGATACAGCACATGGTCATCATAAGGCTTTGTCTGGCAACATACATTTTTTCAGCTCTTGGCATTGTTTATTTTTATAATCATCTGTAAAGTTTCAATTTTAAGCAGCTTTCACTCTGAAATATTTATGAGTCCACAAGATCAGTTTGATCTCTGCATGCTCCATGGTACTTATTTGTATTCGTGTTAAAAGATCACCACCAGAAATGGTACACTTGACAGGTTCAGAGCAACTTGGAACGAAAAAGAAGAGTCTCATGTGGTTTAATGATGGAGCTGTGCGAAGACATAATAGCTGTTGCCAATAGCAATGTCTGTTCCTGCATAAACCGTTGTGATCTTTCATTTTCATGAGCAGATTTGGTTTTTCTGCAGCCTTTTACTTTAAAATAAAATAACAAAACCACCCAAAAACCTATAAAGGGCGAAATTAAAGCAAAGATTATGTTTGCTTGTGGAATTAGAGTTTGTCTCAGCAAATCTGAACTGGGCTCAGGAAGTCAAAATTCCTTTTAAAACAGTACTGTGTAGTGGATATTTGTGTCTAAAGCCTTACTGTGACGATGTGCCATATCTTCCTTCAGTGTAAACCTTCATTGTAGGACCAAGCTAACATCATTTATTAATGCCTTTTTTTCCATTCCTACAACAAAACTAGTGGAAGAAAGTGCATGATGTCTGTGTGCTTGGAAGTAATGTTGCTTTGCTTGTTCTACCATGTATTAGGGGAGAATTTCGACCGCCAGGCCAGCATTCGGCGGTCTCTAATTTACACAGACACGGTGGTAAGACGGCCGAAGAAAGTCAAAAGGAGAAAGACTATTACAGGAATCCCTGACAACATACAAAAGGAGCTAGGTATGGCTCATCAGAACTGTATTCCATTCATTGTTCATTGTCACTGCTTATCATTACTCGACTAATAACATTACCAGTGCTCATGAAACCAATACAGTCTGATAGCCTATTACAGTTCCAAAGCCGCGTGTGCCTCCTTGCCACCTCTCGCATTGGGAAACTGGGACCTCTTATCTGTTGACTTCCATCTGTTAAAGGGAACAGGGTGTTTGGAAAATGGTGTACTGGTACAAAGAAAATCTGCAGGGATGTAAGGTTTCTGGACTTTAATGCTTTCCTTGAGATTTGGTACTCTTCTCCAGGATGTTCACTGAAGCAAAACTGAAATGGTCAGGCATTTTGGCCTCTGATTAATTACTTAGAATTAATTTGTTATTAATTAATTACTTTATTAGAATAATTACTTAGAATTACTTACTTCCTAAATCTGCTGAAAATTGCATTGAGAGTGAAAAACCTGTTTTTGAGTTCAGTTTTGATCTAATTGGTGACCCTTAAAGTATCAGTATTACTTGATTGGAAACAATTTACATGGACTTATTAGCTATTGCATATATTCCAAAGGAAAAGTACCTACTTGGTCAGATTTACACTACCTCAGACAATCCTCTTTCACACTTAGTAGCAAAATTAAACTCAAAACTGTTGAGGAAGTCTAAATTTTTGCAGATCTTTCAGACACTTTTTGCAGAACTCTTTAATTTGAAACTGATCATTTTTGTTTATTTTTTTAAGAAGTTAATTCTGTTATTCAGTTTTTCCCAAATGATAACTTCACAGACTTCACAGATCAAATTATGCCCCCTTCTTTTTTTTTATTTTATTTTATTTTTCTTTTCTTTTTCCCCAGTAGAGGAAGAATGTCTTTTAAAATAGACTGGCAGAAGATAATTTTGATGCTTTATGTATGAAATCATCTCATATAGTGATGATTTCAGTAAGTTTGACTACCTTGCATTTTACATCTATTTCTTTTTTAATGACGTTTTCAATTCTTGGTTCTTTGTCTAGATTTTTCAGAAACAGAAGCAAAAATATGTAACTTGTCTGGATGTGTTTGATGGGCTAGAGGGCCAGGCACAGAGAAAGCCAAGAGACAAACAATTACATAAATAACAATTTGTGAGGCAAACTGTCCTCCTTCAGCATCTGTAATGAAACAGTGTCCTGCCATGGGAATCCTCTGCCTCAAGAAAGCATTTACAATGCTTAGAGGTTACTTTTGTGACCACTTCAGACAGATGTTTAATGCTTGAAAACATCAACTGTAGTTTTACTTGATGCAGTAAACTGAGAATGCAGTTGCCATCTGTCCTAAAAAGAAATTCTTCAATTAGTATCTCAAAAGAAGTTTGTAATGTTTGCAAATCTGTTCACTAAGGGTGACAAATTTTATGCCTTGATTTTGGTCTTTCATCTCTGTGCTCAGCACATTCCATGTTGCACTGCTTGGAGGTTTTCCTTGCCTTCTATTTTAAGTTGTGGGCTGGCAGTATCACCCTGCAGGTGGGTTCCACAGCCTGCAGGCACGTAGGTTTTCAGCCACCTGCCCTGTGGCAGAAGTTGTCTGTGGAGCTTCATGTTGCTTCCATGGTGGTTGTATGTCTTCCAAAACATATGCCAGGAGAACTCTCTGATGGCAGTATCCATCCTGTTAGCATGTTGGTTTCCACCACTAGAAACAAAGTGCGCTTGAAGAGAGTGATAGTGGCTTCATCTGATACATGGGGAAACCAGGCATGCTGCAGTGAAGTGACTTAGCCAGTCACCCACCAGGCCTCTGGCAAGGCTGGGAATAAATTAGGTCTCCCTCATCCCTGTTCAGTGTTCTTTCTGCTTTTTCTCCCCTGTCACTCCACAAATATTTCTGTAGCAGCCCATTCCCTATTTCTCTTACGCTGTCCCAAAACAAACAACGAGTCGTTTTAAAACATTCCACAGTTCATTTGATCAGAACAAGGATCCGGACTAAACTCCAAATCAAGCAATTGCATTATGCGTATTGACATTCTCCCTGTGGTTTCAGCTGAATAAATCTCTTTGTTTCTCCCCTAAAGCATTGCTGTGAATGGCTATAATATTTACACAAAGATTAAAACCCCTTGGTACACCAAAGTTGCTGCGTGCAGGCTAAATAACCAACACATACAGCACATTCTTGTTGCCTCTTGTTTATCCTTCAGAAGGAAGCAGAAACTTGAGAGAACCTCAAAGCTTCAACCAGGCTTGAACTATTTTCATTTCTTGTCAGAGAGCCTGGAAGAACTTCTGCCAGGCCAAGCTGCTGGGGTTCTCCCCTGGCTGCTTTGGCTCCTTTGGAACAGAAAAGACCAAACAGAAGAGAAAGCCTGCACTGACTGCTGACCTGAGGTCAGCGGACATGGTACCTTTGTAGAATTTAGCTAGACATAGGAAAGGAAAGGAAACATTAACTGCACCCGTGTGCTGAAAGTATCTTTAAACATTCCTACTTTGTAGTGTTGTAATACAGTTGTGTTTTCACAGGTGTCTTCTAGCAATGAACCAGTCTCTCTGCATAGACTGGAAACTTCTGCATAAAAATTGTGCATAAATAAAATGCAACGCCATAGATGGGATTCTGTCACAGAGTAAGAATATGAGATGTCTTCCAGTTTAGAGATGGCAATTATTTTCTGAAATGTTTTTTTAACAGCAGGACCCTCTCAGTACTATTTAGCAGAGTGACACCAAAGTAAGAGGAGAAGGCAAAGCATTGTTCTTTCTGCCAAACACAGCAATGAAAAAAAGTAATTTTGCATACTTCTGAATTGCCTTCATTGTCTTATGGAATGCAAATATTATATACATATTTAATGGGAGTCATTATTTGATCAAAACTGCAGAAAGGGCAGGAAACTTTTGAGATGATATTTTGCTTCACGTTTTTATGCTCTCAGTTTCTCTGCTCTGTGTTGCCATTATCCATCGCTCTAGTTGTCTTCAGGTGGTACCTTACATACAAACCTGTGTTCTCCCCTCAGGCAAGAAGATGATTCCCAACACAAGTTTGGTAGAGATGAGTGCCTCTCTGGGAAAATCTGTTGCAGGTCTTGCTCATTTCTTGGCTCTTGCTTATTTTCAGCTTCCTTCACATGCTCCAGTTCTCTGGGTGAAATAAAGGCAGCCAAGTGCCTTCACATTTCATTGGTCCCTTCTCTGTGTCAGTGCTCTAGGGTCTGGCTCAGACTAACTTTCTTTTTGTGAAGGTACCAAGTTACCTGATTGTGAGTGTTTCCCCAGAACGCCATACCAGTGCAGTCCCAGACTCCCTCCCTGTCTTGCAGCAGGAGCAGGTCCCAGACCTGAATATCAGTTCCATCACAATTCATCTTCCGAAAAAGTACCTCACCAAAGCAGGGAAGAGGAAAACATCTTCAACTTTTCCACTTTTTGGTTTATTCTTCTTCTGAAAGGCATTTTGCTTTTCTTCAAACAAACAGAAGGTTTCTGTCCTCTTGGTTTTCAAAAATATCTTCTCATTTTATGATCTGCGTGTACTTTCTCTGAATTATTTAAATACTATTTTTCTGTCTTAAGAGGCAAGTCATAGGGCTTTTTGGCACTTTGATTTTTTTTCCCCCTCCCATCTACTTTTTTTTTTCTAAGGTTCAAAGAGTCAGAATAATGACCTCATACAATTTTCTTCATCTTATTTCCCTACCTCACATTGTCAGTAGTTCAGGAGGAGTTGTTATCTATAGGATCTTGTGTCAGTCATCAGGATAGGTATGACTGACACTTGAATTGTCAGTCCTTCATTTGCTTTCTTGCAGTGCAGCTCAGACCCCTGGTGGTACCAGCTGGTGTCTCAGGTATCATTT
Organism: Scytalopus superciliaris; assembly: GCA_013400415.1. Lineage (NCBI taxonomy): Eukaryota > Metazoa > Chordata > Aves > Passeriformes > Rhinocryptidae > Scytalopus > Scytalopus superciliaris. The sequence goes on along the minus strand of VXBX01005210.1, from coordinate 111,069 downwards.
GGGACTGTTCAAGCTTCTCCTTTGACCTGCCTGAGAGGAAGCAATTCCATCTCAGCAACATGGAGGCAAGTAAGTCCTTCTGATCTTTGGGAACTCAGTTGTTTTATTGAAGACCCCTTTTAATTGATACTCTTTTCCACTTAGTCCCCCCAGGATTAGCAGTCACTCCAGTTATAGGTCTCACAGGTAAGAAGAGTCTCAGATACCCAGTGGTCCTACAGAAATACTACACAAATACCCAGCTGTTCTAGCCAAGTAATTCTGCACCTGCTTCAGTTTGCAACTTTAGCAGTCTTTGGAGATAATATCTCTCTTTCAGAGTTATTATTCCTTTTGACTTATACTGGTTTTATAGCTGTAGTTCTTCAATATTGTATGTTTCCAGCACTATTCATCCATAGATCTGAGTGTTCAGGGGGATGAAAGACACAGATGCCAGGAATATAAATTTTACCAGAGGCTGTACAGTTAAATGAACAGAATCAAGAAAACTAAATTGCCAGTGTTTTCATCAAAATTCTCCCTTTTAGGGTGGCAGTGATATATGCAAGCATTCAAGATATTTTTTAGCTGGCAGTACTGAAAATTATCACAGGATTCTCTGCAATATTTTTCTTCCCTCAGAGATTACAGATGCTTCATGGAGCACAGTGAAAATTCTGTAAAATTGCCATGAGCCCAATGTATTTGTCTTGTTTCTTGTTGAGTGCCTATTAAAAATCATTTTGTATGTTTGTACTAGGGTAAAACAGATTAAGAATCTCTGGGAATTTTTTTGTAACAGTGGTAGTTGTGGTGCCTGCACAGTGACTTGGCCAGGTTACCGGGTTTGGAGGAGGATTGCTAGGTGGGGCACGGAAAGGCAGTGAGAGCAACAGTTCTTAGGAATGTGCCTGTGGCATAAGAGACAAGTGCTTATATTAGAAATGGTTAGTCAGAAGGGAAGAGACACTTCTATATGCTAGTTGAAACAAGCATGTACTTCATGATATCAACAAACATACTGTTTATCCTTTCAAATCCTCGGTTTTCTATGCTCATTTCAGTGCAGAGGACCTTTTGTCTGATTCTCTGCAGCAAACTGCTGGTGCCACCAGATCATCTAGAGTCACAGGGAGTCTTCTAGTAGCTAGTACCTGGCCCTAGGGATTACATGCAGATGCTTTCTTTTTTCCATCAAATTTGCAGTCAGTCTCAGTCCCTCATCTCTAATGAGCAACACCAGTAACTACCAGAGTCAGGGAAAACTGGTGTAACCTGTATATGGCTATCTTTGCCCAAGCACTTGGAGCTAAAGTAAGCAGTTGAACTTCTCTGTGCCTCCATACAAGACTTGTTGAATATGTTTTGCTTGTACCAGGTAATGGGTGTTCTTTACTTGCTGCTGGACTCTGCACTGAACACGGGTGTTGGGGAACAGCATTTGCTGCATTTAGTGTAGTAGGGTAATAAAGAAGAAAAAAGTGTAGATACAGGTCCCTTCTGGTGGATATAGCACTGGTTGCAGAGATGGTGGACACAGGATAATATAAAATGCAGATACAATGGCAATTACTCTGAGCCACATTTATCACATACCCAGTTTGCAGCCACTTCTGACTTCATAGAGTTCAGCATCTGTAACCTGATGTCCAGTTCTGCAGTAATTTTTACTGCTGTTTGCTCAGATATCACCCCTGCAACTAGATAACTAGATGGACTTGATTCTTTAAAAGCTCTGATTTCAGTTCAAGAATTTTGGTGTTGTAGAAATCTTCTGTCTTCTGGCTGCTATTTCTTTAAGCAGATGTTCTCTGAGAAACATAGCATTATCAATGTAATAGTCAATTAAAGGTTGGAGCTGTCCCTTAGAATTGGATTATTTATCTTCTAGCTGCAGTATCAACAAAGGTGGTTTGATTTTAAGGGTTTTTGAAAATGCTTGCTTTTCAGTATTAGTCTGGAAGCAAGTGAGGACTTTACATTGCATTTGTAAATTGCAAATACAATGTCCTCACTACCCTTTGTGGAATTCCACCAAAATCATAAACCCCTCAACATTTTAAAAGTATACCTGAGCTTTAAATGTTCCTTTGGTTGGTTCTTTGAACCATTTTCCCCTGCAGATTTCTGTTATCCCTCTTCAGGAAACATAACTGTAAAAAAAGAAATTGCTGTATTATAAAGGACAAGTAAATCCTCACAGCTTTGCATGAGATTTTGCATAATGTAAAGCCAAAACCAAAGCTGAGACAATTGCAGAATATGCTGCATTTCTACAAAAAATATTTAAAACCTCAGAATTGTGTTCTTGTAATAGCCATGAAAAATCTCTCCCTTGACCATATCCCATAGAATGGTTGAAGGATGTAGCCCTGTATTTTATACTTCTGAGGCTGGGCTATCTTGTTCTCTCTGAATGCTGTATTTATTTGCGCTCTGAATCATTCCTAACTATAGGAGGCCTCTCACTGGTGCAAATACTTGCCCTGACAGGCTTCCCTGCAGTATTGAGCATGTAAACATTTAGTGTTACTGAGTCAATTTATGCAGTTTCCCAGAGCATATTAGGCTGGACCCTAAATTACATTTATTCTGGTAACACAGGGTTAGCACTCGTTCTCTGCAGCATCCTGCAGTTGGTTGTTCATGCCCTCTTAGCGTGCCCCCCTGGCACTGCCATGGCTGGGACCAGCCAGCAGTCTCCAGGCTCTGTTGGGGCATGTGTGCCAAGGGATGGGGCAGGAGCTGTTCCCCAAGGCATTTTGGTATAGCCATCGTTGACGTCTTTTATTCAGTGGCGTATAGACATAGGGCCACTAATTTTCTATTTCAGCTATCACTGTGCATTTGCCATGAGCAGTTTGTCCCAATAAATGCATTCTAACGCTCCCAGTTTTGGAAGGAGGAGAAGGGGAGGTTGGCAAGTCTAGCATCGTCCTACTTTGCCATTTACCTTCCCTAGCAGTAACATTTTAAACAAGCATAAACCACCCATCTGCATTACACTACGTGAAACAGTGCATTTAGATTCCTCTGTGAATACAGACATACCACATACTGAAATGAGGTGCTCTCAGCCATGGGTGGTCACTATGTGACAGTATTAAATACTGGTTGTACTGCTGACAGCTCCCGTTTTCCAACAGCCCCATCCTTCTGTCTCGTCTGTGTGTGTATTTGTGTGCATGTGTGTATTTCACAGTGACAGAAGTGGAAAAATACCCCATCTCTTCAGTTATTTTTGTATCTTGGTATGCAGATTTTTGTTACTGTATATTTTTAATTGGCTCACAGTTATTATCAGTGATGTCACGGTCCCAGAAACATGACTTTTTTCTCTCTCTTAAGCAAAGCGGTACACTGATTCTATAGAAAAAAACAAACCTGGAAAGTATAATTATTTTTCTTATTGTACAGTTCTTAATAACTGTATACAGAATATGCAAACCCCTTTCTTGGTTGGCTGCAATAGTCCATCTGTTCTGACAGTATCTCGTATTAGATTATCCAAGATGTTTGCCAGCATCTGAATATCTGGCTTTGCAGCAAACCTCTACCAGAAGCAGAAAGAGGCTGGATTTTCATGAGAGCAAGAGAGTCTCCACAAATCAAACTAACTAGGCTTCAAGCTGCTAAAAGAGAACTTACATGCCTGGGGAAAAGAAGTAAACAATCTTCTTTGTCTGTGCTGCTTTAACTGTAGTGTTTTCAGAGACCTCTTTTTCTTATCCTAAATGCCTCTGTTGCCTGCCAGGAATAAGGATAATTAAATGTCCTTTAAGTGGTGTTTAAAGCTGCATGATGAGAATACCTATCCTCCTGATGCAGTTCCATATAGTAAATATGAAAGGAGAACAGTCCTACTAGGCATGCTACTTTACTGCTCCTGAGACTAGCTAAGGCAGAGACTTGAAATAACCAATTTCCCCCGCAGTGACATATGCAGCATCCTTACCAGCATCTCCAGCAGCACGCCTGCCTCTCTATTGCTATTTATACAGCTGAATTCAAAAGCAGCAGCCTTACACAGACTATTTTAAAGCAGTGCTCTGGTGTGTGATTTTAAAAGGCAGCAACCAGTAAAATTGTAAATTTAAGAGAGCCCTAGAGTCCTGTCTACTGACCCAGGGATAACTATATTTTTAACTAAAACTGGTTTTCCATTGTCCTCAAAATTGTGGGGAGGGGGGTTATGCCCATATATGATTATTCCTTCTTTTTTATGAAAAACAGTTGGTTTTTTTTTTTATTTCCTGATAGTGTTGAGGATGAGGCAACCATTGGTACCAGCTTTTCCCCACTTCTTAAGAGTTTTTCCTGTGTGATAACTAGAAAGTAGTTGTAAGGAGAACTGTTATTTAATGGTTTTCTTTGCAGTGTTTGGATAATATTTATATAAGTGCTGTTATAGCGTATGTATTATTTGTGGTAAAACAATGCATGTTTCCACGTGTTAGCCTTCTTTCAGGCAAACTGCAGGACTTGGAGAGCTATCTCTGTCCCCTGATTATTTTTTTTTCTGAAGTGTAATGGTTGTAAAAACCAGATCTTTTTATTCATACTAGTCTCCACATTTCCTTCCCCTTTTCTTTATTGCATGAGGCATTAGCATGGGAACACCCTTCACGTTTCTCAGGCTTTTGTCTGTTCCTGCTGCGTTGCCTACTGGAAGTCAAACAGTGCTACTTGGTTTCTGACATAACTGATTACTATGGAAATTATTACCATGTCATAAACAGAGGATTTCATGGGTCGAATGTGCAGCAGGAACACAGAGGATTCTGTAAGCAGAAGGTTCCTGGTAATAAGGAAAAAGGGAAGAGAAATGCTGAAAACAGACAATGCCTGTGCAAAATCCATTGTTGCAGATTTTTCTTCAGAAGGCATAACCTGCAGGAGCGTGGGGATCGAGCAGTTTGCTGAGGGGTTTTGTTTTTTAAATGAGTGAGAAGATACATGGGAGTTTGTGCTTCAAGAAATAATTATTTTATTTTGACTCCAGCAGTTGGCACTGGCCAAAGTGATTTCCGAGGGCATTCGATGTATGTCCCAGATCACTGTTCCACGCTAGGGAGACTAGACAGCTATCGCTCTGCTATGCAGCGCTCAGAAACCAAGGACACCAGCTGCCAGACGGAGGAAGTCAAAGTTGTGCCCCCTTCAATGAGAAGAATACGAGCACAGAAAGGACAAGGCATTGCAGCCCAGATGTCTCAGTTCTCCAGCTCATCTGGAAACATGTCGGTGATGAGTGATTCTGCTGCAGTTATATTTGCTTCTCGCCAAAATAGCGACATAGGTTTTCACAGCTTGCCTCGGGTTGGTGCAAGAGTGTCTCTGCAGTCCCTAGACCAGACAGAGGGCATCTCTAGGCAGACAGAAGACATTGCTGGCACTTTACCTCACCAGATAAGTAAATTGCAAGTGGATGATAGTGTGCATCTGAGGAATAATCCCACGACAGGGACCCTGTCAAGGCCAAAGTCTCAAGAGGTGAGAAGCAGTGATAGTGAGAAGTCAGCAAGCCCAGCATGTGTGGTCTCTCCTCATGCCACCTACTCAACGAGCATCATACCTAATGCAACACTGTCATCTTCCTCAGAAGTTATCATTATTCACGCTGCCCAGAGTGTTGGATCATTGGATAGTAAAATTAACAGCTCCGCTGCCTACCCAAATCCAAGAGACAATCCTGTTACCAGCAATGCAATAAGTGGGAAAGAAGATCACCATTCTTCAAGTGGTAACTGGAGTGAGAGTAGCTCCACACGTCACTCACAGACTTCAGATACCATCCCATCTAATACTGTCATGATGCTTTCTCTTGGTGACTCTGCTGTCTCTCTTAGCACTCCTGGGAATGCAGAGGCTGGGTCTCAGACCATGAGCTACAGCTGTAGGAGCAATGCTGCTTTATCAAACCCTTCCCAGGACAGCGATGGTAGGAGTGAGTCTAGCTATTCTGGGGAGCGAGCACAGGCAGCAGTGAACAACACGGAGCATTGGTTGTACAGGTCTTCAGATAACAGTGAGACTCCTTCACGCAGGGTGGTTTGTACCACACCAGGCTGTGCCACTCCCGGTAGCAACCTGAGCAGCAGCAGCCTGGAGAGGACGTTGGTCAGGGACGATTCTACTTCTCTGTATTCTGTGGACCATGATGGTTATTACAGTTCCATGCATATGGACTCCGGACTGAAGTCAGACGTGCCATGCAGTAGTACTAATGGTTTTGGGAACCCCAGAGACAGTGTGATAAATGTCTTTGAAGGAAAGGAGAAGAAACAGGATGACCAGTCAGGCCAAGGTGACAAATCTCTTGCAAGGAACATCTCTCTGAAAAAGGCCAAGAAACCACCTTTGCCACCATCCAGAACAGACTCACTCAGAAGGGTGCCTAAGAAAAAAGCCCAATCCAGTGGACAGGTACTTGATGAAACCCTCATTGCCACCCTCCAGCATTCTCTGCAGTTGAATCTCAAGTGCAAAAATGGCAGCTCCCCTTCCCAGAGCCCCTCCAGTGATTACGAGGATCCTTGGGTGTTGCGCTCACGCAGCCAAAGCTCGGTCAGTGCAAGTAGCAGCATGATGTCCACCACTGCTCCAAACCTCTACTCCATCTGCACAGTCACTCCCTCTCAGAGTGAAACAAGTAGCATCAAGTCAGAGTACGCTGACCAGTGGGGCTACTACAGTGACTATGCTGCAGTGGCGGATGACCAGGTGAAATCGCCAGTGACCCATTCTGCCAGTACATCGTCTGCTCTCAGCGATTACAGCATCAGCCACTTCAGTGATGGCTCAAGGGCTTCTGTGCCACAAGTGCCCAGTGGGCTGGTGAAACCAAAGAGCACTTCTCCAGAGAAATCCCACCGAGTCACATCACCATCGAGTGGGTACTCCAGCCAGTCCAATACACCCACTGCACTTACTCCAGTGCCTGTACTTTTAAAATCTGCATCATCAGGAAATGGTAAATCCAAGCTGAAGCCTAAAGTGCCTGAAAGGAAATCCTCTCTTCTATCTTCAATGTCCATGTCTTCATCCTCCACTTCTCTTTCTTCAAATACATCTACTGAAGGGAGTGTGAGTGTGAAGAAATTGGACCCCACCGTAAGTCCTCCTCCAGATTCTGGTCCACCTCCTCTTCCAACACTGCCACATTGCTCCGAACTTTCTCCTCCTCCTCCTCCTCCTCCAGCAGAAGCCATGGATCTGTCACCACTGCCAGCCTCCCCCACATTCCCCCCTCCTCCGCCAGAAGCCAATGTAAATTCTTCCTTTGCTCAGACTGTCCCATGGTTTCCACAAGAAGGCTCCATCAATTCATTCTCTTCCCCTGTTCCTCCTCCTCCTACTTGCCCCTTAGCTGTCCCGCCACCAGCACCACCTCTTGATCCCAAGTTAACAAAAGGTGCAACAATATACCCACAGTATTCTTTTAAGAAACGCAACCAGGAGGATTCTTGCTACAGTCCAGTGAAACAGCCACTTAACAAGCAAGACGCATCAAGACCTGTGATGCCATTAGTAACTACCAAAGCATTGCAAATGGTGCAGTTGAGGTCTGTGAAAAAAGTGACAGAAGGTGAACCATCACCTGAATCTGCTTCTGAAGCCACCTCTCAGGAGAAGGGTACTGTAAGTTCATCTTCACAGTCCCCCCTAAAGCCATCTCTCTCGCTAAGACTCAGTAGCAGCTTAGGTGATGAGGAAATGAAAACTCAAGGCACTTCATTTAAAAATGCAATTCAAACACTGTCTCGGGGTTCTCCTCTCATTCTCTCTGGTAACACACCTGTACTTGATGGTGATCAAAAGCCTGTGAGTGCAGTAGGTCTAAAAAAGTCTTCTGAAGCTGGTGCACTGGGAACAGCTACTGAAGACACACCTGAGTCTTCAGTGAAGAGTGAAGACCTCCCTTCTGGCATGTCACTTCAGGGGTCACCAACATCTCCTGAAAAGATTCAGGTCATGCTGCCAAGCAAGAAACCACCTCCTATTTCTAAGAAACCCAAACTGTTCCTTGTTGTACCACCTCCACAGTTAGATCTTACAGTGGAGAAAGCAGCTGAAGTGAGTGATACTGTCAGAAGCACATCAAGCCCAACTAAGAGAGACACTGTGCTTGCACACTGTGAGGAGGTGAGAAATTGTCTTACAGATGGACTCTCTTCTAGCGAGATGGACTCTGGCAGCCTGGTTCCTGAGGGAGGAGCTGCTGGATTCACCTTCTCTGAGACAGTGGGAGCGAATGCCTTTGTGGTACAGCCTGCTGCATCACCAGTTCAAGAAGAACCCAGGCAGGAGGAGCAGTCTGCTTTTGATGAAGGAAGCAGTTCAGTCAGCAGCCAAGACAGCAGCAGTAACGCTGACGGGCTCCTATCTCAAGAGAACGAAAGTGGTGAGTCTCTTTTCTCTGACTCGTCTTCAGATGCAGCAGTAGCTATTTTAAAGAAGCTGGGTAGTGAGGGATAGCAATCCTAACACTGAGGTGGGGATTCTGTAGAGGAAAGAACCTGTTGTAATTGTTACAACTAAAACACTAAAGAAATATGCAGGGATCTGATAAATACTTTATAAGATTTCTTATAATTCCTTTCTGACTTGTCATTATTGCAGACTTGGAAAGAAAATGATGCTGTATTTAATTGTGCTAGTATTAAAACATGCTATGAAAACATAGTTAGCTTTATAAATCTTTTGGTTTTGCATTTGAGTGAAAACCATACTAATTTTCTTTCAGTATTGTTGTCCACCTGTGTGTGTGTGAGCAAACACAGGCATTTCATGCACTGCTATTTCCTAAACAAGTGTTGATCTGAAATCATAATAATGACAACGGTGCACTCTGTCTTTCAGATGCTTTGCCTTAGAGGCAGCTAGGGCTGATTTCACATGATGGACTGACAGTTTTGTTCATTCTCTCTGCATAGTGGAGGTGTTTGAATCAGATACAACAAATAGTTCATTCCTGCCAAGCAGTAGTTATGGGGAAGAGACAGACGGAGTGGCAACGCCAGCGCGACCAAGGACTACCGAAGATCTTTTTGCAGCCATTCACAGGTACTGCAGAAATTGCCGTTCCCGTACTATCAGGTCTGGTAGGTCTCTCAAAAATTAGTTTTAACATTGTTTTACTAAAACACCTAATTACAGTAGTAATTGCTTTATCAAAAACCACATATTTATCAACTTTCTACTACGGCTATGTGTGGAAAAGATAAAGAAAAGAACTTGCATTTTCTTGTTTTACAAATATATTTAATCCATTCTGAACTAGACCCAACCAGATTAAAGCTATGTAGATTATATTAGAAATATCTTGCCCCTTAAAATACCAAGTTACCTCTAGTAGTTATTGTACTGTTCTCAATCTGCCATATTAACTCTACTGTTGCTTTTTCTGTGTATCCTTTTGTTTTCATTCTCGTTCTTCTCCATCTCTTTTTACTCTCTTCGCTGCTTATATGGTGCAGTTTGGGACAGAGGCTCAACGCTAATGCTTCATGGCAAGCGTGGCTGAAACTGGCAAGTAACACAACATGTCAGTCATATGGCAAAACATATGGCAAACGCTGGATTATAGTTTGCCATAATCCAGCCTGAGGTCGGGTGTTTTGTGTCAAACTGGTTCATGAATGAAATGTGCAATACTGGCTCTGTTATTAATGACATTATTCATTTCCCTTGAAAACAAAAGCACCCTGAATGGCAGCTAGGTTTCTGTGCTGTTCACGTTAGGTTCTCAAAAAGCAAAAACCCCCAAGCCAATAAAAGCTTTAAACCACAAAAGGACACGTGTGCACCATTTAAACATCACACACAGACCTTGCCTGTAGACCAGGTTGGGTGTGGTGGTAGCGCCATCTAGCGGGTTTGTCTTGTGCTGCAAACCGCACAGGGGCCGTCCCTTGCTGCTCCCGGAATGTGCTGGCAGCTCCCTGTGGGTTTATCCAGGTGCTTAGTCAGTTTGCACATCTGTGCCCGAGTTCTGCACCAGGAATGAGGAATGGGCAGAGCAGCTGTGAGCCGGGAGACCACAGCACTTTGAATGTAAATGCTTTTTTTTGTTTTTTTGTTTTGTTTTTTGTTTTTTTTTTTTGTTTTGTTTTGTTTTGTTTTGTTTTTTTAAATGATTCCCTTTCAGATGTTACAAAAATCACATATAGATGCTGCTAACTCTAAATAATTTACTGTTACGCCTTTGGACTTGGCCTGTAGGAGCTGTTCTAAGAATGATCTGTTGCATTCATGTTACATGGCACTCACTGGAGCTGCGACAAATCTGGTTTTAGAGTGAAATATTCTGGCCAGGAGCCTTTCTCCATTATGTATAGAGATAGAGAGTGGATCTCTGTGTGTATGCACACACATGTAATTCATGAGTTTATGGGGAAATGGACAATGGATCTGGATGTGACATAATTAAAACTGCTTAACACATTTGTTATTAAGACCTTGCTTTTGCTGGCTTTAGACTTGAACCACTATCTTCCTTGGTCATGAATTAATAAAAAAGGTTTTGGTTTTATCCCACTGTTTTTAAAAGGTATGATTATTAATATGTGCTTTGGAGTAAGACAAGAAATTTAGTGGTGTGTGTGTTAAGGACAGGAAGAGCAATCTTAAGTTTTAAGTCACAGTTTTGTTTGAATATATACCTTTATCTGTGTCTGAAAAGCCACCAAAACCAAATTTGGTTTTTACAATTAAGTTTCTTCTATAATTCGTACGTACTGAGACAAGCTGTTTATGTGCTGACAGCAAACTGACTGCTCTGCACTGCATTCACAGTCTTACCAGATTAATCCAAGCTAGGATAACAAAGTCTTGCCCTGCAGATCTTTACAATTGAATTTTGCTGGTTTTCTTTTCTTTTCTTTTTTTTTTTTCCAGTTTAATTTGGGTTTTGGCAGCTGTACAACCCCAGCATTGCAGTGTTTAAAGATACCCATAGGCAGCCAAAACCCTAATGAAGGAAAATCTTTTCTCTGTAACAAATGCACACACATGTTCACATATAGACTCCCAGAGCATCCAAGCACCAAAATCGTTTGCTGCCAACAGTACTAACACACAGTTAAATCTAGACAAGGTTTGTACGTATGCTGGTACTGAAGTCATCGTTTTGTCTCTGTGCTCTCTTTTGGTGTCCATTCATCCTCAGGCTGAATGGATGTTGGTATTACATTCTTCTTCCAGAAGGACAGGTGGAGGCAGCAGCAGCTGAAAATAACAGCTGGTACAGCTGCCTGTGGGGGACTCATAAGCAATCTGTGCATAAACTTCGCCACCACTTAAGAGACACAGGATCGCTCCAGAGTCTTGGCAGATCTACAGCAATGTCTGTTGCTGCCACCTACTCAGCCAATGTATCCTGCTACTTTGTTTTCAGTTTTGGTTTTTTTTTAATTAATGTGATGTATAAAAACATTTGAACTTGCCTTGGCAAAATCTCAAGGTTGTTAAGAAAGTAAGGCTAAAGGTCACATTAAGTAGAAATTTGTTTTACAAGGGGAATTGAATGTATTGAACTCATGCTTGACAAAAATTAATGTGGAATTATAGCATGATAATCTTGTATTTGTAACAAGTTTGCTGACTTGTTTTAAACTTCTGCCAAAATACCATATTTAAAATTAGACTTTATACAGTCTTTTTTGAACTAATTCTTGCTTTGTCAACAAAGAAGCAAAGCAGCTTTGCTACAGATACCAGGCATGTACATTTCTTAAGGATTTTTTAATGTGAAAATGGAGCAATATAAGTCCAGTTTCCACTTATTCCCAGTTCCATGACTGTTTCTTAATTTTGCTTCTGTTATCCCTGCACTTCACATTTAAATTGAAAAACACTCCGCCCTTTCATTTGGAAAGATAACTTTCTTGTCAGGAAGTTGGTCTCTCCTTCATTTAATCAAACAGTTGCAATGACAGAGCACCAACATAACTGTGAATTTGTCTGTACATCTTAATGAGAAGCTGGAAAACTCTTTTCACTATTTATTTAATATTTGGGTTAGTGAGGGTTGGGGTTTTTTTCTAGTCATTTAATCCAGAATGGTTATATGTGGCTCCTTTTTCTCCATCTTACCTTCAGCAGCAGTGCATTGCAGTGTCCTTTTCTAAAGAAAAGTGCACCTAAACTACACTTCTAATTCTTCATAGAGTGTCAAATGAAATAGTAAAACAAAACAACTCAGTATATTCCAGATTACATATTTTGAATCAAGTCCCCAACTAACAGAGAAATGGCATTGAGTCTAAATCCTTATAGCGCATTAGTCTTAGGAATTTAATACTGACTCCCCAAAACCTGATTCACTAAATTTGCTAAACTGTTTTGTACATCAGTATTGTCAGTTTTAGTTGTTTCATTGTTCCAGATTTGCAGAAAAAGAACAATAAACTAGCCTATATCTTCGATACCTACATTAGTGCCTGTACAGTTCTGGTGGTGTTCTTACTCATGCTTTAGATTTGCATTACTTCTCCCTTTTCCTTCTCTCTGCTTTAGCTTAATTCATTCTCATCCCCCTAAACTGAGTTTAATTAAGGGAGATAAAACGTTTCATTTTTTCTTCGGTCCTCTTTTTTTTGTTGTATTTCAAACTCAGATCCAAAAGGAAAGTCCTTGGCCGTAAAGATTCTGAAGACGACCGTACCCGCAATCATTCTCCGTCACCCCCCGTAACTCCCACTGGTGCTTCCCCAAATTTAGCTACCCTCAAACAAGCTGGATCTATTCAGAGAAGTGTTCGCAAGAGCAGCACCAGCAACGACAACTTCAAAGCCCTGCTGCTGAAGAAAGGGAGCCGCTGTGACACCAGTTCCCGAATGTCTGCAGCAGAGATGTTGAAGAATACTGACCCGCGGTTCCACCGGACAAAGACGGATGCCTCCCCTGACCTTTCTGACAGCCCTGCCAGCTGCTCACCCAGCAAGAGCAAACGGGCCCAGGAAGAATGGGCCAAGAGCGAGGGCCTGATGCCAAGGAGCATGTCTTTCTCTGGCACTAGGTATGGCCGGTCACGAACACCCCCGTCTGCTGCCAGCAGCAAGTACAACGTCCGCAACCGCATCCAGAGCAGCCCCATGACTGTCATTAGTGAAGGAGATGGGGAAGTGGTGGAACAGTTGGAGGGCAGGGTCCGGAGGACTTTGGAAGAGCAACAAGAAAGGCAGCATAATATGTTTAACAGTGATGAAATGGACATGAATGACTTTCCATATGTTGAGGAGGCAGGCTGCAAGGAGACCTTGGATCCAGCCCATCTAGATGTAATGACTCAACCAGGTACTTCAAGGAAGTATCTAAGCCCTTCAGCTGAAGAAAGTTAAAAGGCAGTGTGACAAAAGGCTTTGGATATTAGTCTAGAAAATCACAGAGGACTAGATTCCAGAAGAAAGCCCAGACCAGGACAAGTTTACTTTGCTGAGCATTTATTCCATGAACTGCACGTGTATGTTTAAATGCTAAAGCGATGGTGGTTCTGCATGGTTGGGTTGGGGAGCACTTGCTTTGAATGAGTGGTCTGTGGCTTAAAGAAAGTTAACAGTTGAATTTTTTGTGTAAAGCCTTAGAAGTCCTCTTGTGGGGTGGGGTGGGGGGAGTTTTCTCAGAGTCTGTAGGGGTGTGAAGTTTTTCTTTTTCTTGAGACTGTAATTGTGCAAGAAAAAACTTAGGAATAAGCCTGAAATGGGAAGGCTCCTGTGGTACAAGCTGGACATTTGATTCAAAAGCATTGTAGTGGTGCAGCATAGTGCATTTTTTAAGCAGAGAGAGGCACAATGAGGCACATTCACCTATGAGAAGGTAGTAGGCTGGGGTTACGTGGCTTATTACTGGGGTATGGCCCAGTGTTCAATGAAGCATGTCCTGCTTGAGTAATTAGCTCACCAGGTTACTAATTGGTCCAGGGTACTGTACTTGTTATTCTTTTTCCTGAGGGAAAATGAAATATGTAGTTAACATGGAAAAGGGAGCTGAGTTTTATAACACACTACTTAGCTGCTATGCAGCCGCACACACATGCTTGGTGAAACACTCATTCCCAAGTGAATTGCTTTCTTGACTGGAGTATTTCCTTAGAGAACTGAAACAACAGGATGTGTGCAGAGGATACAAGCAGACAACAGAAAAGTGGGAGAGGAATGAAGCAGTGTACTGCCAGAATTTGGAAGAATTACTGTTGTGGTTTAGGAATGGTATTCCCCAACTAAGTGTTCCCACTGGAACACTCCAAACCATGTGCCACTTGCTCACCTCCTCTTCCCCTTCCCCACTTGTGGCAGGCTGGAGAGGAGCACTGGAGGCACAAAAGGTAAAGACCACAGGTTGAGATAAGAACAATTTACTGGAAACAGCAATGAGACAGTAGCAGCAGATACTAATGACACAGTGTATGAGAAAGAGGCAAACGATTCACTCACAATTGCTCACCATGTGGAGCCCAATAATATACGAACCACTGCCACGCTACCCCAACTGGAAGAGCCCCCCCTTCGCCTACCATATGGCATGAGGTGGTATAGAATAACTGCCCCTCCTGGCTACTGCAGAAATTAACCCTGTCCTGGATGGAACCAGGATGTTACCCACCATTCTGTTATTCTGTACCATCTACATCATGCCCAGGTCCTACACCTTCCAACTATAAACACACACACACACACACACACACACACACGTACAGGTGTCATTTCCATAGTCAGTGGCCATCCCTCCAAGATATCTGTTGAATTCATTTAGTCCATAACTGTGGGTTCTCTTCATCCTAGATGTCTTCCAGAGAAGGAGGGCTGGTGCGCTGTGGGCTGGTTGCAAGCTGCATCAGGAGCTCACAGCTGGGTGTATCTGGAGCATTCCATACTCATTGTCCATGGTACTTCCGGCATACAGTGGCAGTGTCATTCAACAACCAATATTATACAATTCAACATTAGAGATTGTTCTCACCCAAAAATCAAATCCCCTTGAGGCACACATCACAAGATGGTGTTCCAGGCCATGGCACAAGGCACAAGGGTGCATCTCCAGCCGTCCAGTGGTTGTTTCCACTTGTCAGCACATAGCGCTTGCCTTGGCAGGGTTGCAGGAGTGTGATGTAATCAACCTGCCGAGTCTCCCAATATTTATATTTCATCCATCATCCCCCATACCACACAGGCTTTACCTGCTTGACCTCCTTGATTACAGGGCATGTTTCACAGTTACAGATAACCTGGGAGATAGTGTCCATGGTTAAATCTACCCCTCGACCAGAAGTCCATCTGTATGTTGCATTTCTTCCCTGGTGACCTGAGGCATCATGGGCCCACCAAGCCAGAAGTAATTCATCTCTATGTTGCCAGTCCAGATCCATCTGAGACACTTTAATCTTGACAGCTCAATCCGCTTGACCTCTTGAACTTAGTTTGCTTAATGCTTTTTGCTTTATGGCCAAACCTGTCTTCAGGAGGATTTGAATTATCTTCTCCCTTTTCTCAGAAACTTACTCTGCTGTGTTGCCCCACAAGATGATATCATCAATGTATTGTAAGTGTTCTGAAGCCTCACCCCTTTTCGGTGCAGTCTGGATCGGTCCATGTCAAATAGTCGAGCTGTGTTTCTACCCATGGAGCAGTTGATTCCAGGTGTAGTGGACGCCCTTCCAGGAGAAAGCAAACTGTGGCCTGCACTCTGCTGCCAAGGAATAGAGAAAAACACATTAGCAATGGCAATGGTTGCACCACTTTTCTGCCGTGGACTCCAGTTCATACTGAAGTTCCAGCACATCCAGTGCAGCAGCACTCTCTGGTGGTGTGACTTCATCCAGGCCACGGTAATGTACTGTCAGCCTCTGCTTTCCATTAGACTTACACAGGATTGTTAAAGGGTGAGCGAATCTTGCTGACCACTCCCTGGCTCTCCAGTTCATGAATTGCCTCATGGATCAGATTCATGGAGTCTCATTTGCTGCGGTGTTGTTGACAGTGCACTGCTGTGATAGCGATCAGTACCTGTTGTTCTTTGACCCTCAGCAGTCCCAACAGCAGAAGGGTCCTCTGAGAGACCGGGCAAGGTATTCAGCTGTCTAATTTCCTCTCTCTCCACAACAGCTATCCCAAGAGCCCAACAATGCCCTCTTGGGTCCTTGAAATACCCTCTCCTGAGGTAATCTATGCCCAGGTTACATGGGGCCTCTGGGCCAGTAACAGTAAGGTTGTTTTGACATTGATTCCTGGTCAGACTCTCTTCAGTTTCCAATACAGTCATCTGTTGGGATTCCCCTGTTACCCCAGAAACAGAGATAGTTTCTGCCTGTATTTTGGTGGCATCAAGGGTACATTGTGCACTAGTGTGAACTAAAGCCTCGGTCTGTTGTGTCAGGCCATCATATCCACATAGCCCAATAGATCCAACAGTCTCTTCCTTCTCTTTCAAGCAGAGGGTGCTTCCTCCCAATAGTAGAGACTTTGGCCCATGATAGCAGGGCATGGGACATTTCCTCTCTAACTTGCTTGAGTCTTTCGATGCTGTCCACGGTCTTGGACAGTCTTTCCACAGCTGATACACAGGTTGGTAAGGGGGAAAAGAGATAATCTTCATATTTCCAGAGTCAGGTAATCACCTGAAGCACTGTTCTTTCATTGGTGTGCATGCCAACGAACTGGAGTATGACAATGGCATGCTCTGTACCAGCTTCCCCACAGGGATTGTGTACATGGGACCTTATCTGGATCTGCAGGAGACTACTTATTACTTGAATCCTTACAGATTACCTCCAGCACAGCTAATTCTCTCAGGTACTATGTACTTTCCTCCATGTCATTCCACATGGTTGGGCACACTACCAGATCACTCTTGAGAGAATGCCTTTCCCTCGTGCTTGTCAGGAGTTGCCTCCAGAGGCTGAGAGTTTCTGTCCTTGTCAATGCCCACATCCAGGGCAGGGATCCCAGTTGCTTGGCTTCACTACTGTCTGGTTTCATATTGTGGGCTACAATATCCCAGCATTGGAGCAACCAGGTCTCCAGAGACTCACCTGACTGGTGGCTGAAATATGTTCACATATCTCACAGCTCGCCTGGGGATAGGGATCAGGTGATTATCTCTGGCCTTGCCTCTACTTCTTCTTCTTCTGAGGGCCCTGTTTGCTCTTCATCCTTCACTAAGCAAACTGATTTTATCTTAGATTTTTTCTTCTGTATAGGGGCGACTGCTACCAGCATGGGTTGTTCCTCTGGTTCAGCCACAGTTTGAGTAGCCACAGTACCTGTTGGTCTGCTTTTCCCCTCTTCTCCCTGAGAGTGCTGTCTAATATTGAATTCTGTGACAAAGAGTAGCTAGGGTACAACACACTGAAATAAGTTGCTCATCTCTGGAGTTGCCACAGCATTCTTGCAAATAGTCTTGTCACTTTATCAAGGTCCTGTAGTTGTTCAGCATGAACTTGCAAACCATTGGAGCAGAGAATTTCCCCAAAAACTGACCCATTTTCTCCCACTCACCATACTACTCATCACTATCTGCCCTTGGGGCAGGTCTCTTTGAGACCTTCCTAGAAATCTCTGTCCCAGCTCTGAACATGGTGTTGGCTTATACTGATCCTTAATATGGTGTAGACCATGCTGAGGATACATAGCAGACTTAGCAATAAGAACATGCTTTCCTTAACATCCAAAGGAAGTTCAAAATTCTCAAAAGCTGTTGTAACAGGCCTGAAGGGGGAAAAGGGTGTGAAAAGCTGGGGAAAATCATTCACCCCTTTTCTCCCCTCAAGCTGAGTAGGATTAATAATGAACTCCCAAAGGTGGCACCTGAGCCCAGAGCAGGAGAGCAACATTGAATACATGTCCCAGATGACACTCATTGCCCTTTATGTTATCATGGCATAAGCTGGTGTCACACAGTGCCACAACAAAACAATCCTGATCCTTCCCCCTGCTCTGAAAAAGAACATTGTGAGGAACACATAGTGGATATACAGAAACACATACAGGGTTAGGTACCATAGCCATGTGAACAGACCAAGCAGCATTGTGGGCAGTGGCTCTGGACATAATAGAACAAATGCTTAGATCAAATTTGTTTCCAACCCACTCTGGTCAGATCTGTTGTTACCTCAACCCTCAGTGTCCTTGTTCAGGTGCCAAATAAAGGCTGTCATGGTTTAGGAATGGTATTCCCCAATTTAGTGTTCCCATTGGAACACTCTGAACCATGCGCCACTCACTCCCTCCCCCTCTCCCTCCACTTCTTGCCCCTGTGGTGGGCTGGAGAGGAACATTGGAGGCACAACAGGTAAAGATTACAGGTTGAGATAAGAACAATTTACTGGAAACAGCAATGAGATAAGAAAATTAACAGTAACATCAACAATATTAATGACGGTATACAAGAAAAAGGCAAATGATTCACACACGATTGCTCACCACGTGGAGCCCAGTAATGCACGATCTGCCATCACGTTATCCCTTCCTCTACCATATGGTGTGAGGTGGTATAGAATAACTGCCCCTCCTGGCTACTGCAGAAATGAACCCTGTCCTGGCCGGAACCAGGACAGTTATGTTTCTGAATTAGAAAGTAAAGTTTGACTTAGAGAACTTGCACTACAAAGCTGTAGGTGGAGCCCGTCTTTCAAAACTGAAACTTGGGAGTTGTGTTTTGCCAGAAGTCTTGTCTTCCATTTGTCAAAACAGGAAGACCATTACTTTTCATCACTTGAAATACAGATACTTGCTAACTTTTGGTTACCAAAGAATAAGTTACAGTTACTTTACTTTTTGATTTGCCTGCAGTATTTCTCTTCTTTTTTAACCTTAATAATTTAGTGAGGTTCGTTTTTATTGTATATTTTACAGATAATAAAAACATTTAACAGTTTTCCAATTGTAAAGAAGACCATTAATTAAAACTGAAATATTGGCTGGAGTTTTTGGTTCTTAGTAGGAGTGAAACTTTTAATTTTTAAGAAAAATTTTGCATCATTTGATGGCATGCGCAGTTTTTGTATTGTTTGTAAATATTGAAAGTTGTTAAAATATCTTTTGATCTCCGTATGGTAGAATTTATACATTTTTAGATTGCTTTTAAGAAGAAAGCACTCTTTGTAGATTATTTATTTTAGAGAAATATGCTTGTAATCTCTTTCTTCAATCCTTTACTTGTTAGTAATGTAAATTTCAGGGGCCTTCGTTTAACTCTTCCCTTCATAAGAGGGGAATAGTGCAGAAAATGCTGTGACTTTGCTTCAATAAAGAAAAAGCCTGCCAGTTGCCATATTGTCTTTTGAATTGATTAAAATCTCCTTCAAAAGATGTGTCCCACAGTGTATGGCAACCCACTGAATGCCATAATCCATGCATCCAGCTACTAATCTCCATTTTTCATTGCAAAATTTACTAATTCACTACAGAGACAACTAAAGCGTACTTACAGATACATTCCATTTTGGCATCTCAATTCTGAGACTAAAAAAAATTGAAATAACACTAAGCTTTTTCCAGTGTCACATGTGAATGTTTCCACTTGTCTCCTACTTGCAACCTGTCCCAGAAAACTAAAATTCTTGGAGAACCAGATTATAAGCAGAGTGAATAAGAAGTGAAATAAGGTGGAGAAGGTGAATCCAGTTGCACTGAGTGGAACAAGGGTGGGATTAACTGGTGCACAGCAAACTTTCTACCATTTTTATGTGCTAACTATATTTAAAGAACCATTGGATTCTTTAAACTAAATTCCAACCTGATTGAATAGATTGTTTCAGATATTTTTTATACAGATTTGAACTACGTTCTGTTGCAAAGAGTGCAAAACATTCTGCCGCTGATGAACATCTCGAGTCTTGCTTTCGTGTGTCTCCCAGAGATGATCCTATGAAACACAAAAGGGCTACATCCTTTTCACAGCAGGTACTGTCCCTTTCAAAACCATGTATAAATACCAGCTAGTTCTCACAACACCATACTGACAGGAAAATGCTCAGGCTTTGTTTTATTGTTTACAAATGAGAAAATCATCTAAGTGAAAAATTGCTGCACTGGAGAAAATTACAGCAGCATTTTGCATCAAGTGCCTGTAGGAGGGAGCCTAGCCAGCTAGTTCCCTTGGTCCCTTAGGCTGGCCAGCTGATGCTGCCAGTCATTTTTATAGGCTATATGGGGAACTCTCTGGAGAGTGCCATCTTCAACACACACCATCTTGTCAATGCAGGTAGTGAGATTAAACTTCAATGCAGCATGGGCTGACTTTCTTCTCTGGCCACAAGTAGCCTTGATGCTCATCTAAAATCCACGTCTGGTGTAAGGTCAGCTTGGGTGGAAGCTCAGGTTTTGATGGTATGCAGAAAGCAGTGTTTATATATCCCTACTGATCTTGCTACATGGCTACATTTTGCACAGTGTACAATGTAGTGAAATATATAAATGTGTTGAAATATGTTTAATGGTGCTTATAATATTTACATAGGTAACTGATGCAACTTTCTTATGGAGGTATCACTGTGTCATGTCCCCCCTGCATCGTCCTCTGTAGCAGCATGCAGAACTGGTTAGTAGCTCAGTTTTCTCAGCAATGCAGTCCTTGGAACAAGTTACCACTGCAAAAGCTTAAGAGCAAAACAGCTTTAAACTGTCTCTTCTGTACTGGCAACAATTTTGATGTGTATATAATTATCATAAGGAAAACATACGTAATTTTTCATCTCATTTGCAGCTTCAAAGTTACTTTCTTCCATAATAAAGTTTCTCCATAGGGAGGTTTTGCAGTTTGAGTTTTACTGGTCAACAAGTGTAGATTAAGTTTTGCAAACCTCAGCTAAAGACATCAAGAGCAGTAGGAGAGGAGGACACATGCAAACTTGGCTGTGCTAAAGAGAAAGAGCAGACTTGTCATC
Source organism: Scytalopus superciliaris (assembly GCA_013400415.1). Taxonomy (NCBI): domain Eukaryota; kingdom Metazoa; phylum Chordata; class Aves; order Passeriformes; family Rhinocryptidae; genus Scytalopus; species Scytalopus superciliaris. The sequence goes on along the minus strand of VXBX01005210.1, from coordinate 90,203 downwards.
CCGATCCTTAATGTATCATGCTGTTGCATGGCTTGTTCAGAGTTTACAGTTGGTTTACAGTTAGCCTCTAAAACAAGAATCATTATTGAAGCTAGATGTGAGATTAATATCTGGCTTATCTTTTATTGGGAATGGCTTTCAACTTCAGTCTTTTGCTTAATTTTGGCCTTATATTAACTCATTCTATGCTTCATTTGTTTATATTCAAAGTTTGTTCTTACTGCTGTCAGACTGGCAGCCCCAATCTGCTTTGTCTGCAGCCCCTGAGAATGAGAGCCCTCCTGTTATTACATTAATACATTCATAAGGCTCTGGGTCATTTACAAGTCTTCACTACTGGTTGTATACTGGAAAGAAGAATTTATTACCTTAATTGAAATGATGGAGGTTATGCAAGGAGCAATGGCTTGGTGAGAGGAGGTTTGGAAGGCTACTGGAAAGCAGTTGAAAGAATTGGAAAAGAAGTGGATTTAATGAAGACAGGGTTTTGAGGAACCAGGACTGGATGGTGGTTCATGCATAAGGCTCAGCCTGAAAGAAGGCACAGAATAATGGCAGAAAAGGTGAAGCAGGGAAATTACTGAGAAGTACAGTGAAGGCATGGAATAAGGTATGGGGTGGGCAAGCTAATGCAGATTCTTGAAGATAAAGAAGTTTCAGCAAGTACAGAAAAAGGTGAAGGAATAATGGAATAGTCACAGTAAGGGGAAAGAAAAATTTTAATGTACAAGTTTCCTCCAAATTCGAAGGGTATAGAAGGCCAAAAGCAGTCAAATATGGAAAAACCCAAACCACAATATTTTAGAAGAGGACAATAAGCAAAATTGGGTGAACTTAGAGAAAGGGTAATAGGCTGAAGCGAGGAATGCTCTAGGAGACCTCAGGCAACTGAGTGGGTGGCTACAGGCTTGAGCACAACTTTTGGAAGGGTTCTGTGCAGAAAGAAGTTGTGCCTGAAATCTGGAAAGAGTAAGGGAGTTGGGAAGATTAAAGTTCATGTTCATCCTGCATAATTTCTACCAACAACTCTGCATCCAGTGATTCCAATGGACTGGCTACAGGTCTCCAGATACCTGCATTTGGATAACTTGCTAAACTTTCAGTCATTTCCTGAAGCAAAGAGAAGCCACTCGTGCATGCAGCACAGGGATGAATGTGTTCATATTACTGCAAGCAAATAGATCTTGTCTGGTATTGTTTGGACATCACAAAGTTCTGGAAAATCCATTTATAGCAGCAGTTACTGTTCCAACAAAGCTGTTGCTACAGTACATTTAAGTCATTCAAAATGATGCATGGTTTGCTTCTGTAAAAGGGAATTAAAAGGATGAACTTCAATGGCAAAACAAAGTATTGCAAAAATTACAGTGGCAAGGAAGAATCATTTTATCTGGTTTATTTGAAATAACTTCGGTACTCACAAAAGAGAATACAATAGCTATATAATGTCCTTGGTTTTTTTCTGAGTTTCCCCTTTCTAAGTAACTTTTTCAGAAGGGATTTCCTACAAGGTTAAGACTAGAAAAGTCTTCTGACATAAAATTGATAATTTTCTTTGTTCTAAGGAGTTGTTATCAACTTTAAATCAGAGTCAGCATTGAAATCTTGCAGCTACTCAGTGCTGGGTCATGACTGTGGCTATACTGATGTGAATTTATAAACACTTAACATAATGAAATATAGAGATGTTTGATAAAGACGTGCTATGTCATATATTGTCCTGAAAAACTGGGTAAAAGCCTTGATAGTGCTTCCCCAGCAGAATGTGGGTAAACTTTGTGTTGCAAATTTAGCTCTTGACAGTTGGGTCCTTTCACATAATGTGCAACCAACCTTTTAAGGGCCAATCAATTCTTCTCCCAGCAATGCTAATGGAAAATGTAATTGATTTTCAGTAGGAAATTGTCTGTTAATAGTGAATCCAAATGGTTGTGTACATGCATGGGGGAAGGTATATACAGAAGAGAGAAAGTGCAACCCAACGTACATGAGTTGCCTCTGTCTGCAATATACTGCTCTATCTGTGAACTGTCCTTCAGTATAAACCCAGAAATTTAAGCTACTGAAGGAAAAAAATGGAAAAAGTAAAAATCTGTCAGGACACACAGATAGAAGTTTCTGCATATTCACTACCTCTTGAAAAAAAAAGTAAAAAATTAAGTTCTGTGTTTAGATGGTAAAAACTGATTCGGGGGTGGGGGTGGGTGGAAGGAGATACGTAAATTACAAAAAACCCCATAGATAAAATCTGTCAACAAACAAGAAATACAAAAACAAGATGTTATATCTGCCATTTGAAGAGGAACATTGTTCTTCTACATCTTTAAAAGTCAATCAAATACCCATTCAATTTACTTTTTCCAAATGAAATTACTACTATGTTTCTAACACTTTTCACACTGAGTTGCAGAAGATGGACACAGAAAAGTTCTTGCCTTTAGGAGGATTTCTAGGTCAGTTTAAAACATGAGAAAGAGCATTACAATGACAAGAACGTCCAGTGCCCAGTGCAGCATCACCAGCTGAGAAGCTGCTCCAGTGAAGTCTGAAAGATGGTCCCATCCTTTTTGCCTTAATTGGGATGTTGTGATGTGCTGCCTGGAAAATGGTGATGATTATTGCAAATTGGTGTGCCAATTGGGAGCTTCAGTGTAGTAAAAAGGATTTAAAAAAGCAAAGTCCAGATTTATATAGTTGTTACAGCAGTTACAAACTATGGAGTGATAATGATTTTAATGTATTTACTTTTTTATATGGTCCTAATACAATGCAAAAGTACATTTCAGAAGGAGATCTTAAGACAATGAAAATGTGTGTATAGGGAGCATGTGGCTGTGAGCAGAGGTCATGGAGCTGCACAGAAGTCAAAGTTTGCTTCTAGTGTAGCTTATATCCATTTGCAAGCCATGGATACACAGTACCAAACCACTGGTGATCCCAAATGACATTGACATATTCCCATACACAGCACACTTGATTATTTTGGGGCAAAAGTTTTTTATCCAGGATCAACCATACTTAAATTCCACAGAAGGGTCTCTGTGACATGACATACAGGAAAAAAAGGTGTTCCTCCATGTAATATTCAAGAGGTAGCCCTTTATTTATTCCAACATGGAACATTAAGGCTGCTTTTGTCCATTTACTGATGCAGCTTTTTGCTAAATGTGTTGTCGTTTAAGATTGTGGCACATGGGGACATGAAAAGCAGTTGATAGGTTATTTCTGAGTTTAAAAAGCCACCAGCAGTACTTCATTTCCCAAGGCAAGCAAGTTGTGTTACATAAAAGCTTTTCGTGAAGTGCAGCTCTGAATTCCAGGGCTGACTATGCAACAAATTGGTCATCTAGTTCATGGGATGGGTTTCTTGCATGATGTGACAACCTCATGTTGGATTTTGGGAACAAAGAATCTCAAAAATTACTTTCTGTGCCACAAACGTGCTCTCTCAAATGATCACCAGTATCTGGGAAATTGTAGTGACCTCTTAGAACTGAAAGTCCATGTTAGAAGTTATGTAAAATGCTGAGAAAAGAGGGAAGAAAGTGTCTTGACAATAAACTGAAATGTCTTTCTCAAAAGTCATTCTGGTTGTGACTCATTTGTCAGACTTTTCCTTCTTTGAATAAGCCAGATCTCATGTCATCTATGAATTCTGTTGGATGCCTTAACAGTATTTTTTCAACAGGTATTTCCTTATCCTGCTTGAAGCTCTCAAGCATCAAGAGTCTTTCTTTGTGATATTGGTATGCCTTTTGAAAGGCCTGCTGAGAATAATAAATATGAAGGGAATCTAAGCTTGATTGTCCTTTATGTGTTGTTTGGTAGACCATGGATTTTCTGAAGTTCTTATGTCTGAGAAAATGCCATTGGGGCAGCAATTGCTGCTTCTGTGCCAGTCTATGTGCATACCTGACAACACAAGGGCCTCCAGCGTTGGTGGCTCTTCAGTTATTACAGACAGCCAAAACCTTTTTGTTTGCTAGACTGTGGATTCAGAGGAGAGTTTCCTGCAGCTCCTCTCACTTTTCCTAATATGATCTGCCAACCCTTTGATAGGTTTCTTGGCATATCTTCTTTTAATCCCAACCCCACATGCCACCTGCAGATACTCCAGCAGAACTCCAGAAACTAACACGGACCTCCAAGCTTTCACTCACTATCTCATCCTCTTACATGTGAAAGGACTGCAGACAGTGGCACCACTTCAGCAGTAACAGCACAGACAGGTGCTTGAAGTGTGCACTTAAATGCCAAGGTGTGTTTTGTGCCAATGTGGAATTTTCTCCCATAGTCTGTTAGCCTACAACTTGAAAGACTGTTGCCTACAGTCTATTTTACTGTGCTCTTGTGACCTGCAAATGTTTAGGTTTCCTAAAGGCTTGTGAAGAGAGGTGGTTCTAGGAAGAAAAGAGAGCAAGTATTAAACATCTCTTCAGTGAACAAACAGGTAAGATAAATGGCTGCACATCTTGATTTTCATTTCTTAAGAACCTGATGTCCCAAGAGATGCTACCTGAAAATGTAGAGTTCCATCAAATAGGGCCCAATTTGGAACAGTGAAAAAAATTTAAGTTCTTCCTGGTAGTCTGCAATTGCACTTTTTAGCAGTCCATAACTCCAGTAAGATACTGGAATGTGGAATTCAGTTTGTTTCCTTCACATTTGTAAAGTACTCAAGTTTTTTCATCTCCTCCTTAGCTCCTGTTGGCACAATGTTTTTTTGGTGATATATGAGCAACCAATGTGAATAATAGAGGAAGACTGGTGAGGAGGATTATAAACACGCTCAAGTGACTTGCAGCTGGGGTGTAGAAAAACACATACATCATGCTAATTGTTGTTTAGCCTTGTGTGTTTGACAAGCAGAACATCTGTGTTTAGATAACAAAGCCTTGTGAAAGACTTAGAGGTACCCTATCAGACATGCTTGAGATTCCTGCTCTGCTTCGGGAAAGATCAAAGCACAGCGGGAAAATGTGCCTGTGCAAATCCCTGAAAAATAGGCAAAGACAGCAGGTTAGGTGATCCTCTAGCATGGACTAAGGTCTGTAGTGCCTGTGTCTCCCCCTGCTTGTGTGCCTCTGCCTGGGTGCTGCTTCGGGGATCCTCTGGTTGGTGACGGAACGGAAATAAATTTAATCTTTGCATTTCATCTGTGGTTTTGTGGTTGTTACTGTGTCCCTCCCGTGCTGATTCACACAACCAAGTAGGGAAAATGTGTGATTATAGAAAGTAATGTGTAATCTGGTGAGATACAATCTACATAAACTGTACCTTGATAAGGGGAGAAAAAAAAAGAAGAAAAATACAAGGGTTTTGCATAAGAATTACCCCAGTGAACATGTATGGTAAGAGGGTAATGATTTTTGCTGTATTACAGGCTAATTGAGACTGGATTTTGTCTCCAGGCATCACATGATTTAGTTGATGAAAATGAAAACTCAGTTCCCTAATGCAGGAAAGTAGGTACTAATTTACCAACTTTATTATGCTTGAGACTCCCTTTGGATTATAGGGACACAAACCACTTGGCAGCAACACAGAAATTAATGCACGCTTGAAAGATGCACTTGTTTCTGCTCTTTCTTCAGTGAAGATACCCAATTCCGATTATTCCCATCATCCTGGTGTTTGAGTGGCATTAATGGAAGATTGCAAAGAAGGACACATAGTGGATGTGCTCCAGGCTCACTGTCTACCTGACATTTTCGTCCCTTCATAAGATCAGGTAAGTAAAAACAGCTCAATGGCACACAGAAACTCAAGCGGATCAGCTAAAGAGCACAGAGTTCAAGAAAGCATCTGTCTAAGTGGCCTGTTCAAAGGCTGCATTTGCAAATAAATGTAATATAACTTACTGTTCTTCCATAGTTCTGTGGGCAACAAAGTACAAACATCAGTTTTTCTGTACCTTAATGGCTTGTTGGGTTCTCTGCTGCATTGAACAGTGCACATTGCAATAACATACTCATCATCTTTATGAAACCTTTCTTCTTATGTGGATTTTCTCAGTGTCTTGAGTTGAATACTACAGACTTTCCTTCAGTGAGGTCACTATTATAGACACTTTCCTTGAAATCTGAGTTTCCATAAAACAAAAAAAAAGCTTTGTATTTTTGAAATTATCTAATTTCATACAGATTTCACAGAGAAGCCATAACAGTCTGAAAAGCTCCTAGCTCTGTGACCAAACGGAGTGCATCTGAAGGATCACTACCAGTCCTCAACACTGTTTGTTTTGTAGTGAGCCTGCTAGAAATGGGGGCAGCTCTCTCTGGGCCCAAGCACTTTACAGACCTGGCAAAACAAATGTTCCTGTCCCTACATGATCTTTATTTGTCTCAGTTGTTTTGTCCTCACTGAGGACTGGAAAGAGTTAATTTTACTCACAGATGGGCACAAGAAAAGACCACAGCTGCCTGTGGGATTGGAAAGGCTAGGCCAGGTGGTAGCAGTCAAGTAATCTTCAAGAAAGTCAAGAGCAGCACTAGCATCTAATTGAAACAAGCCAGAATAACCAAGAAAATTAAATTTTGGCTGCATAATGATTGCTTAAGGGTTCCTTTAAGTCCTGAGAACCCCTTGATTGCACTGCAAAAAACAGGCCACATATGAAATCCTATTATAAATTAAAGTGAGTTTGGGAGTGAGCTTTGAAAAGCACAATGAAAGAGGCAGTTGCATCTGAAGACATCTGTAACGCTGAACCTTGTTTTCCCATGGCTTACCAGGCACTGTTTCTTACAGGTATTTTTAAATACTTTTAAGTGTGTTGAGTTACATTACAAGATTTATTGCTGTTTTATTGACTGTGATCTAGAACAGTAGTAATTCCTTCTGTTGGAAGGATCCTTGCTTCATAACACTGTCTCAGGGAAAAATTGTTTTTCAGGGAGCTAAATCAAAGCTGAAAAAAGGCTTTGTACAGTATGGAAAACAGCTATTTAATTCCTCTCTAAGTGGTTTTAATCAAGTACTTTCAATGTAGGTGAAGTGTTCAAGTTCCTTTAAACAGTATAAAAATTGTGCTATTGTTTTTTGTTCTTTGGCACAAATTGCATTTAATCTGAAGTTGTAACTTTGCGAGTGGTGTGAGCAGCGGAACCAGAGGATGCAAAACTTACAGGCCTTGAAGAGGAAGACATTGAAAAGTAGAAAGGGCTGTGTCACACACTTCTTCTGCTGAGCAGGTTGCGATTTTAAAGCCTTTGCTTTTTGCTGTTGTTCTTAAGCTGACTGCTATAAGGACCACTACTACCCATTAGCTTCTGTGCCCTTGACTGAACCAGCAGCTAAATTAAGGGTGTGCTTACTGTCAGATGTAGGGATGCTGTGGGTTAAAACTGGATAGCAGTAGGTGTCATCTTTGCCAACTACTACTCTCTGCAAGACAGACTCCTCTAAAGCCAGACCTGTGAATCTGCTTCTGGGTTGCTCCAGTTTTGTGTTTAGCCAGAGTAAGACTGCTGACTCACCTTCCAATATATACAAAATCTACATTTAGAAGAGTTGTTTTACTACTAGGGCATATATAGTTCATGCTAGTGAAGTTTGTACTGGCGAAAGTAGTTGTGTGTCTGTATTTGGAGGTTTTGCCAGCACAGGGACTCAAGCAAAATCCTTATAAGCAGAGATTAAGATAAATGTTTTATTTTGGGGGCAGTTTTTTCTTGGCCACTGTGGTATTATTGAACTATCATAAAGATATTCTAACTTGATGTCAGGGTTTGTTTTTTGGTTTGGGTGGGGTTTTTTTGTTTGTTTGTTTTTTAAGTTATTCCATTTCAGTGAAACATCTGAATTTCTAGTCAAGAGATTTGTTACAAATGAGCATCTCTCTGAAGAGAAATGTATGCATTGAAGTGCTAATTCTGTCTTTCCTAGACCAAGAGTTACTTCATAAGGCCAAGCAGTGACTACCCTATTTCAATAAATACGTTTTATCATTGGCAAGTACAAACCAGTGAGTCATCAGTTAATTTTTAGCCCAGCAAAGATTAGGTGCCAGATGCTCAAAGTACACACAGGCATGAATCAATTTTATCCAAGATGTTAGTTTCTGAGCTCCTACTGTGGTTGCAAAGAGCTGTCTCATCTTCCCTTTCTTCAGATAAAATGAGGGAGACAGAATATTCTACTACTATGAAAGTACTGTATTATTGGAGGTGCATGCTGAATACTTCCAGTGGATATTTAGTAAAACTATTTTGTATAAATTACCTATGTTGCTTTCCTTTAAATGTCTTTTGAACAAGTAACTGGCATGTGTGCAAGATGTATGTGCATCTTGGTCTGCAGAGCAATGGATCCATGTCAGTAGGGGACTCTGGCAGCTCTCACAGAAAGGACAAGCACAGAGATTGCCCTCTAAGGTTTTGAAGCCTCCTTAATGAGGAGGCTCATATTGTTCCATAGTTTCCTACTAAGTATGAACAAGGGGTTGTATATATATATATATATATATATTAATCTCATCATGCTTCTTAGTATTTTCATAACAGAAAACTGAAATACAGTTGCCTTTCACATTAGGTAGCAATTTGTAAGTCTTTATATGTGTGCTAGCAGATATGAGATTTACACAAAAAAAGAAAAAGAACTTTGTGGATATAAACTACAACACCAGTGTTACAGTGATTTCTAAATATGAAACCTCATAGTATCAGATTTTCAAAGAAACAGCCATCTGATTTCATACAAAATTTGGAAAAGATGAACAAAATTTATTTAGATATAACTTTAGTGTGTAGCAACAGGAAAGGACACAGAGAACACATCCAATCAATTCCTTACTACAATTAGGAGCCTTCATCACTGTGGACGTATGTTTGTCAAACTTCTTCGCTAATGTGTCCAGTGATGGTGCTGTCAGTGCTTCACTGCACTTTCAGTCTGCACTTCACTTTTAGAAATTTCTTTTCTGACTTAATCTTGTTTCACTTTAAGATCACTAGTACCAGTTCAGATTGGTGCAGGCATGAGGGATGTTTATTTTACTTTGTTTGCAGTTACCTTTTATGTAATTGAAAACTTAATGTCTCTCCTCAGTCTAAAACCTTCACCTTTCAGATTACTGGAGCTGAGAAAATTAAAGATCTTCCCCTTACACTTATGGTTGCTGTATTACCAAGCATGAGTTCCTTTTAGGACAGGAGCTCTCCACTTGGATGCAGAAGGTGCTTGCCCTAAGGACCTGACAACTGCTCCACAAGCAGTAGCACTAACACCAGTAACACTGTGGTTATTGAGATGTGTGTCACCACAGGTTGATATGATCAGAGGTAGCTTCTAGGCAATGGAGATTTAATTTCAGTGTGTTTCCATGAGAAACATTCTCTTCTTGTTTTAGGGGACCTTTTCTTTGGGGTGGAGATTTAAGAGTAGAGATGCTGGTTGGGTTGACACCCACTAGGGACAACTAACATGCAAGACTAGACAAATCTCTGTTGGAATGAGGTAAGGGATATCGATTCAAATGGAATAAAAAGCAGTCTACTAGAAAGAAGAACTTAAGTCCTGGCAGTGTTTGTGTTAATTTGAAATTGAGCAAGAGTCTGGCTTTAATTGTCTATCATAACAGAAGCAACCAGAAACTGTTTAAAGCAGGATTTGAGAGTTATCCAATAAATACTATGTGAAACACAATCACTTTCTATATTCTTGTAGAGAATAGCAATTTTCCACTAATTCTAGAAGCATATGAGTCTTGGTCACAAGAAATACCAGACAGAAAGTTTTCTTAGTTGTAACTGAGGTAACTGGAGAGCAGTTTAGAATGATGTGCCCAGGGCTGAGTATCAGGCTCCGCCCAGGCTAAGGGTAAACAAGAAGTTGTGCTGAAGAACAGTGCAACTCATTTCAGAACACAGCAGACCTTTTAAGGCAAAATATCTCAATTTGATATGACAATGGCTTAGTTTTCAAGCATATCCATACAATTCTGCTGAAGTTAGTGGAATATACAGACACCAGAGGCAGAAGTGATTTGACTTTGAACCTCAAACCTTTGCACCTTTCCAATTAGGTATGTTGTTTGGGGCCCTTATATTTTTCCATCTTTCTTTGTGGCTGGCAACAACTGCATGTACCAAATATTAAAGAGGGAAAGAAAATGCAAGGAGACAGTAGAATACAGTACTTTCAAATGCACCAGCAAATACCAGGAACTGTTCCCAGATGCAGTCTGAAAAAAAAATGGTTGATTGAATTCTGATTTTTTTTTTCCCCAAAACATCTGCTGCTGCAGTTTGATGACCAAAATGGAACATTAGAAAAGGAATGATCTCAAAATTATAGTTCAAGAAAATAATCCCGTTTCTGAATTATGAAAATCGGAGGTCTTTTCTTGTTATAAGAGAAATGTATGAGTGGCAACATCATTTTGACCTGGACGATTTGGTTACTGTGATTGTGTCACTGTTGACATAACATGAAATTTAACTATCTTGCAGCGTGGAAGTGGTCTCTCTTCTGCTGCACAGCAATGATTTTATCTTCCATTACTGTATTGTTGGGTTTTTTTAAAGAATGTGTTAAGTTCATATAGCAGGACTGGCTGATACTGACACCTCCTGACAGTTGTTAAGATCACAGCGTGCAGGTCAGGGCAGCCTTTGAGTTTGTTAGTTACACCAAGACTGCACACAGCTGTTATGACAGCTTCTTCCTTGCAGGTGTCAGCTATTTTGTGACATTACATTTGTCTGTGGCTTGCCAGCATAACTTTTGAGGCTGTCAGGAACTGTAGTAGCCACCTTCTGTAGTGAGAACATCTATCAACATAGTGAAAATGTTATCCTGTAAGAAAGAATTAAAGATAACATACATCATTGTCTAAAAGTATGCATGTGCAAATCCTCTGAGTCACTGCCACCAACACACTTGAATTAGCTTTACTTTGCCCTAGTGATGAAGAGTAAGGGATTATAATACTGTTTTGAAATACAGACCAGATTTTTTTTTTGGTGCATTTGAATTTATTAATTTTGCTCCAACTCCTTTACACACTGCACCAAACAAGTCACACGGTTTATTATTTTAGACTTGTAAATTGGAAAAGAAGTCAAGCGAGTAGTCTGGAATGTTGAGACCTTGCAGACCTTGACAGGTAGCTTGTAGCAGCAGTGTGAGTGTGCTCATGTATGGAGTCTTCCACACCCAAAACAATCCGACCTTCTCTGGTTGATCTCATTGTTCAACTGTGAGAAAAGACAGCCTTTATCTACAGTGCACATTTGAACCTTAGGGGACAGTTGCTGGAAATTTTGTAGATGTTATATATTTATTTACTTTCCTGAGAGTTGTTGCAATCATTCCAGAGCACTGCAGAATGATGTGATGTTAATACACACAGATGGAGTTACCCAGCTTGTCAAAAACTCAGATGAAAACAAACAGCTAAAAAAAGAAAAAACCCAAACTGGAATATATATGTGCTAAAAGCCCTTTTTGTGACAGGTGAATCTGTAGCCTTATTGAAATTTCCTTGTAGCTGAGGGATGACAGAGGAACAGCTTCTCAACTTTCCTTAAGTTTAGTGCTTGCATGACATGTTTGTTAACTGGAATACCCATGTTACCAGTCTGGGTCGGATTTGGTGTTACACCATGTGTATATTTGCCGTAGATGGAAGGTAGAGAATCCTTGGACATGAAGAGACTCATTCCCTGTTACTTCAAGTTTCGTCCTTCATAAATTCATTGGTTTGGCGCCTTATTTGGAATCTTTTCACAAGTTTTAAAGGCCATGGCAGTTTTACCTTTGTGCCTTGAGGGGCAGCGTGCTTCAGGTAAGGTGCTGCCCCAGGAAGTTTATTTGGCGCTGCTGGTCTGCAGTGTGCTCTCTTCGTAAGGAGGCACTGGGTCTGGAGAGAGCTCAATGTGAGCCTCTTCCATGCAAGTCTTCATGGTGGCCTCCTCATACGATGGAGGCAAGCACACAGAGAGGAACGTGGCATCAGGGAGCAGCGTGGAGTAGTGGAAACTCTGTTCACTGTTCCAGGGCAGTGCAGAAAGGAAATTGGACATGTCATGTTCAGGCAGGGCCTCAGGAAGGTCAATGCTGAAGATCTGCCCCTGCTGAGCGGGACGCTGGCAACGGCGGTACAGGAAGAGCAGCAGGAATGCCAGGAAGAGCATCATGGTGGCAGGCAATATGATGCACAGAAATGGTTCTATGTCGTCTTTGGTTGAACTTGTCTGTTGTCTGCTCTGTAATCAAAGCAAATAGGTGGTGTGTTGGATTCCTGGAGACCTCTTAATCAGAGAGCAAAAAATATGTTCTCCATCTCCCCCCTTATGATATAGCAGCTGTTTTTCTGAATTTCTTTCTCTCTGTACTGTTGTCATTCAAGAGATATATTTTACAGACTCCTGAATTGCCAAATTCTATTTGCTGTCTCATTAAAACAAATCACAACTAGAGACAAAAGAAACAGAGAAGTAGTGAGGAGTGTTGCATTTCTAGGAAACCCTGTCTCCAATAGAGAAAAATCCAACAACCTGGAAGTGTATACAATTTTGTGTGACATTTTATTACTCTTGGATTATAGAGGGACCAATCCACTTTGTGGAAGACCAGTCAAGCTTTTAAAACTTGTGAGAACACTGAATTGCAGATGATCCAGGTGATCTACCACCTAGTGTTGTTTCTTTGTATTTGGAAAACTTTTTTAAAGGACAAATGTTATGACATCCAGCCTTTTCAAGCAGGGCCCATTGCCTACAATACCTGTTATTTGGGTTGTTCTAACCTTACAGGCCTGCCCCTGACACAGTGTGTCAGGACAGCCTGGACTGGGTCTCTTTCTTGGGCTTGTTCTGTCAGCTTTCCAAGGATCATTTCCCTGTTTAAATCTGTGGAAAAAGAGCTTCTAGTGTAAGAGTAATAACAGTTGTGACTGTGATTGTTAGCTGTCAGCTTTGTTTCTGCAACATGTAGCACAAAAGGCCTCTGTCCCACAGCTTTTAAGTGGTGCTGTAATGTTAACTGGAGTTATAAGCTACTAAAAATCCAACAGACAAAACCAAGAAAGCCATTTGTTCTCTTCCGTTATAATAGCTTTAGTTTTAAAATTTAATATATCTTGTTTTCAGTGTGACTTGCTCTATCTTCTAATAACTGGATCTCATTCAGTCTAGTCTAGAGAGGGAGGAAAACCCAAGCCCTATAATGATGTTTATTATCAACTCATTCCCTTTGTAACTTCCTGAAGAATGCTATCACATGGCTTTTTCACATTTGTATGGGGAGAGTAAACAGGTCAATAGATCAGATTTCTTTTATTTTGAATGAAGGTGCCTCTTCAAGCTTGGAGAACTTGAGTGATTCTTTCCTCAAAGCGTTTGGAAGCAGGGATGCAAACAGGCTGTTTGCAGCAATGGCTTTGTGAAAAGGGCCAGTAATAACCCCAGTGCCCCCTTCTTTGTCTACAGAAACTTTCTATGTTTATTCTTCCAGAAGTCATAGTCTTTCTTCTAGCTACAAAATCACACTGTAAACTACAGTCAGCTGATTATCTATCAGGCATTGGTAACCTCTCTGCTTCATTGTTGTACTATGAAATTCTCATTATGTGGTCATTCCTAAGTAAAAAAACAAAGTAAACTGGTTTTGACTTCTGACAAATAGCTTAGGGGAAATTTCTGCTTTTTTTTTTTATTTTTTTTTTAATTTTATTTTCCCCTAAGGTATTGTGGGTCTGAAGAAAAATCCATTAAGTTATTTTAAAATATATTGAAACTTTTGTGGATTAGCTATTAAGATTTTTTTTATCCCCAGCTATCTTTTACCCAGAAAATGCATACTAAAGAACTCTTTCATATTTACTGATCATTTTTTATTAAAGAGTTTCTGGCAGTACAAGCTGTTGTCTTACCTGACTATTAAATGGACTACAGAAAAGAGCAGAGTTGGAAGAAACTGTTCCAGCTATTCTTCTAATACAGACATTATATCATTTTCTTAAAATTAGGGGATTATTTTCAAGCTTGTTGATGGTTTTTTAGTGTGTCTTATGAGGTGCATAAAACATTTCATGGGAAAATGAGAAAAAGCATTCAGTATTATGTTTGTGCACTATGTATATGCAGACCCACCAATACTGATTTGTTACCAATACTCTTACAGTAAATATTTACAAGAGCTGAGCTTGTCGACAGCATTATTCATGATCAGTGAAGAGCATATTTTTGAGATCCAAGTCTAAGTTCGGAGTTTAATTTGTAGGGAGCCAGGCTAAGTACTGTTCTTAAGATCTGTGATCTGTACAGTGTTCTGGTGGTTTGTGAGGACATCAAATGAGACTGCCAGTGTTTTCTACATGAGATTAGTAAAAGGTATATAAAGCCCTGATTATCCTTTAAACTCGGTGCTGCTTCCCTATAAATTTCACTGAAAGGATATTCGTGTGTTAAATAGTGGCCAAGGACAGCGTATCCTTCATGTGCTGGTGGAAGCACAAACCAGTGTTATGGTTTCCTGACACACTCCTTTATAAGACATGGCCTCTTACAATGCTGGATTTCAGAGAGTGCACAGGATGGCAGGGAGACACAGGAGAGACTGGTGGGCTGGATGTGGATTTGAAGCACAAGTTGAGAACTGATGGTTTCTGAAGTGAGGATCTTTGAACTCCTCAGGGGTGGGCAGAGTGGAGAAGGGTATAGATCAGAATTATACAGCAGTGGGGAAGGAGAGCCTTGGCTTGCGAGGGCAAGATATAAAACTGTGGGGAGGGAAAGCCAAAAGGGAACCGAGAATGAGAGTACTAGGACTGGATGGGACTGAGAATAGAAGTCTGAGGAACAAGATTCTCACTGCACCAGTCCCATTCTTTTTGCATAAGAAGAAAAAGGAAAGGGCTAGTGAAAAACTATGAGGCAGGTGAAGGAAGGAAAAGGTTAAGGTTGGTGGAAGGAATTAACAAACAGTCTTGAGTCTCAGGGGAATACTTTGCTCCAAAGCCTTAACTGGAACCCAGCAGTCTTGGGCCTTGTAAAGAAATACCCATCAAGAGAAATGTGTAAAACATACTATTGTTGGAGGGGCAAGTTTGCATTTAATAGTAAAAAAATGGAAGAAATGAAATTATTTGTAGTATGAGCTAGCTCAGATGGCCACAGTCTGTGAAGTAGATACAAACGGACAGCTTAGGATGTCAGTGGGCTACTGGCCTAAAAGCCCTCCAAGAGTAACTGATAGCATTGCTTCTCAAGTTGTAAAATCAAACTCTCAAGGCTGAATAAATATCATCATTTGGGCATCTGTGATTCCTTAATTCGTTCTGCAATGCTTATAGTTTTTAATTACATTATTGTGTTCAAAGTGCCTACTCAGGGTTGTGATAGATTGCTTAGGCAAGAAGACCACAATACCTCAGGGTGCTGTGTTGCAGGATGTGTAGGGTATGTAGAGACTGAGTCAGGAGACTGGGGGAAGTGAGAGGACTGCCTGCTAGTGTGGGATAATGAATGCTCTCCTGGGGAGCTTTATTCCTCTCTGTTACTGAATTGTCTCGGGGAGGGACAAGACAGTTCAGTGGAGGTGTTTGTTGTGGATTATTTGTTGGTTATACCTCTCTTGGAGTGCCTGGGTCGAGATCCTTGGGTCTGGTCTGCAGAAATTCTGCATCTGTATTGCTGTTTCTGAAGGTGAAAGAGCAGTGCCCTAACCTGCAAGTACTTTATTGCACTGAGGAATCTGGGCAAAAATTACATTGGTTATTATGAAACAGTTCTTATCTTCTTGTACTCCCTGAAGTGGTCAGGTGGTTGGACTACATTTTCATTGCAGGTCCTTTCCAGCTGAATTACTCCTATTTTGTGCTATTCTGATCAAAATAACTACTGAACAGATAGTGTAGGCACAGGTGTGCAAAAAGAGACACAATAAATTTGGCTTTTTTAAGAAAGTGCAGTAGATTAGACCCTTAGCAGTATGCTGAGAAAGGTGGGGAAAGTACCACACCAAATGGCTAGCAATGAAGTGAATACCAGGTCCTGTATAGCTGTGAAAGAACATTAAATGTATCTTACTATGATCTCTAAAATAGTAGCATGTGAAGCAGGTAGGATTAGGTATTGGGCAATATGTTTTTTGCGTATGCTAACAGGTGACAGTAAGGACCAGGTTTCTTCAGTCATGTTTCAAAGGGTTCATAGCTTTTTAAACACAGTTAGTGTTAATCCTTTCCTATCTGGTGAAATAATTTTTAGGCTATTTAGTGTATTATTTGAACTGAAATAGTTTTTAACAAGTTAATACTGCCCTACAGATGCTGAGAACCGAACAGGGAGTTATATATCCATTTTGATACAGTCTTCTGCCAAACATTTTACGTGAACTGATTTTACTTTGACACATAGATCAAAAAGCTGATGAACTTCTCGTAGGTAAATCCATATATATATCAAATGTATTAGGAGACAATTGATCAGTATTAGTCCCTGATTTTCTGTGGGTTTGTGCCCATTTCTGCAATGATTTACCAAGAGGCTACTGAAGAATGTTGCACGGATCTTGACATAAAGACCTGCAAAATCTTATAGGCATTTAAAAAAAAATTGCACTAAAAATGGAAATAATTTTAATACAATGAATCAAAGGTCACTTAATTAAAAAAATTACTTTGAAATTCTAAACTCTGACTAAAGTTTTAAACTGAAATAAAACTAACCTCTAGAACTAGGAACCAAAACTGGAAAATAAAATTATCTAAAAATCAAATTGAATTAATTAATTAATTGAAATGAAAGAAAACCAACTGCAGAACATACATAAAGTAAAATCCTCTACTGTTTAATATCTAAAAGTTTCCAAACTAGGCATATGGAGTGACTGAGGGCATTATTTGGCAGTGTTTTCATGACTGGTGTGTTTTCATGCTGCTTCGCTGGAGATGAGCGTGCTCTGCCTGTGTCATCACAAGCAGCTGTTATCAGATTTCTAATTGACAAAAATAAGGCTCTGACTTCCAGCATGAAATAAGTTACAGACACATGAATACAGGGAAAATATCCTTTATAAATCAGAAAAAGGCAGAAGAGGACTTGGGAGTAAAAGGGATCATGTTTCTAAAAAGTCCTGTTTTCCCAGAACTGATTCTTAGTAGGATGGTTTGGCCATTGTAGGCTCATGTTTATTCTCTCCCTCTCATTTATATATTTGTAGGGACTGAGGCAGAGGGTCAGTTTTCCTAAACACTGAGCACAGACGAGAAGTAGTAAAGCCTTTCATTAGTAATCTGTCTGCCTATGTTTTTTTAACATGCTGAGCGTGTACAGTTGCCAGCTTACAGATTACGTGACCCATATCAGCTAAGATGAGCTTTTACTCATGCCTGTTGATAAAGGAATAAAATGCAGAGTGGAGCTGAGTTGTGTGGTACATCCATGATGAGTAATGGAATGGGTCTGGAGCTGAACCCAGTGTCTAAACAAAAGAGGGATACTACCTGGCTTGGGAGAGAATGACCTAATAAGGCCAAATATAAATTTAAGGGAAGCTTGGTGTAAGGATAGAAACATGAAAGTTTATTTTGCTTACTGATTTCCCACTGAAGTGATTGATTGATGCTAGGATTTATTATGATGTTAGAACTTTATTGAAATTATTTTTATTAATATAGCCCATATTTATACTAATATCTTTGGAGGTTGAATCAGGAAACTGATACTTCTGAAATGTTTTAAGTGAATTTGGAACAAAGTCTGCTTTGAAGTCATTACACTGTGGTCCACCCATAGGTGCTTTTCCAAGCTCCATCCTGTTTCTTAAAGCTGATTCACTATTGCTTGTAAAAAGCAAAAACATAACTCTTGCAAATAGAAAAACATTTTGATGTGGTTTTGTATACATTAATAATGACACATAATTTAAAAACAAGCCTATATTTACACAGACTTTTCAAATACTTGTTGGAATGTGATTCTAGTGATGCTGTTTGTTTCTCATTGTTAGATAAAACCAGCCTCGAGGTGAGAAGAGGTTGCCATTGCTACTCTATCTCTGGCCATCTTATTGACATAGACTTTGTTAAAATTGTGGGGTCATTAAAAATTACTTTTGCTCCTGTTTTGACACCCACACCACCCACACCTGCTCCTATCGCCTTTTATTTTGCAGTAGTACACTTTGTATCTTAGCTAAGTAGTGTGGCCAGTTCATTTGCTAATGTTACTTGACTCAGATATTTACTGGGGACGTGCGTACACCTTAAATTATTATTTTTGATCAGTGAAATCCTTTTGCTGTATCCCAGACAAAGCCAGAAAGGCAGGCTGTGTTTTCATCTCTGGGGGCTCCTTCCCTCCCCCCACCCGCCTGCATGTGATCCTCTCTCACAGAAGTAATCAGCGCACAGCTTAGGGAACAAGAGTTCATTGCTGCCTGCTACTGACTCATAACATCTGCAGAAAGGCTTCACGGGACCAGATCCAAAGCGTAAACACGCATTTAAGGGAAAGGAAACCAAGGAATAGCAAAATGCATTATGCTTAAAAGAAGTAATTAAACTTCCCTACCTGCTGCCCCAACACAATTTTTCCATCGAATGTTTTTCTTTTCCCACAGATGTGTTAAAAAAACTTAACAGCAATAAATAAATGCTCTGGCTCTATGTGATTGAGCAGTGCTGCTTTGATATGTCCCAATACCCAGGTATTTGCTCCGCACTACACACTGAGGCATTACACAGACATACACACACATGCAAAGTCAAAGGACACGCCACAGAGACGAGCGTGGGGGTACAGACCTGAAGCTCTGTTTCCAGAAGTGGCCCACCTGGTTCACTGTTTAGCCAGTCATAGTTTCCCCTGTCAGCATGTCCAAATTTTTTCAAGCTGCTGCCCAAGAGCCACCTCATGCTTTCATTAACCTGGTCTTCTGTCTTCGTGCCTCCACCTTGCTTCACTGCTTGCAACTGCGTCCCCGCCTCCCAGCCTCGACCCAGCCGGGCTGCTCTCAGCTAATGATCCCTCTTAAATGATATCCCCTTTATAGGGGAAAAGAAAAAAAGAAGTTACACACCCCCTCGTCGTCAGGAAGCCAAGCAAATAGATCTCAGAGCCTCTCTCCACTTCCAACTCAATCTCTCTGGATTTGCTTCAGTGGCCTACATTACCAGCAAAGCTGGCATCAGGTATCTGGGAGCTGGGGCTGATAGCGCTCTGATTGGAGCACTCCCTGCATTAGGATTATTAAAAGGGGAATTTGCATGTGAATCTGAGCCCACATGGTCATGACTCTGTGTGGATAAATAACGCTCTATATTTAGTTGTCTAATAAACACTTTTTCCAATAAAATAAAATAAATAAAACCAGTGCTTCTATGTTGAGAGTGAAAGGGTAACTGAGGCTCCCCCCCTCAGTTGCACAGCACAATGAGGAACCACAGCCAGGCAGGTTTTTCCTCCCTATTGCTGAAACATACTGTAAAGAGTGAGAGTGGTTTCTGAGTAGAGAGGCAAGGACACAGGGCTAAATGCTGTACTGAATTATTTAGCAGTGTTAGGATGTAGATGTTAATGATAAATCCACAGAAAGAGCTCTGCCAGGAAAGCTTTGGTCACTGTGAGAGTGTATGATTGCTTTTGGTAATAATGAGTTTTTAGTTCAGTTAAACCAGGACTCGTTTACAGCTTTCTAGGATATTCGTTAAATGGCAATTGTTTCCAGCCAGCCTTGAGCTGTTTATCCAGAAAAAAACAATGCAAAGTCATTTCACTGATGTATGGTAACTTCTGAAGGGAGGAGTATTTAACCTAAGTTGCAAGCTGAATGAAGGTTTAGCTGTTACTGAAAAGTTGGAGGTGTCTCTTTCTGCCTTGCTGTGAGCTGTTGGTAACATCCCTTTCAACTGTGGTGCATTTTGCGTGGTTTCTCAAGGCTAACCAGTTTGGGCAAGGGTTGTGTTTGGGACTGATGGTACAAACTTGGTGTTAGAATCTTCACCTCTTATTTCTTGCTCTTTTTCATCAGCTGTTCTTCTAGTTCATGGCTCCCAGAAAATTGCAGGCCTATTTGGTGGCAGCAGAAGGCTCTATTCCTGCAGCTCCAGCAAGGGCAGTGGGTAGTGCCAGTGCTTGCTGTTTCTGACAAGAGGACTCTGGAAGAACCAGTTCCAAGGGGGTTGTGATCCCTGTGCCTGGAACGTGCAGGAGGGATTTACCCTGTAGGTGAACCATGGCTGTGGGAGAGCAAGGTGATTGTTTCATAGATCTCTCCTGTTTTGTTATGGAAGTTGCCAGGTGAGCAGTGGACAGGGAGCAACAGAATTGCATGAAGGGCTGGTCTTGGTGCTGAGGCAGCTGCACTGTTTGTTGGAAACCGACCCCCACTCTTGCTTCTGCTGAGGAGGTCCTGTGTGAAGCTAAAAAGCTCACCTCAGCAAAGCCTTTGCATGCTTGTGAGAAGCTGCTCCTTTCCTCAGTGCCTCATTTCTCATCTTGGAGACTGCTTTCAGAGCTTGTGAGTGTTTCCAGCTGCAACCAGAGGGGTTACACTGTGAATTATAATGTCCGCTGAGCAGGCAAGTCCTAAATATGGTTTAAGAGGTCACACTAAGGTAGTGAAATACTTCTAACTTGATGTCTCAACACCTTTTATGGAAGCAAGAAGGATGACCATCTTTCCCAAACTGGTGTTAAGAAAATAAATTCCTTAAGGAGACTTGTGACTGTGTATCTAAAATCTATAGTCTTACTTTCAAGCAGGAAACATTCATATACTATCTTAATTAGGGTCTTAATGCAGCCCCTAAGATTATTAATGCTATTTTTAGAAGCTTGCTTTGGGACTGTGCATGAATAATGAGAAGTAAAAGATTACATCTCTTTAAAATATAAACACTGTTTTTGACATCCTAGGATTCCAGTTAGATGAATTTTAGCAAAAAACCAAAATAAAATAAAATAATGTGCACTTCTAAGACTCACTGACCTGATTTGCCAAGTGCTGCTTTGAATTCTTGACCTCTGGAAAATTTTTAAGAAAGATTTAATTTTGTGGACTTGAGGCCAAATGGGAATTTGGGGAAATGCAGTGGCCTTTGCCATGCAGGTAATTAGAATATAAGATAATGATTGTCTCTCTGGCTTTTTATATTGTCAGTGGACCCAGCAGCAAAATTAGAGAGAGTAATGGGATACTGTGTTTTTACTGCCGGTGGTTGGATGCCCATTTGACACACTGCCTTTGCAGAGCACATCTGCTCTTGTGCAGAACTGGAACAGTACCACTTGAGATGGGGGTTGTAATGGCAAATCTCTTGCAGATTTCTGCCCGTCTTGTGGGGCACATGTGACACTTTTCCTTCTCACAGGGAGTTCAAAAATACTATTGTAGCTTGGGCATGCTGTGATATGAGAGCTGAGGGGAGGACATTCATCCTGGATTCCAAGCCTCAGGGCCGGATGCCAGGCTTGTCACTTTGAAGCGTGGGTCAGGTTGACCTTTGGAGATCATCGGATCTTGACATGGATGAAATGTCCTCCCCTCCCCCTGCACTGGCTTTGATATAGTTTAATTTAGCAGTTGTACTGTAAAATAACCTGGACAAAATAGCTGACATGGAATGGTACCATCTAATTGATTAAAATTTGGTGAAGTTTTGTGATAAAAATGCCAATGTTTAACTCGGGCAGTGTTGCTAGTATCAATTCCAATGTCCTAGCAGGGGAGCAGGGAGAGACTTTCTGAGGAAGCCACTGCAGAAAATAGGCACCTCTACTGTCCTCAGTTCAAAGCTCAAATTGTTTGTCATAAATAATTCATTTCTCTGATTTGCTGAGATATTCGAGGCTAGCAGTGCAAGTCTAGGCTCTTTTACCACTAATATTGGTAGGGGACAGAATGTTTCAAATTTCTTGCTAATTTCTTCCCCCAGTTTCTTTTGCTGCTTTCCAGAGGTGCTGGTGAAACTTTCCATTTTGAATGACTGCACTGCTATGAGAGAGGGTAGGAGGGCTAACCTGAATAACACAAAACTAGAATTTTAGTGGGTGAGGTGTTACCACTGTAAACTGTTCGGTGTTGCCAGGTGTAGATTCATTGGGTGAAATGGAAGGAGATGGTGACTTTTGCCTAAAAACAGCTGCTGGGTGCTTCTGTGTCCTTCAGACAGGAGTGACGTGGCTTTCTGTCCATCCCTTTTCACTTGGGTAATGAAGCAATTCTGTTTTGTTCTTTTTTTGATAAATTTTTCATGAGATTGAAATTTTGGCTTACCTTTTTTTTGATTAATCGTAAATACATTTGTTTTTAAAAACCAAAGCACCTTCTGAAGCACAATCTCATCTCCCCATCAAACTAAAACCACTGTCACTTCAAAGGATAGATGCAAGCTGGCATGGCCCTGCTCAGAAAGTATTCTGGAGAGCAGCGTTTGTGGACAACATGCACATACTCATGGCCTGTAGGAACAGAGACAAGAAGACTCTCCTACAAAATGTGTGCATGCTGATGCCACATTACCTTGGTGTAGGAGCAGCCATGAGAGCAGGAGGAAGTACTGCTGAGTTATTGATTCCAGATCCTCATGCTGCAGATGGGTAGATGAAAGCAAAATCTTTAGAGATAGTGCAAGGGACAGAGCTCAAGTTGCTACAAGAGCAGGGTTGCCTCCTGCAGAATATCCCTTAAAGTTCCGTAAGTGTAATAACACTTGAAAAGCTCTGTGGCCATGATTGCTTTGGTCATTTGTGATTTCTGTCAATTTAGAGTTGAACTTCTTTACACTGGATACTTGTTTTCTCTTAAATAACAGAAAAATCTTCTATTTAAGAGTGCATATCTGCCAGTATATACTGTCTGGAGTTTTGTTCCTATTTAAGCAAACTATAGAAATTCTTCTTTTGTTAGGGAGAGTGAGGGAGTTTGTGTTGTGATTAGGGATTTGGTGATTTGGGGTTTCTTTAGCTCATGTTGCCTTGTGCAACTACTTAGCCATCTTGGTAGTTTGTAAACCTGTCAGGATGCTGGGACAGCAAATAACCTGCTGTGTAAGAGCAGTGTCCAAGAGCGAGCAGTTACCTTTCAACTCAGGCAGCAGACAGTGCTTGATAGAGGCAGTCAGGTACTTGGTGGGATCGGCTGCTGCCCCCGAAATGGGGCTGAAATGCCTGATGTGAGGGTGCCTTCAGCCCTGGGGAGCCCAGTGCGTCCTGTGGCTGCTGCCTGGCTAACAGAGCCTGTCCCAGCAGTGCTGGCAGCTGAAATCCCCAATGTCCCTTTGGGCCTGGGTATGAGGTGATCTCTGTCAACGTGCCTCTGAAAGACGTTTCTCTCTCCAGGAGACTACAGTGAAGACAAAGACTGGAAAACACAAACTTTTTTCAAGTGGAAGGAGACTAACCTTGAAAAGCATGACATGTTTTTCCTCGCTGTCCTAAACTCTGTGGGTGCTTGTGTATTGTTTGTTAGGGAGTTGATTTCAGTATTGGTATTTTGGGGAAATGGAGGTTGGGCTGTAGGTGGATTGTTTGGGGAGTTATTTTGAGGGAAGTGAGAATCAAAAGTTTGGGTATATGTTTTACTTTCAGGCTGACATATGTTCATTTTATTTATTCCATCTTCGTGATGCTGTCAGACTCTTTGTGCTAATGTTTTGAGGTGCAAAATTGTGCTGCCATCCTGGGCACTGACCCTGTGCTATCACAGTCAGTTGAAATTTTGTCACTGACAAAGGGGCAGATGTTAAGCTCTGGATTTTGTCTTGCCTCTCATAGCTAAATGGGCTGTGAGCCAGTTTCCCACTGTGTTATGTTACTCCTGTTCAATGTAAACAAAATTAAATTAGTGGATATTTCCCCCCCCCCTTCCTGCTTTAGTAAAGCTTAACTAAAAATGTGTTTATCTGACATAAGGAATACACTGTGAAGATGGCCACAGCAGCTCAGTTACCCCACTATCTGAATTCCTCCAGTTGCTTGAACATATACACAGGCTAATGACATGGGGTTCAACATGGCAATTGCTAGGTCCTTCACTTTGGCCAAAACAACCCCATGGAGCACTACAGGGTGGGGACAGAGTGACTAAAGAGTGGTCAGGCAGGAAGGGATCTGGGCATTCTGACTGACAGGAAGCTGAACATGAGCCATCAATGTGCCCAGGTGGCCAAGAAGGCCAATGGCATCCTGGCCTGTATCAGGAATAGTGTGGTCATCAGGACCAGGGAAGTGATTCTTACCCTGTACTTGGCATTGATGAGGCCACAGCTCAAGTCCTGTGTCCAGTTCTGTGCCACTCAATTCAAGAAGGACATTGAGGTGCTGGAGCATGTTCAAAGGAGGGCAATGAGGCTGGTGAAGGGACTGGAACACAAGTCTTATGAGGAGTGGCTGAGGGAGCTGGGATTGTTCAGAATGGAGAAGAGAAGGCTCATCACACTCTACAACTACGTGGAAGGAGGGTGTAGCCAGGTGGGGATAGAATTCTTCTTCCAGGCAACCAGCAGTAGGACAAGAGGGCACAGTCTTAAGCTGCACTAGGGGAGATTAGGTTAGACATTAAGAGATGGTCTTTACAGAGAGTGGTGTTGCAATGGGCTGCCCAGGGAGGTGGTGGAGTCACCATCCCTGGAGGTGTTTAAGACAAGACTGGACATGGCACTTGGTGCCATGGTCTTGTAGATGAGATGGTCTTGGGTCAAAGGTTAGACTCGATGATCTCACAGGTCTTTTCCAATCTCATTGATTCTGTGATTCTGTAATTTATCCCAGCACTGTGGCCGTCTGCCCTGGAGCCCACGGCATGGCTGATCAGGTGATATGATTTCAGTTTTGAAGAAAAAGTATTCTTGACTGATTCTGCATCTCTGTGAGGGATTCTTGCTGTCAGGCTGTCACCTAAAAACAAGTGTCCTCTGCTGCTCCAAGATACAGGAAAGATTGTTTTCACAACATGTCCTGACTGAAGGCTGTTATTTTAATCAATAACTAAAACTGAATTTTGTAGCCTACTCCCTAGCCAAAGAAAATCAGAATTAAAAAAAAAAAAATATATATATATATGCATAAAGAATAGGAATAAGAAAAAGCCACTGAAAATTTATGCAATAATACTTCCACCATTTTACCATAACGTTCCCACATGTGCTGCTGAATTCAATTTACTTTTGGATTTTCACTGTTCTGCTTGAGAAGCCTGAATTTGAACTGGAAACTGGGCATGATCTACAGGTAAAAAACAAAAAGAAGCAAAGGTTAACTAGACATGAGGGAGGTGGGTGATGCCTTTTTTGTTCTTTCTCAGAGTTGTAAGCTCTTGGCTTCTGCAGCTGTTTAACTTAACCTGAGTTGCATAGGAGTCTAGTGGTCCTCTCTCCCTCTCCTTTCCCAAAATGCAGTCATAAGCACTTTGCAGACATCTTGTCTGAGATAATAATGGAACTGTAGAATCATTTTGTTTGGAAAAGACCTTAAAGATCATCAAGTCCAAACACAAACATAACACTGCCGATCGTACTACAGACTGGAACTGCACGCACATTTAAACACTTCCAGCACTTCTCAAGAGCCAGCTGACCACATTAAGCTTTTGACTGCATTTACTTTTAGAAGTGTTGCCATAAGCTTGGAGATTAAATATTTTGCTACTTTATAAGGATGATATTCCAAAATGAAGCAAAATTATTAGAAATGCTTCATGCAAAAAGAGTGAGGAAATGGAAAGGTACCAACTGGGGATAAATGTCCAATGCTGCTGGCATACCTAAAGAGGGAAAAGGTTCATGGCAGCAGGTAGCCAAAAGATGGGGAGGAGAACGAGAGGGAGGAGGGCAACTGTGAAGGGGTATGTGTGTGTGACTGTGAAGGCAAGAGGCAAATGTTGGTAGGAGGAGAGCTCATCCTGTATTGTGTGAAATCTTCTTGCAGAATATAAAAATAAATATAAGTCATCATAAGCTAAAAATAGTAATTTCTTAAATAGAACTGAGAAAACCCTCACTGAGATTTCCTGCAGAAAATACTAATTTGGTAGCAATATAACGTTTCCTCTTTTTTTTTT